>CM042137.1:17231687-17264187 GCA_023376005.1 Doryteuthis pealeii
CAAACTTAAGTGGGAAAATGTTTAATAATTTAATCGACAAAGACTTCCTTATCACAAAGAAATAACACAAACTATTCAACAGAAATGTTCTACTTATAGCTACACAGAAAAGATGCTACCATTAACAAAAAATACACACTGCATATGCAAAAATGGCTGACCCGTGCATTGCATATATTTAACGAACAAAGTTGTCCATCAAAGCGTTGTAAAAACTATTAGGTTTTATAATAGGTTTTATCTAGTTGCTACCGAGACACCTTGTGAGTAACGTTTAAAAGATCCCAACAGTCTAAGTATATAGAGCAATAGAAAGATAAAGTATATATATATATATTATATATATATATATATATATATATATATATATATAACCCATGGTCAAGTTGAAAATGATTAAAAAGGTGCGCGTATATAAATCTAACACTAAATGTTTCAAATTGTGTTTAACAGAAAAAAGGCACACACTATTTTTTTTACTAAATTCGTCTTTAAGCAAAACATCGGAACTTATTTCCAAGTGCAGGCATAATAATAAATATCTATTGTGCTTTTTTACTAAATGAAAAAGAAAAAAAAGAGGGGGAAATGAGGGAAACAATGATGTCTCTTTTTTATATTTTGTAGCACAGTGATTCTAGTGTGATTTGAGGTAAAATCTATCTTCAAATATTTCACTGAACGATAACAACTTAAAGGATAATGATAATATATATTCATTACGAAAATTCTCATTGTATTTGTATGCAGGTCATTAAAAACGGCACATCGAAACCTCCCGGGAGCGATGGCAAATGGGGATGGTTTGTGAGAGATTGTCATGCATTTCCGGGCTGACAGAACGACATGATGATGTGGAGCAGATGAAAATCACTGAATTCAAACCTTTTGAATTCAGCTTTAAAAACTGACCTTGTGTCACATCCTGCTTGTGAGGAGGTATTGGTTAATAAAAAAGATTTGCCAATTACCTACACGACTAGAAATCTCAGTCTGCTCTCCTATTTTCCCCATAACCCGAGGGAAAAGAGGTGGATTCATATTTTTCTAAATAGCATTAAAGCGAAGGAAAATGCAACAGCATTGTCCAGGTTTTTTGAACTTGCATAGTTGAGTTGATTTCCTACAACGATAACCGTAACGCCACACAGACTTTTAAAAGTTTTATCTTTGAGAATAAAGCAATTTTCAGCATAATTTTCAATTTCAAGATAATTTTTTGCGTAGTTAGCGTCCGCGTTGAACGTCTTTTATTTTCATCCAAATTAATTTAATCAAGCGAAGATAACTTCTAGTTAGAATTCTCCACTCATTTCGGAATAAAAAAAACATTTTCTTGAGCCTTTCGAAGAACAGAAATCCAGTGGGTACTTGAGTTGTCTTGTAATTCTAATCCATTTATCTGTAATGAGGATATTTATAGAACCAGGTTTGTACTAATAACTACCACTTTTGTAGTAATGACCACCATTTTTGTTTTAATGTTTACTAATTTTTATCGTAATGACTTCCGCTTTTATCCCAATGACAACCGATTTTGTAATTACTACCGCTTTTGTAGTACTGAATAATGTTTTTTTTTTATCAAAATGACTATAATAATTACTACCGCTTTTATCGTAATGATTATTGCTTTTGTAATAATAACTGATACTTTTTATCATTAAAACTACCGATTTGTAGTACTGACTAACGCTTTAAATTTTAATGTCTACCCCTGTTGAAGTAATGACTAATGCTTTTTATCGTCATGACTACCGCTTTCATGATAATTTATACGACTTTTATTGCATTACTAACGCATTTATCGTAATGACTATCGCTTTTGTAGTAATAACTAACACTTTTTATCATAACTACCGATTGTGTAGTACTGACTAACGCTTTAGATCGTAATAACTACTGCTGTTGTCCCACTGACTACCACAACGCGTTTTATCATTATGACTACTGTTTTTATCATGATTATTACCACGTTCATCATAATGACTGCCGATTTTGTACTAATGACTAACGCTTTTTTATCGTAATGACTAGCTGTTCTACAGTAATAACTAACGATTTTTATCTTAATGACTATCGCTTTTTAGTAATGACTAACGATTTTTATCCTAATGACTCCGGTTTTTATAGTAACGACTACCACTTTTAACCATTCCGTGTATTTTTAGCTTCTATGAACAAAAAAATCCTTTGAATAACTTCAAGATTCTCAAATAAAGAAAATGGGAAAATGTTATTCTGTAGAAGGCAAGAAAGTGAATTCGGATAAAATCCTGAATATTGATTCCTAATTTTAAACTTCGTAATTCTACGCGCTGAATCTACAGTTACCACAAGAAATAAATATCAACAGATGAAGAAGTATTCAAGGTCGACAAGCAGTCTTTCAAGTTCATATTTCCTCTTCTCCTGCGCAATGTTCTTGCGGAGCTATTTTATAATCATTCAGGTCGGGGCACCACAGATGGTTATCGCAACGACATGACGTTAATGTTTATGTTAATGATGCCGATGACAAGGGTTTTTTGCAGCTAATGTTTGACGTGTACCTCATCAGGATGAGATTCGGTAGATTACTCAATGACAGAAAAAAAACATTATAAATTTACAGAGGCTTCCATACTGAGCCCAGAGGCCTTCATCATTTCACGAAATTTAATCTGAAAGAGTTTTCTTTTTCTATTTTGTGTTTTTTTTCTCTTTTCTTTTGCAATACACCGCTGTACATCATCCAGCTCAAAGTTAGCCGTCGTTCCTATCAAATTCAAAGCACCGAAAGTTTTCTTTATTTTTTCTCCCCACCTCCTATCACTCACGTATAAATAAATACAAACAACAAAACAAAGAAAGACATTGAGAACTGATATCTGTATTTACAAATCATAAATTCGCATGCATAATTACGATGTGAATATTTGAAAAATCACAGGCCAACGTAGAGGAATAGTTATCGTAAAAATGGCCGTCCAGCTCCGCCATTTTCTACGTCGGCGTATTCGGAATTAGTTAGAAAGATTGAATTCACGATTAAACGGCAGTTTCGACAACTGCTGATCAAAATTATTTAAATATATTTATTTTTAAAGCAGACGGAAGAAATATGTACTGAATATTCAGGAGGGGAGGGTAATGTTTGATAGGATTCCTTACGACTAAATATTTGTCGATATACACGTCTTGATTCCCGAAATACACATGCGTAGCTATGAGTCTTCTTTCAGAGTGAATACATTTTCTTATAGAGTGGTTATATTTATATATAATTTGATACCTTCCAGTAAATGAAACACGATGTTATGTAAATATTGATTTGTATCAGCCAGTCCTGTGTAATAAAAGACCTACAGGGACACAAAGTCTTGAAATTCAAGAATGATAGTAGTTTAGAAATACTTACTTGTAGGTAGTATCTGCTGTATTATGGTCAATTTGTCACAGCATTAGATTTGTAGGAAACCTTATGAGTATCAGACCTATTAACGATAAAAGATTAATTTGTTAATTTTAATGGCATATCAACCCGTCTATGCTTATGTTATGCTTAGAGGTTAAGGAATCCCATTTATCGTACTGTAATATTTACATTTATGTAGTTTTTTTCTTAATTCTTTTTGCCTACAGTTATACGATATCAAGCATTCTTATCTAATACCAATAATTTATACAAGGGGATTAGTTACTGTAGCGTGTAGTGGTTAACATACTGGACTGTGTATCCGTAGTAAATGAGTTCAAACTCCACTCCTGCTAGTGCATTAAATATAGTTGTACATAAATTTCAATAATAAAGTCACGATAATTGTTACCGACAAAGATTTAATGTTTTTAACTTATTTGAGATTTAGCATACCATTTCGGCTTTTATATTCATAGCCCTTCAAAACAATATTGATAAAAGATCTCTGTGACGTAGTAGCTAACGTGCTGGTCAGTGACATCATAGTAAGAAACTCCAGTCACACTATTACATTCCCTTTCGGATTAATACCCGTATGAACCTCCTCATACCTCCAACTATGGGTTAGATAATATCACTATTGCTTTTCTATCACGATGGATTTGGCATTAAATAATCCTCGAAGGTTGATATGCCATTAAAGAAAGAAACCAAATCAAAACTAATTTATATTGATAATATGCTTTAAATTAACTATACATATTAATACTGATTTGTTAGCATAAAATATATGGTTTAACATATTATCTAATCTATTAATAATGGCGATTCACCTCCGGTTTTTGTCTGTAACAACAATTATCTCTCTGCTTACGTCACATTACCCAAAATCGTCATAACATAGAATAAATACACTCAAAATTTGAACATGCAACATTTGACAGTCCTCCTTGTATTTTAAAAAAGTTTTAATAAACACATGACTGGTATTATATATATATATATATATATATATATATATATATATATATTCTGTTTTATTTTAATACATATTTAAAGTTTACATTTCAAATTGTTTTATTTATTCTTTAATGAATTTGCTGATTTTACTTACTTAGGGTACAAACTCGGTGAAGTTGAATTTTTTACTCCCACCCCTCGGGCAATATGTTTAAAAAAATTACTTTTACATCGCTATTAATTTACAAACAGGTCTATTTGACCCATAGATGGGATCCTCACAACTATTACCAATCTGGGTGAGGGTAAATTTGGGTGTAATGACAGTATATTTGTATTCCTCACTCCCCAGATCTCCATAACCATTAAAGTGTTGTTTAGAGTCATACCAGAACAACTCTCTTTTTGTGCAGACGGGGATACATAAGGTTAGCTGCCTCATTTGGAGCACACCATTAGCTTGGTTTGATTTTTGAAATTAAATAAAAAACATTGGAAATTTCAGTGAGTATCAATACTTAATAGAAATTAATATGCAAAACCAGTTTAATATGAATTAGATTACTACGAGGTGTGTACTATGATAGAGGCTTAATGAAACGGTTATCGTCGTAAGAAACCGAATCGGTGACGCGGTGGACAAGACTGTGGCGTTTCACTTCGCCCTAATATCTCGGGATAGCCTCGGGAATAGTTAATAATAATAATAATAATAATAATAATAATAATAATAATAATAATAATAATAATAATAACAACAACAAAGACTACAAAAAAGGAAGAAAAACAATTATATGGATACTTCAAACGACAAATCGAAGAGGTTGCACATGAAAAGACTTGGACTTGGTTAAGAAAAGGAAACCTTAAAAGAGAAAGTGAATCCCTAATAATTGCTGCACAGAATAATGCCTTAAGGACAAACTATATCAAAGCAAAAATTAATAAGACCCAACAAAAATTAAATGTAGACTTGCGGTAATAGAGATGAGACCGTAAACCATGTACTATGCGAATGTAGCAAACTAGCACAACGGGAGTACAAAACTAGACACGAGTGGGTTGGGAAGGTGATCCACTGGGAATTATGCAAAAAATTTAATTTTGACCATACAACAAAATGGTATATGCATAAACCAGAATCTGTTCTTGAGAACGAAACTCATAAAATTCTCTGGGACTTTGAAATAAAAACGGATCACCTTATCCCAGCAAGAAGACCAGACATAGTGCTGATTAACAAAAAAGAAAGAACTTGTCAACTGGTGGATTTTGCAGTGCCAGCAGATCAGAGGGTGAAGCTGAAGGAAAATGAAAATGGACAAATATCTGGACCTTGGTTATGGAATATGAAAGTCAAAGGGATACCAATTGTAGTTGGTGCACTTGTAACGGTCCCAATAGGATTGGAAAAGGGTTTAGAAAGTCTGGAAATCAGAGGAAGGATTAATACCATCCAGAACACTGCAGTGCTGTAATCTGCCAGAATACTCAGAAGAGTCCTGGAGAACTGAGGAGACTTGTTGTCACTCAGACTCCCGTGAAAGGCCACCAGCTAACGCCGATGTGAAAAACTCAAAAGGAGTGAAAACAATAATCTTAGAAGGATGTGGAGGAGGAACTATCAATGTAGTTTGACTAACGATAAGTTAGTGATATTCATTACATATATGCAGACAGTAGATGGGAAAACCACTTTAATATATATGTTTACACAACCCCTTCTCTATGAGCAGGATTTGACAGAAAGTGAATTTTAAGCGAGGAAAAGCTGGTTTCAATTCAGAGTTTTCGTTCTCCTAGAATAGGTTGCCATTCCTAGATCATAAAGCTGAGTCTAATCTACTATTTACCCATAGATGGAAGTAGGTTATTTGGATTCGTACCTTTCGCAAGGTTATTAGCGGTTTGTGAAATACAAACAGCCTCGTCCAGGATTTGAACTCGTCTCATCATGTCTATTTTTACGACGGTAACCATTACACCACGCATCTCTAATGGAATGCAATAAATCCAAATATTGTTTCCCCCAGCCATTGTTGCATAGCGATCGACTCAGGCCACAACATCGCACATGTTATATACTGGCATCTTCAAACTCACGCTACTCTGACTCGTATACGTTGCTGGTATACAGCAGAGATCGTTTCTGACCCCTAGTCGATATATCTAGTGGTCGCTTAAATGAACTCACAAGGCATGCTCTATGTAGTAGGAGATCGACTTTATTTCTCTCATCTCGGCTGTACGTGGTGGATGGGTGACGGGCATTGATCATGGGCACTACTACTGCTGGTGTGGTGGAAGGTGGTGGGCGCGCCTCACTGCTCGCTGGCAGTGATCGACCGTGTCAGCGGTCACCCAGTCCGCACTGGTCGCCGTCTCTCTGGGGTCTCTAAGTACTGTATAGTCCACCCACACATCTCTTTGTTCGGTTGACCGGAAGTCCTTTCTCTTTGTTCAAATTCCCGTTTGTCCAGATGAGTCCTTTGTCACACCAGACCCTCTGTCTACCTTAGCCATTGTCTTCTCAGTTCAATTTTCCTTGGTCTTTTCGAACTTCCCGCGCAAAACAAACTGAACAATAGTCAATCTGCAACACCATTACCAAACAGTAAAACATACTGGTTCCTTAGTCTTGGTTAGGCAATCAGTTTAGAAGGATAACTCTGAATTCAAAGCAGCTAAAATTAAAACTTCACCTTGAGTTACATCCTCTGCGTGAGGAGAGATTGTGTATACATATATATTAAGGTGGTATTGTCATCTACTGTCTTTGTATATATATGATGAATATTCACTGTGTTCCTCTGAATATGAACATTGTTAGGAATTCAAGTTTTGACAACTATGTGTATTAATTCCAGCATGTAATTTCAGAATTCATAAACAATAGAGAAAATATAAGAACAAAGCTAAATATTTGAATAACAGATGATAAAGCCTTTCATATTTACATAAAATTAGCAAAAACTTGTTTTATTTTTCTGAAAATGTCGTTTTGTTTTAAGCTTCATTCCAACGTTTCATATGTCCGCTCAAAAGCTGATCACTGTGAAATATAAAATGTTTTATTGACGAAATGGCAAAAGAAAAAATAGACACCAAATTAAAAGATATTGGACCCACACCAAAAAGACGGAGAAAATGTTGGCTGAAAGATGTGATAAAAATAACGAAGCTGACAATAGTTTTAATATACATTTATCTACACGGATTACTTTCCTCATCTTATTTGCCGCCCTGTCGATGCGGCTTAGAATACGGTGATTGTATACTCGGCAGAGTCGTAATAACTTATCCTTCCCGGCAAAAAAATAAATAAAAGGGGTGTTCTAAGTATGATACTAAACAAATTGTTTGGGTTCGTTTCTTTGTTTAATGACATATCAACCATCGAATTTCATGTGTTTTATTCCCAAGAACAGATTCTGGTTTATGCATATACCATTTTGTTGAATGGTCAAAATTGAGTGTCTATCACAATTCCTAGGACTTTTCTGAGTATTCTAGCCGATTTCAACAATGTTGTTATCTCGATGGTGTCAATTCCTCATTTGATTTCTCGTTCCTCTAGTCTTTTCTGCACCAACTACTATTGGTATCACTTTCACCCTCACATTACACAGCTTTTTCAATTATCTAGCAAGGTCCATGTATTTGTCTATGTTTTCATTTTCTTTCATCTTCACCCTGTGATCTGCTTGAACTGCAAAATCAACCAGATATATTGACAAGTTCTCTTTTTCTTCTTAATCAATACTAATCTGGTCTTCTCGCTTGGATAAGGCGTTCCGGTTTAATCTCAAAGATCCAGAGAACTTCATGTGTTTTATTCTCAAGAACAGATTCTGGTTTATGCATATACCATTTTGTTGAATGGTCAAAATTGAGTGTCTATCACAATTCCTAGGACATTTCTGAGTATTCTAGCCGATTTCAACAATGTTGTTATCTGGATGGTCCCAATTCCTCATTTGATTTCTAGTTCCTCTAGTCTTTTTTCTAATCTTTTTGGGACTGCTCCAGATACACCAACTACTATTGGTATCACTTTCACCCTCACATTACACAGCTTTTTCAATTATCTAACAAGGTCCAGGTATTTGTCTATGTTTTCGCGTCTTCTGGTCTTCTCGCGTGGATAAGGCGATCTGGTTTAATCTCAAAGTTCCAGAGAATTTTATGTGTTTTATTCTCAAGAACCGATTCTGGTTTATGCATATACCATTTTAACATCGCACTATGTTTTGTGATCACTTATATGTTAATAAACGTTATCGAGATTAAAAATAATTACGTAATACTAATGTCATTCTTGTAGAAGAACAGTAGTGGTTATATTTAAACCATAGTTGGGGGATGAGGAAGTTCTTACCGCCCAAATGTATGAACCCGAAAGACAATGTGATGGAGTTTGAACTCGCTTACTACGATGTCACAGACCAGCACGTTTGCCACTACGTCACGGGGACTCTCCTCATACAAAACTGAATCTGATACTGAGGATCGAGTTATGGAGATCTGGGGAATGTTCAGTATCCATTCATTGCCATTACACCCAGTCTGACCCGGAGTGGTATTATCAGTTATTGTCTTATCTATGCGTTATCAATATCTGTTTAAAGATTATTCGTATTTGATTGGACGTAGTACATGTTTGACTGCCCCGTTTCCTGTGTCTTTAGAATACGCCGACTATACATCTGACGAGGAGTAAGACCTTTCCTCCAAATGGGGCAACCAGTTGGCCATGATGGCTATCCGTAAGGCCTGAGGACAGGATTGTGATGGGTGAGCGGTCTATGATCCGAATACTAAGTGGTTGCCTAAAATGCGACACACTACATCGGTCTTAACTTGGGTAAGACGTGCGGTCGGAGAGGCCCAACCGATCACTCGGCTTGTCATATCGTGCTAGCATCTATACGATTGTTCCGACTGTATTCTTCAAATTGCTCTTAATGCAAAACCCCAGCACTTTTTATTATATGAGGTCTATCTGCGGTGGCTGAGGTTTAACCACCAATTTATTAATGGATAAGTTTGTTCCTTCCTAATCTATTGGTACATATGAAGTTAATGAACATCATTTTTACCAGGTTTATTTTACCAACTTGATACACATGAAGTTAATGAAAAATATAACATAGAATTATTTCTAGCAATGTAATATCCAGAGTATGAAGCTAAATTGCATCGGTGGTGAGGATCCAGGTTCTGGGAAGTGTGGAGTAACACATTCATTGTCATGACTCCCAGGTTGTTTCTGAACAAAAATGGTAGTACCCATTAGGGTCCCATCTAGGGGTCAAATAGAACTGCTTTCAAGTTAACCGTTAGCATAAAATAACCAAAGGGTTGACATGCTGTAAAATTCAACCAACCAAACATATAAATACGAATTATTTATATTAAGATGAGTTACTTGCAGTTATTGTTTTCTAAGCATTTTTATGGGTTACTTGATACCATATAACTTCATCCAAAGAGATGACTATTATCAAATAGAAATAATCATTATAATAAGTATTAGTATTTGATAGGAATATGTGAAATGGCTTGCATTAAATAGAAATATTTGTATATAACTGCGTACAAGAGACATTACTTTTATTAAGTAGATATAATAAATTGAAACCATATAATATTAGTATTTGATAGGAATACTTGAAGCCATACAATGATGGGACGCCTTCAACTATACTGGTATATGCATATATATATATATATATATATATATATATATATATTAACTACACACACACACACACACACACATACACACACACACACATATATATATAAGCAAAAGTACCTGGTCCATGACCGGACTATATATAAAGATTGGACCATAAATAGGCGAATTATTCCGAGCTGAACGGCTTAGACTGCGATTTTGTTCACTAAAATCAAACTAAACTGCTGGTATAGCTATAATAGAAATCAAGCATCGCAAATCGGTTGATTTTGGTTTAATTAATTAATTATATCCCTTAATCTGTAAAAATCAATAGCCAAATATGGCGTGGTTCTTAGTTAGAAGGATATTAAGGTGTAAGCAAGATTTCGAACCTGAATGACCTCCCGTCTCGGAGTTATACGTCGACACGCACATACCAAACTTCCTTATATATATATATATATATATATATATATATATATATATATATATATATATATATTAACAGCGCCGGTGATCATTTTAGAGAATAAGAAATAATAATAATAATAATAATAATAATAATAATAATAATAATAATAATATCGAGGATTTTCGAGGGAGATAAAAAAAGGTATGGAACATAGTTGGAGCACGCTAAACAATCTAAAAAAAACTATTATAAGAGACTGGAATAACCGGTGATCTGAGGAAGAACTGCAACCAACCAGACTACAATACTATTTACATTGGTTAAAAAATACTTAGAAGAGATCTGATGAGACATGCAGTCATATGAATTTTAGTTAAGGCTACAATTCAATACTGTTGTGAAAAATCCATCAATATATATATGTATATTATTGATCAATAATAATTTCATATGTAAATAAGACAAAAATTTATTGGTTATCATGTGAACATCTTCATATCTTTCTTTATTTTGCATATTTGTTTTTAATTTCTATGTTCTTTTTCTTCACTCGATATTCGCTTTTCGCCACAGCATTTAATGACAGCGTTTTCTCATTGGTAGATGTTTTTCCCGCTTAACCATACGTACATTGTTAATGCAACGCACTCTAGCACACATAGCCACAAATATGAATACATTTGCATGTACTTACGGATAAAGGCTGTAAATATTCCAGAAACCCCATTAGCTCAAAGTCAAATTTACATTAGTACTCCAAGTAAAACTGAAGCACGAAGACGTCATTTGTTTTCATGCAAATGTAAAATTGGTTGACCTAATACGATGATCTTCTTTAAGCAGTGGATATTTTTAGATATGAAGTGATAAGTCAGGAGTGGTATTTTTTCTCAAGGTTTATTAGGAAAACTAGCAAAATAAAAAGACACCCTCCGGGCGAGGTAAAAATAATTTTTTGAAAGATATTGCCTGGGGGGATTTGAGCTGAAAATTCAATGTCATAGAGTGTGTACCATAAGTATGTAAAATCGTCAAATTTATTAAAGGAGTAAAAAAGAAAGAAAAAGAAAGAAAGGCAATTTGAAATGGAAACAATTCCGATAACTTTGAATATTATATTAGAATAAAACAATCTATATATAAATATATAACGCCGGGCATCTATTTATTGAAACAATGAGGATTGTCTAACGTTGCATGCTCATATTTAAGTATATTTATTCTATGTTATGACGTTGGGTTATGTGTTGGGTAATGTGACGTAAGCAGTAACGCAGTTTTTGTTCCAGACAAAAACCGGAAGAAAATCTCCATTATTAATAAATATTTGCCGATTCCCAGGTGAAAGGTTGAATAAACTAGCGGAAAACACGTCATATGTTCAGTTTCTTAAAGTAGTTCCTGAGGGAAGATCTAACTACAGCTGTTGGTGCCAATAACAGCTCGTGGACGGAACGATGCATTCGTAGAATATGTACATTATCGTCCCTCTGCTTGGGTGTAAATGAAGTGCGTTTTATTTTGCCATTATATATAACGTACTAATACTATTAGAAAACGCATGCAGTAAGAAAAAAAATCCGGCAAATAATTTGTTAGTAAAATATATTACCAAACTTCATCTGAGGAAAAAAAATGAAAAAAAGAAAAGACCAAGAAGATCGCACCATATATATATATACATATATATATATATATATATATATATACAAACACAAACACACACACACGCACGCACACATACATACACACACATATACATATATATATATATATATATATATATATATATAATGCAATTTCAAAATTTTTTAAATATTGGTGTTATTGTTTATGTGCATATAGTTGCGGGCGTATTCAGATTAGGAGAATAGGTATTTAACCAACCCATTCACTACGGTCGAGAATGTGATACCAGATCATAAGTATGAAGCACCTAACAAGGATAGAACCTGCCATTCAGTATTCATAGATCAGCGTGACTAGCTTGCTAACCATTACACTACTGCCTATTACACTACTACCCAAATCGTTTGCAACGGATAGGATGTGTCACAAGGTCACAAGTAGGGGGCATCCAGCGCGGATAGACCTCGCTATTCAGTTGTAATGGATCTGCAAGTTTAGCTTGTTTACCATTACACCACGATTTACCGACCCATTAGTCACGGGTAGCATGTAACACAAGGTTGCAAGTATAAAGCATATGACAAGGACTGAACTCGTTATCCAGTAGTAATAATCTGGGAGACCATCATTCACATCACCAATATGTAACGCCTTAGTCAGATGAGCAAAATATAAGTATACCTATGTGTGAGAGGATATAGCTAGGTGTATATATGTCAATATAATTGCTTTTTTTCCAATCTTTGTTTTGTTGTTTTTTTTTCTGTTTGTCCATATATTACATCTGCTGTTGTTGGCTGCCATAAGTAATTTTTATTTCTTTTGTATGTATTCTTTGAGATCTTAGATCTTGGCCTCTACACAGTCCTCTGTGTTGGCAAGACTTCTTTCAACTTCCTTTTTTGTCATACATATAGTCTATTTCTATCCTCTCTAGGGTGTAAAGACTTCTGCATTATTATTTTCACTTCTTTTGAATTTTTCACATTAGTGTTAGTTGATGGTATTTTACTGAAGTCTGTGTATGTGTGTATATCTATGATGACGTGTGTGTTTGTGTGTGAGGTAGTAGCAGGGGAATGAATGAACCAGTCAAAAACTCAGAAGGCCGTAGAATGACCTTTGTTCAACACGGCCTTTTGGCGCTAACCGGTGGATGAAAAAGATTAGCCATTTAAGTATCCGACGTTGTGCGGTCTGATTAACAAGAGAGGGAGCAAGAGAGCAATCAACCCATATATGCTGGGCAAAAGGGAACGGGAGACGAACATGGTAGAACGAGGCTAGAAGTGGCGAGATTAACCCAGGATGGGGAAGCGTTATACTAAGAAAAATCAGCAGACGGTGGTGGTTAAGGTAATTTTCCCAGTTTTCCACATTGTGATAGTAAAACACAACACGCGTGACAGTTTTGCACAGTGTCACATTATATTAAACAAGTTAACCTGAATTTTGTTTGCCTTTTTTATCCTCGTGTACTTCTCTTATAGTTTCTGCAGCTTTTGATCGAAATATACAGAGGAACTGAACATTGTCGGGGTCGAAATCATTGTGCCGAAAAAAAAACAACCCTCTAGAAGCCGACAGATAATCCCAACTGGTGAGTACCTATGGTGTAGTGCTAACATGCTGAACAGGGACATCGGAATAAGCGAGTTCGAACTCCAATTGCGCTATTACGATCACTTTCCGACAAATGAATCCACTCATCCTCAGCCATGTGTTAAATAGTAGCACTACTGTTCTTCTATAAGAATGTCTTTGGTATTAAATAACCCATGAAGATTGATATGCCATTAAAAAAAGATAAAGTTTTTATTTTATTAATAATCACAATATATAATATCAAACAATATTTTTGAAGAGTTATTAATTAATAAACGTTGTCAAGAGGTTAATATTTATGTTATCTCGTGGTCATTGTTCCTTCTGAAAATATAAATACAACATACACATTTTCTTGATTTTCACCTGGTCAAAAATGTAATGAGGAAAGAATTCATTGGAAAAAGGGATAATTTTAATTTCTTTGACAAAAAAGATAGATATTCATTTTAGTACACCTATCATATGCCTCGTACTTTACCTACAATATAAATCGAATCCCGTGCTAAAACTGAATAGGAAAGTAAATAATATGCAAAACTACGCACCGCTGTACCACAAATCCACACAGAATATCCGGAGGTCATACCTGCCGCCATTATTCTACCCGTGATCACTTATTTGTTTTTTTTTATTCAGCAGCAAATAAACTAATAACAGATAAGACGGAAAATATTCTTATAGATGAATATTGTGGATTCATAAATAGATAAATATTCTGGATTCATAAAATATATCTTAAACAAATCAGAATAAATTATTTAATTAAATTTCCACAATTAAGGTTCAATTGAATTTAGATTCAGACTGTCTATGTCTTTAATTCTAATAACTTTTCTGAAGAAAATCTTTACCGCCCTTTGCTGTGTGATGAAACGAATTATATTCCACAAGAATTACTTCATCATCAATCGATGTAATGAGAAAATTATCCAGGATTTCCATATACATGAGGACATCGATGGTTGTGGTAATAATTTTAATCGCATCTGGTGATTTAAATAACATGCAACTCCATATCCTGAATAACTAGGGAAATTTAATTTTCTTCTGGTTGTCGGCTTCGTGTGTTTCATCTGAACAGCACCAGACAAAAGTCCCTGTCTAATTGCCTTTGATAATACTGATTCATGAATAAATACCCCTATCATATATTTGTACACACAGACTGTGATTATTTCTGTTTAATCCACTTTGAATTCATTTTATTCTGTTTGTGTGCTAGTGCTGATTTTAGTTTAAATTTTCTATCGGTAAATCCCATACACTTCATTTACTGCTAAATATTGAACGAATCGGAATCTCCCCAAAGAGTGTTAGTTCCATAATTTTTGCCAGAGGTAGTACAACAGACAGACAAAATATTTTTCGGTAATTCTAGTAAGTATTTACCCAAGTCCTTTACAAGGATGCAACACATGGTCTGTTCTATTCCCTTCTCATAGATCGATTGCAATTATCAAGTTTGAAGAAACTATTCTATCTACCTATAGCTGAAGGGAGATAAATAAGAATTCATGCCTTCCTCAACGAATTATAACGAAGTGAAATGCAGATAGCTTGTTCAGAATTTGAATCTCCGAGGCCATTTACTACAACGATAACAGTTACGTCATCAAACATCCATTGGAGGAATTTCAGTAAGATGTCGCTTGTATGATAATTAATAATTTAGGAATAACTTTTTACCAATGACAAAAATATGAGAATGAAATTATTTTCCTAATATTGCTTGGCTGAGTTCATACTGCTCAAAAACACGTCTTGTTTTCATTTCTATTGTACTTTATATATATAATATAATTATATATTATATATATATATTATATATATATATGGTGTTGTTTAGAAGTCTCCGTGTTGCTTCTAGAAGTATATATATTTGAGTATTTTTTATGTATCCGTTTTTTGGAAAGTACAAAAATCAGGTTTGGGCATTAGTGTGATGCATTAATATGCTATATTATAATAATGTAATTATCATAATATATTCCTCTGGGAATAAATATAAGGAAACTCGTTTTTTTTGTTTTTTTAGTCTCTTATATTTAGTAGTTGTGGTGAATTTTCGGGATTGTAATTTCTCCCTTCTTCATGACTGAGGACATGGTGATTTTCTGGCTGCAGGTTGATCAGCCAGAAAATCACCCCATTAATACTTCACACTAATGCCCAAACCTGATTTTTGTAGTTCCAAAATACGGATACAGATACAAAAATATCTCATATATATATATATATATATATAATATATATATATATATATATATATATATATATATATATATATATATATATATATTATGTTTATGTGTATAACGACCAAGCACACGTCATTTCGTAAAATAAATGTGGTGGAGATCAGCTAACACCAAAGTTCAATAAAGACCTTACCTATTTTTTCAAAACTTTTCCTCCTCAAGAAAAGCCGTATTAAAACATTATCAAAACAATGATATATCCCAAAATAATTTTTAAAATGATTAAGAAATAAAGGATAAGTCGGTGGAGTGGCCTATTATCGGTATCAACCAATCAGCGAGGGAGTCTATCTCCTTTTCACAAGTGCTAGACCCAGAAGATTGTTTTTGCATCTGAGGTGGAGCGCCACACCTACCATCAGCTTCCCATTTTACAGCACAGATCCAAGATGTGCTACTAATCCGCTAAATTAGCGAAGGCCAGTAGCGAACCCGAAACATTGTGGTCCTTTGCGGATGCTCTACCGATCAAGTTAAACCTGCAAATGATTAGGCATAATCCTAAATATGTCTTATCCTTAAAAAAAAACAACATAAAAAATAACAAACAAGTACAAACAAGAATACTAGAAATAAATAACTTAAAACCAAGAATGTATACAAAAAAGAGATAAAACAAATATATTGCCAAATAATTTTTTTAATTAATTTATATATAAATATTGATAAGAGATTTTTCTTAACTTTTTAATCCCGGGCGACGCGAGATGATGCTGGGTGGACCCGGGCAGCTCTGTTAGTGATTGATAAATATCAAAATTAAAATACGATTCCTCTCGTACATTTGAACCTAAAATCGAACATTTTTCTAATGTTTATCAGACTAAAAACTTAATCGTTAACCTTCATTCTCTGTCTACAAACAAATTGCTTAATCAAAGTTCGGAAAAAATGTTTTCGATTTCAACACATTTTTCCCGTCCTTATAGAACAAACAGTTACTCATTTTACCCTTTAGTGTTCTTGTTTCGGTCTGATGAACTTTTCGTCTTCCTCATTACTCATTTTGTTTCAAGTAATTCACTTCGACACAAAATATTTCACTGAATTGATGCCATTTTCACTAAATTAGGTTCACATCAATAGCGATGATAAATGAAACATTCCTATTTTTATATCTAACCCCGTGAAAGCCATAAACAATTTTGTTTTGGCCTTCCAGTCGCCAGAGGATTGATTTAATATTGAACGGGAGGTTATGAAGTCTACGATTGTTAAGTTGCTTAAGTCAAAAAGGCAAAAATCAAAAACCAGGGATTATTTATACCGAGACAGGATGAAAAATACGAATTGCTATTAAATATTATCGAAAGAAAAACTAGTTTCACAAATTATTGTTTATAGACCAAAAAATGAACGTAAACGAGGTAGTAAACTAAAATGTTTGTTTGTTTGTTTGTTTGGTTTTGTTTTACGGCATATCAGCCCAGTGGGTCATTTAATGCCGATAAAGTTTTGAAATAAATCAATTCTTAATGCATAATACAATTTTTTTATAAATACATTTTTTCTATTTAACCCATAGATGAGACCCTAACAGGTACTACCACTCCGGATCAGAGTGTACCAGGGAGCAATGGTGATGAAGGGGTGCTCCACATTCCCCAAACCTCAAAACTGGAACCTCACCATCAGATAGAGTTTAACGTCATTCCCAGGACATGTAGACCCTCAGTCACCGCCTTCTAGCACCCATATGATAAAAAGGGTTGGGGCTTGCCATAAGGACAATAGGGTTGGGAAAATATATAGTTGCTAGGGCTTGACGTGACCAGCCGATTGATCGGAGGGGGCCTCTCCGACCGCCCGTCTAGCTCAAGATTGGGCCAAAGTGGAGTATTGCATGTCATGAACTGCTCATCCACCTGGGCTCTATCTTAAGCATCACGGGTCGCCACCCATGGCCAACAGGTGGCTCCATTGGGGGAGTAAACTAAAATGTAATGTCTCATATATTCAATTTTTAAGCACATTTTTAAAACTCATTTGTTGTATCTTTTTTAACCGAGGGATGGGTCCATAACTGGTCCTGCCACTTCGGCTCAGAGTGGATCTGGAAGTAATCGCGATGACTGGGTATAAAATGCATTTACACCGGCTGCACCTCTGTAGAGGGGTAAGACACCTTTCCCGTGATGCTTCACTTTAGCTATTACTTAGGCTAGACTGGCGGTCGAAGAGTCTCTCACCGATCAATCATTGGTTACATCAAGCCTTAGCACCTATAAGATCGTCCTGACCTCTTGACCTTACGCAATTCCCTATTTTATTATATATGTGAGAGAAAGTGGTGTCTGAGGGTCTTAGAGACCTGGATATGATATTAAACTGCATCTGGTGGTGAGGTTACAATACTGGTGCTCCGGAGAGTGTGGAGTACTCCTTCATTGCGATTACGTCCAGGATCACACCGATCCTAGTGGTAGTACCTGTTATGGTTTCAGTTATGAGTTAAATAATTCAACAAATGAGTTTAAAAATGTGCTTAAAAATTTAATACCCAACAAGAAGGATATAAGAAAAAAAATCTTTGGCTTTAACGCAAGGGTTGATATGCCGTAAACCAACCAACCAACCAACCAACTATTCATACCCACTAAAACTACAACAATATTGAGGAACTGTTGGATAGAGCAAGTTTTCAGCTACAAAACATTGTTTCTGGTCTTGGAATTGAACTCGAGTTGCCAAGTCCATTTTCTAGAAGGATAAATATTACACAACGCGCCTTTACTGTTGCTAGGATAGTGACTAAATTATTGTCGATTTAATTAAAAAATGATCGAGTAAATGCCATATATCTGGCTAAATAGGATATTATTCATTATATTTTTTATTGGTTGGTGTTTTCAATTAGTTTAAATATCAGATATCAAGGAAATTTTGACATCTTCTCTCTCATACTGTTCCCCCCTCTCTCTCTCTCTCTCTCTCTCTCTCTCTCTCTCTCTCTATATATTATATATATATATATATATATATATATATATATATCCCCCTCTCTCATTGTATATCAGATGCCAGCTAATATTTCGGAATATGATCTTCGAAATACCCCCCCCCTAGTAATTAAAAGCGTAGGGCACTAATTCTATCGGATATCAATATATACAGTCATACAGCGACCTATGTTATTAATTACTTATGAATTAAAGACGTAAAACTTTTTTTGCCATAAAACGAGCTTACTGGCTTAAAATGTATTAAAATGACAAGAACCATAAAACTAGCGTAAATAACCCGAGAAAGAATATAGCTATCACGAAAACTTAAAGAGCAGTAAAAACTTATTTAAATAATTTTAAAAATAATAATAAACCAAAAATCTCAATATGAATAAGGTAAAAAAATCATACAAAATAAATATAAATGTAAAATTCTAGGTAACCCCCCCCAAAAAAAAACAAAGATCAAAAGGTCATTTGGTGCAAGGGATATAAGGGTTGAGATAATACAATTCTCAGTACTGTAGGATGCAGTTTCAATCCTAACTACAGGGGAAAAACATATAATATATAATAGCTTAACACTTGTACCCGATCAGGGTTAGTGGTAGGAGAGTAATCTACCCTAATGGATTAAATAAAGGGTTTGGTTCGAAATTCCGTGAGGGATCCCGATAACTAAACCAAGGCTACCGAGTTCGACAAGAAGGTTCACAAGTTTAACAAGAAACACCTGAAGAAGACTGGAGGGACATTAGCCGAAACCTTGTGCATATAGCTTAAACAATAAATCTCTCGCTACTGCATTAATAAATTCGAAGAATATCTTATTCTTAATCTGTAAAGAATAATAGAAAGAATTATTAATGTTATGTCATTCACCTAGTTTGAAAGTTTCCGGTTTCGATACCGGTCCTTGCCAACTCAACGTGTGAGTAGCAGTGATTGAGTAATCCAATCAGTGTGATAAAGCACCTGGGAGTTGACGGTTGGAGTGGCGCTCCATATCAGCAAAAAAAATTCTACCTTGTCTTGTGCAATCGAAACGGAGATAGACTCCCTCGTTATTCGGCTGATATCGACAATAGGACACTCAGCCAAATTTACTACTTACAACGTTGATGGCATTGCTGAGTTATGTAACGTCTGTCATAATGACATTCGTTGAATTGGTATTTAGTCTAGGAATGTTGCGTAAAGGCGAATTTGGTGTCGGTCTAAATGACATAAAGCGAGTTGTTACTGTATTTTGACGTATAAATTTTAATCAATGATATGCTTTTAATCATTTTATGTGAAATTTGACGAATCCAATTGCAGGTATTCCATGCAGACATGTAAAAACCGGGGTGTTATCTGACACTAAAAGCTTTTCTCAACGGTACTTAACATTTCGATAGCTTATTCAATATTTCATCTTAAAACAAAACACTAAAAGTGAAACTTGAAAAATACATTTAAAAAGTGACGTGTCTGTAGATGATTAGAGTATTCAATATTATCAAGGCAAATTCGGGGAATACTCTCTTTTCTGAAAAAAACATGTCCAACTGCGGAAACTTTCGATGGGTTCGTCAAGAAGAAGATTTTTGGAGTGTCTTTCGGAGTCTTTAACTGTCTTTTACTGAAAAAGATACCTTTAAAGGCACTTGTTGTCAAGTGTTTTCACTAATTCCCTACTTGGAAAATCATCATCATTCTTTTTCTTTCCATTTTAGCGTTTCTGTCTCTCGAATTGCATTACTTACACCACTTCAATAATTTCTGACGCCTGAAAACCGCTTTTAATGCGATCTCATTGTTGGGTAATCTTATTACTTCTCATTATGCTATCAGCTTCTGATTCTAAGTTTTCTCTGAGTTCTCTGGGCTTCTATCTCGGGGCGTCTTAAGTGTATATTGGGGCACAAGCTCTCCGCGTCATCTTTGCTCTTAAAAACACGAAGTCATATTTCTGTTTTTATTGTACATGTTTATTTACCGAGAATCAAACTTTAAAGCGCACGGAGAAGAATTCAGAGGATGCCATTTTGCGTTCAGCCAGAAGGCTATCTTTAACACAACTCAACTTACTTTCAGACCATTGCCCGGTCAGACATCACTCTCAACCAATGAGAATATCCCGCTACTGGTCAATCAGGAGGGATGGCCTATCGATCAAATCCCTGGTGGTTTTCAATTTCTCTTTAGAGTTAACCGTTAAATCAAAATTCCACACTACATAACAAAATGAATAGGCTAATCTATTAATTATGAATCAACATAATTCAACCACTCTCATATACTGAAAGCGATATCAACTGAAGCATAGGTAAAACATAGACTTTCAGTGGAAACTTAAATCTGGGAAGTTAAATGGAAAGAAGGCTTAATTTTTCGAGAAATATTTTCAATTTGAAATAAAACAGTCATGAGTCCATGAGATTCAAAGAGGACAGTAGCTTTTTCAATGGCTTCAAAAAATACTTCCCCGATGATTTTTTAAGAAAAACAAATTAGATAGACTTTTGAGCTTACTCACTTTGTTTTTTTTGTTTTGTTTTTTTTATTTTTTTCATTTCTATTCATAATTTTTCATTTCAGTGAACTCACCATTTCTTCCTTATCAGCTTGAAGAATTTCGGACGAATTCTCAAAATTCAGCGGTTACCATATTTTAACTTTCTTTTGAGAAACTTTTTTATTATTATTAGAGTAACTGGAATCTTCACAATCATCCATGAATTGTAGGTAAATATCTTTTTTCCAGACTCCTTTTATGTTTTCTCCTAATAACCTTTAAAAAATCGAATCTAAGATGGAAAAACATTTTTTTTCAAAAGTCTTGAAAAGATTCATTCCTTATCAGTTGCATTTCTGAGTTTTTCGAAAGTCAAAGCCAAGATAATAAGCTGTTAATGTTGAATTTGATCACTTGCTTTTAAGAGTGCTGCATTATTTGGAGGCAGAGAAGCGCTTTGATGTTTAAAAAATGCTGAATGAAAAGGAGCATTATGCATTAGCAAAAGTACATTGAAAGGAATGACTTACTCGGTAATGTTTATTCAATTCTTGAACAGAAAGAAGCGAAAAGAATCTCTAAATACTGTTGCAACTGTGACACTGCAACTAAACAAAAGAGTGTTGACGATTATAAATTTTCAAAAGACATTCTGACAGATCACAAGATTTAAACGTTGGGGATAGGGATTTAAATAGGTAACTGTCCAGTGTTCCTTTATTAATAACAGTTAAACGTCAAATTCACTAAAAACATACCACTTCAACATACTGGATTGACGTCTTTGGTATAAGCCATAGACCACTTCTTGTCTCAAATTAATCACCCTCAAAATTGCAGGTTGGGGAAAATGAACCTTCTAATTACTACTAAAACTAACTCCTGAATTTATTTACCAACTCCTACGCATGAGTAGGATGAGACACTAACAGTTTTGGATTAAGAGTTTTCCTTCTCTAGACTGGTTGTCATACCACTGTTAAAGAGCCGTTCACCCTACTATTTACCCATTGATGGAAGGAAAATAATTTGATTCATAGTTTTCATAAGGATATTAGCGTTTTGTAAAATAAATACAGATTCGTCTAGGATTTGAACTCAGGTTGCCGAGTTCATTTCCTACGACGTTAACCACAACAAATGCATCTACACTAAGTCATGTACGCCATTTAATGTGACGATGAAAAATACATCTTGTCGATGTTGGATTTAATAACTGAATTTATCTATTTGGGATTTTGCCCTTTCTGTATGAAATATTATACTGGATTATATAATCTTTATTGACTTGGGAATTGATAACAATCATTTGAGTGGTCACTTTATTTTCTGTATCCTGCATTAACGTTTGATATGTCACATCTTCCTACACATATATCGTTTGAAAGGTGGAATCAGATTCACTTGAAATAAACGCATCCCTCTTCTATATTCTCTTTGACAAGACAATCTATTTGACTACCACATTTCGAGGCTCTGTGAACACTTCACTCGAGTCTATGACTATCCTTGTCTTAATCCCATTGTTCATACAAATTCATAACTTTGGTTGGGTACACACCTAGGTCCGTGCTGTAATGGTTGGTGTCCTAGGAAATGACGACGACCCGAGTTCGAATCTTGGATGGCTGTTTTCAATTTCCGTAACGCTAATACCAGTAAGAAAGGTATGCAGTAAGTGTTATCCCTCATTCTACGGGTAAATAGCAGGTCAGACTGAGCTCTTTAACCTTGGTTTGGCAACCAGTCTAGGAGAAGGAATGCTCTGAATTCAAACCTGTTAAACTCCGCTGGAAAATTAACCTTGTGTCACATCCTGCACGTGTGAAGGTGTTGGTATATATATATATATATATATATATATATATATATATATATATATATATAGTGCGACCCATCATGATGGTTATCAAGCAAGACTTACAGATCCATTACAACTGAAATAACGAATTCGTTCCTACCTAGATGCCCCATTCTTGCGACCTTGTGTCACATTCTATCTGTGACAAACGGGTTTTGAAAATACCTACCTATGGTGACCCATCGTCGTATAATGGTTAGCAAGTTAGTCTCTCAGATCCAATATCACTGAATCACAAGTTCGATCCCCACTGGATATCCCATATTTGTAAACTTGTGTCACAAGCTACCAGTGTCGAGCGGGTTGACTAAATGCATACATATGCATAACTCGTGACTGATATGTCAATCGCATTAGGGTTGTGGAAAATAGCCTCATAATGTATCTAAATTTAAAATTAAATTCGGCGGCGTGCTTATGGTAACGATTATCTTTGTAGAAAATGGAATCGGTGACATGAGTTCAAATCCTGGACTTCGCGCTACAACCTTTGGGAAAGGCATGAATCCATCTCTTCTTCTTCTTCCAATTATAACATGTGTAACGTATCCAGTTTGCTTGAATGAAAACTAATTTGTACCCCGCTTCAAAATTGGCCTTGTGTTGTGGCAGAGGATTGTGTCAATATATACATTTAACATTCTGAGATAGTGATATACGAAATTCCTTTAAAATATATATTAGTTGAAGGCGCGTAGTGTAATGGTTACAGTTGTAGGAAATGGACTCGTTGACTCGAGTTCAAATCCTGGACGAAGCTACAGTTCATATTGCGCTAATACCATGGGAAATTATGAGTCCAACTACTCCCCCTCCAGCTATGGGTAAAAAGTAGGGCAGACTGGGCTCTTTCACATTGTTTAGGCAACCAGTTTAGGAGAAGAAAAATTCTGCTTTAAAACTCGTAAAACTCCGCTTGGGGCATTACTAGAATAGGCTCAGTCTTAATTAGTAATCTATTTCACTAATTTAATTTAATTACTGCTTATACTGTTATCTGTCAATCAGTTTATGTTCGCGTGCTCTCTCTAACGGAAATATATGCTTATAAAATCGCTATCAAATACTTATTTAATAATTCATTTCTTAGATGTGGTACAAGGCTGGTTGTATGTGCCACCTAGTGAGGCTCAAACTCACTAGTAATAAACAACTAGTCTAGCTTAATAAGCATTAGGCCCCAGGGAAGCACTATCATTTTATTAAATAGTTATTTACTAAGCTCGGCTAAGATGTGACACAAGGACAAAAGAATGGAACAGCTAGTAGGAATCGAACTCATGACCAGTGACCTTATTGTGCTTTCAAATAACTGGAAGAGTTTTTAAAAATTTGTTTCAGAGTTGAAGGATTCCCATATCAATAGATAAATAAGTGTTTTATCTTACAGTCGCCTTCTTCATTGCCTCCGTGCAACAATATTAATAACATTTGATGTTTTTGTAGTGAGTGGAGAAATGAATTCTCTAGGGAGACTAAGCGGATGCACGTGTCTTGCACAGAGGATGCACACGTTCTCTTCAACCACTTATAAGAGATAAGCAGTCATGCGAAATGGACTCGTCGCCCCGAGTTCAAATCCTGAATGTGGTAACTGCATTTCACTTAGCGCTAATACCCTTGGGAAAGGTATGAATCCTACTCTCCCTCCAGCTATGGATAAATAATAGGGCAGACTAGGCTCTTTAACTTTGGTTAGGCAACTGGTCTAGGAGAAGGAAAACTCTGAATTCAAACCTATTGAACTCAAGAAATTGACCTTGTGTCACATCCTGCTCGTGCGGAGGGGTTGATAAATATATATATATATATATATATATATATATATATATATATATATATATAGAGATAAGTAGAATGAAAACTACTGCCCACTATAGAGATTGAACTCACAACCTCTAGGTTATGAGTAATGTCTCTTAGTATCCTCTCACACCTGTTTGTTGGAATGGTTCGGCCAGGGAAGAGAGATAAACGCCAATGCAGTTTCTTTCGAGTAGGGGTACTTTTTGTTTATCTGGGTGAACCATTGCCAGTTTAGTACTACGACTTTTACACATAGTCGCGGTTATCAGTGTTATTCTGAACGACGGCGCTTGCGACGAGTAAAACCTGAAGACCAGACGACTTGAAGGTTTTTTTGAAAAATTTCGGATCAGTCTTATCCATGTCATTGAGAACTGTACCGTTTCTCTAACCTAAAAAATGAAACAACAGGAAACGTGCTTGTTCAAATACATCTAATATTTGATTCATAAATGGTTATTCTTGCTTGGCTGATTTTAAGGTCCTTGTGTTATTTCAAGACTATTTTTTTTATTCATTCTTTGTTGGGTATTCAACTTAAAAAAACTATTTTTAAGGCCACTCTTGTAGAACAAGTATAGTGGTACTGTTTAACCCATAGCCTGTGGGTGAGGGATTTCATACCTTTCCCAGGAGTATTAGTCCGAAAGTAAACGTAATCGTTCGACTGGAGTTCGAACTCGCATACAACGATGTCGCAGTACAGTACATTAGGTACTACACCACGGGGACACCCCTCCCATGTTTTTCTTGATCATCCGTAGTATATTTCCCTTGAATATTTATGTTGTACCAATTTCAACGCATTCTGTACCGATTGATTCAACCATTGCTTGCAGAAAAGGTTTAATTTGAATTTTCTTTATGGGCTTTCAAGAAGAAAAGAGATTTTGCATGTATGTTACGCGTTGCGTCTGTCCATTAGTCCATGCTGTCTGGAGTTTTTTCTATACGAGGAATTAAACTGTCAGCGTCATTTGCTCGTAACCAAATTGAAATCGTAGGTTGACTATCTTTTAACTTTTAAGTATTTCTATTTATTCTTTGGCAAACAGTTCCGGCTGCCAAATAAAAATCCTTTTATGAATGCTTTATGAAGACTGTTGAGAATTTCGAAGAGGAATTATTTTTATAACACTGATCAGTACTACTGTATAGCTGGACTACTTGGACTATAAAGAAAAGATTGGGGGAAAGCTCTATGGAAACAATACAAGGAGGTTGCATGCTGTCTTGAAGAACAAATCCTGGAAGCAGCATCCCACAAAAAAGGCTGTATGGTCACTTAACACCTTAAATCTTACAAACCATCCAAGTAAAACTAACAAGACACGATGGACACTGCTGTTTAAGTAAGAACGAACTTATGTGACGTTCTGTGGACACCTACATATGGACACACCAGAGTGAACCAACCAGCAAACACTTACATTCGGCATGTTTGGGCGGATGCTGGATAACGTGAGTGGGGCTTGCCAGAAGCGAAGACAGATAGGGAGGTGTGGTTAGAGGGAGTCATGGGAATTGGTGCTGTGAGCGTGACATGATGATGATGATGATACTGACATATTCGGATTAGTGACTTTTTCTTGGTTGTTATATGATAGATTGACTGATTTTAATGGCATGTCTACCCATCTAGGGTTATTTTAATCTTAGTGGCTAGGGAATCGCCTTAATTGTCGTTTCATAAGAGGGTCCTATAGAACAAATATAGTTTTGATAGTTGGAACTCTAACCGCTTGGAATAATAAATGAACACACGCTGTTAGGCTTAAGAAAGCTTTATTCTACTTAGAATATTGTTACAGTTTACTGAGAGCTTATATACTCTCAGAAACTTTAAAGAGCTCAACAAAAGGACGGTAATAATAAAACAGGGGAAGTAGCTCTCAATTACTTATTACACCGGTATTACCAATCCTGGTCAGAGAGGAGATGGGAGTAATGCCAATGAAAGGGTACTCCACATTCACCAGATCTCCAGAACTGGAGCCTCACCATCATATGCAGTTTAGTGTCATACACAGGACTTTCCTTTTGTGGTTATCATCATCACACTTTTTAGGCAGTTGGAGACTTTGGCAATCTTCCACCATTTGATTGCAGTACAAAAGTAACAGAAAGACATATACTTTGGTTCAGTTCAAGAGGCAGACAAGTACCATTAGTTTTAAGATTCCAATTTACCGCTAGAAGATTATCTTAGGTGGAAATCGCTTTGTAGTTTAAAGCGTTGGTTAAAGTGTATTAAGTTACCTCGTGATTGGGAGTTTAATCTCCAGATCGGGAGGCGAAAAATAATCTGGTTCAATGGAAATAACAGGGGTAAGAAATAACGAATTCTAGACATCCTCTAAAATAATACGAATTAGATTAAGGGTTTGGCTTGAACCTATCCTGACGATTACCAACTACAAGTGACTCCTGGAGGATACAACGACCAAAACGTTAAAATAAAAACAACCAAGATAGTAACACACTATAGAGTAAATTAGTTCATGATAACCTCATGTGCATCCTTTATATTATGCGTACATAATGTGTATTATGAGTGCATTATTTACACTAGCAAATATATGCACCCTCCGGGTGCAAGCATTTAAGTTTTAATGTAATAATATATTATATCAAATTAGAAAGGCTAATGAAACTAAATAAGAGTGCAGATAAAAAGATTTTAAACAGAGGGGGGTATAATCGAAAAATAGAACAACTGAAACTTACTCTTCCATCACTCTCGTCTTTCATTGTTATTTTTTCTAATTTAAGTATTTAGTTAAAAGAGGAAGTGAAGAATAAAATGACAGTTATTTCTTCTTGTTAACGGATTTCATTTACGATTCATTGAAGAAATGTTTGCTTATATTCATTAAAATGAAGCTAAACAATTAGAAATCAATAATACTAAGCACATATTTATTAAAATCAAATTGTTAATATCAATATGCAAATTAGCCTTCCTGTTCACACTGTAAACCGCTATTTTGTTGTATATATAAATACAATTGCATGTTATTAGTATGTAGATATGGTCAACAATCTTAATGATGTAAAACAATTTTATTAATAATTGAGGTTTGAATAAAAAATAAAATCATGGAGAATGTGATGTAAATAACAAAGAGAATTGTGACTTGTATAGTAATATAGTTTCGGTTACAGACAGATAAACCCACAATCTCCATTATAATAAGATGTTGTTTTATTATTATAGTAATTTGTGGCGAAATTGAAGGCCAGAGCTGTGGACAAGCGGATTCCCAGCCCCCACAAACAAAGCGCGTATATATGTTTGGCCTGTGCAAAGAAAAGGAGTGTGGCGAGTGGACACGGATGTTTGAACTCACTACCTCCTCGTAGCTGAAATGCTGTTGGCAGAAACCCAGATGAGGTATGTCGGAATTTGCATGAGGGTAGCCGAACGAGCATGAATAAAAGGGACGGTCGCTGATACTGGGAGTGAGGAATAAAGCAAGTGTTTGGAAGATTATTGAAATCTGACGACTGCTGTATTTGGGATGTCAGAAAGTGAGAGTAACGTGCTCAGTTGGTAGAGACTGTGCTGACGGCGAAAGGAATTTACATTTCGTTTGCTAGAGAGACGTGCAAAAGATTAATATTATCCTAAATCTTTAGACCATTCAAAAGATAATTATATCCATGAACAATACACAGAATACGTACATAATTTAAACTGTGAAAATATTTTACATGAAATGCTGAAAATCTATATTTTACTAAAATTTCCCTTATGCCAATTTCTACACATAGAAGTAGAAGCATTTTCCTTATCGTCATAGGATATGGACACAACCACACGAGTTTAAAACATCTACAAAGCTATTTGTATTTCAAATAGTGCAAATACCATTGAGAAAGGTAGGTATTTACCTAACCCATTCGCCATGGGTCGGATGTGACACAAGGTAGCAATTATGGAGAATACAGCGAGGATCGAATTCGCTATACAGTAGTAATGGATGTACGCGACTAGCTTACTGGTCATTACACCAGGATGAGACGCCTTACTCTAGGGAAAGATATGTATCCAACTATTCTTCTTCCAGCTATGGGTAAATAGTAGGACATTCTGGGATCTTAAAATTTGAATGCAAACCGGAGATGGAAAACACTGAATTCAAACCTGTTAAAATTTGCTTAAAAATAGACCTTGTGTCTCGTCCTTCTCTTGCGGGTGGTTTGGTCAATACATATAAAACATCACTCAATAAGTCAAGAGGTGTTGCCACTAATAAAAATCCATATAATTTTCATAAATTACTAACTTTCAAATGACACGTGTTAGAATTCGAGCCCAATCAGATTATTAGTTTACAAATTACAGTTATTTAAGTAAAACTAATCTTGCAAATTTTCAAAATAATGGAAAAATCTGAATTTCGTGTGTTGATAAAGCATTGCTTTCTGATGGGAAAAATACTGTTCAAGCAAAGCAATGGCTTGATAAGTGTTATTCGGACTCTGCTCCGTCGGAAACAACGGTTAAGAGGTGGTATACTGACTTTAAACGCGGTCGTACAGACACAAATGATGCTGAACACCTGTAAGTGTAATCAAGCTAAAACGGCACATCTTAAAGATTAATTTATTTTATTGTAATATCATTAAAATACTCTCAGAGAATAAAGCAACTTTTAATTTAAGATGCAATTATTCGATACTTTTTTGGTGGGGGCTTTTTTCATCGTCCAAATTCTCGATATTGGAGCAACCAATTAAATTCTAATCGGAATCCTTTACTCTTTCCCAAATCGAGGCATAAATTTCATCATGGATAGTTATTACAACTGAAACCCAATGGCTTCTCGTATCGTCTAGTAAACTTTTGAAATTGGAAAATTATTTGCAGATGCATAGCGACCTCCATCTAAGAAAGTCAGACAAGCACTAAATTGCCGAGGCGCCAAGGGGACAGCATGAGCCTGCTCCAAATGCCGTGTCCAACAACTCGTAGCGCGAATAACAGTTGTCATAGCAACCTGTCTTGGCAGCGCTCCTATTTAACGGCAAGAAGTATGAAAGTTGTGCACGTGTTATTTTTCTTTTTACTGTGGACGAAAAATTTGAAATTTCATGGAATTTATATAAAAAAAAGACTGGGAGTTTTTGTTTGTCTGTTCTCTATAAACGACCAAACCGCTTGACGTAGAACGTAGAGCAAATTTGGTAGGGATATTACTGGAATTAAGGTCTTGGCATTTGAATATGTTTTTTTTTACAGGGAAAAACACTTATCAACCGATGGATTCAAGTAATAAGCAATGATCACGGGAGATAAGTTACTGCAAAATGTAGCTAATCATTCAAAATTTGGATTTCCGAACGTTAAAAGTAAAGAAAGTGAATTATTTGTCTTACTAATATAATTCATCATCATCATCATCAGCAGCAGCAGCAGCAGCAGCAGCAACAACAACACATGCCGATAGTACGGATCCCTTTAGCATTCTCTCAACATCCGTCCATATCGGTCATAGCACTTGGAAAGTCCTCTACACGGCACCCAGGGTCCGTTCAGATATTATGCTTGGTTGGTTGATAGAATGGTTTCTTTTACGGCCTATGAACCATTTTTGGGTCCTTTAATGCCGATTCATTTCGTTTGGATATTCGGTTTCTTATATTATCTGCTGTTGCTTAAGTAGTCACCAATCTAAATATTCACCATGGTCATCGCTGATGCTTTCAAAGTGACTTGATCGTAGGCGGCATTGAGATGATGTTGCTGGACCGTCAACACTGGTTTGTCCATGTGTAGGAGTCCATTGGTAAACGTCACTTATGAGTTCGTCCTTACTTCTTCAGAAGTGCTCTGTGTGTATTTTTCGTCTTACTTAGAAGGTTTGTGTGATCAGAGGTACATTGATGTACTGCAGTTTTCTTCTGGGCTGTTTCCAGGATTTGTTCAAAACAGCGGGCAGCATCGATGTGTTGTTCTCGTCAAGATTTCCCACTGGGCGTTTCCTTAGAAGCTTAAGTAATTATCAACCTTTAATTAAGCATTATTGATAATCTTCTTAAGTAATTCTTATTTGGTTACATAGCAGCATTGTTTGATTAAGTGTAACAATCCGGACAAAAACAAAAATATTTATACCGATAAATCTATTGAGGCTCACTCATAAATATTCAAAACTCAATAACATATAGTAAACCTTTGCTATGTGTTTTGTGTCAGTATCTAGAGTCGTTATCTTTTGAAAGTGAATTAATCGTTGAACCGAGGCTGAAAAGCATATGCCTCTTCGCAAATGACATCATACCATTAAATACGAGAGTAATCCCAAACGCAAGGAAACTGTTCCTCTGGTTATTGGCAACAATGTTGTATTTGTTGTGCATGCGTATGAATACGTCAAGCTGCCATGCTCAATCTTGACTTAGCAGTCGTTTCTGATGGAGCTCCCAGTTGGCGCTATATCCAACTGTTAATTTTGCGGTTATTCGGTTTTTAAACAAAAAAAAAAAAACTTTAAAATATTGAAATTCCTCGACATTTAACAGAAATTTATAGCAGTTATTACATCTATGTTTAAAACATCTGCAAGTGGTGTAGGTAGTTTGCAACAACGAGAAGTTTCAACACTTCTTCATCAACAAGGTAGCGAGCTGGCATGATATTAGCATACAGAACGTGCCAACAATAATAGATCGACTAAAATGTAGATTATGTAGAAAAATAGATAGATGTTTAAACTTTTAAAATATGTAAACACCTTTGACAATAAACGATAAACATTTATTTGATTTTTTAATACTTTAGAAAATTTATATCTATGATTACCCTCATAACTATTAAGTGACTGACTAATGAATTGCATCAGTAATACTAATCACCATTCGAACCCAAGAAAAATCAAAATTTATAATGCCCATTATTCAAGGATAAAAGGCCCATTTGGAAGCCGCCTTGTCGGCTGAAACTGTCGAATACACCGACTGCATCTCCACAGAGGGATGAAACCTCCCTCAAATCGGCCGTGGTTGGCGACCCGTAATGGATTGTGGTAGCTAAGCGGTCTTTGACCCGGATGTTAAGTGGTCCCCTGACATGCAATACTTCACTTCGGTCCTTATATGGGATAGACGTGCAGACGTAGAGGTCCCAAATAGATCAATTGGCTAGTCATAACAAGCCTTAGTACCGATATGATAGTTCTTCAAACTGCTCTGATTGCAAACACCCAGACCGATTAATCATATAGCTGCTTGTAGGCGGTACAATCAGCAGTATTTATCATGGTGTTAATGAAAAATATTTTACCTCTTTATTAATACAGTTAATGAGAATTATTTCTACCAATTTATTAATATATATGAAGTCAATGAAACTATTTTCTACCAATTTATTAATACACATTGAGTTAATGAAATTTATTTCTATCAATTACTTAATACATATCCTCTTATTATA
>CM042137.1:17269187-17279187 GCA_023376005.1 Doryteuthis pealeii
TAAGAAAGATTTTATTTCAAAATTTTGTCGGCATTAAATGACCCACCGATGTTGATATGCCGTAAAACAAAACAAACCAAACCAAACTTTATTCTTTGGTTAGTTAGTTGGTTGGTTGGTTGGTTGGTTGTTTGTGGTATGTCAATACTTTTGTTTTATTTAATATCAGTGGGTACTCAATATTTTTAAAACTCATTTTTAAAGACATTTGTAACCTCATTATCTCATGTATTTAACTAATAGATTTTATTTTTCAGTACATAAAAAGCAAAAAATATGATTGCTTCAATAAATAAGTTTTAAAAATGATTAAAACCTTTCCTCATTATGAAGCATTACTTGAACATTTTGTTTTGACGAATTAATTACTGGTCAGCTGATCGTATATATTTACTCAACTCCACCGCACGTGCAGGATGTGACACAAGGTTAAATTTTAGTTTGGATTTCGTAAAGTACTAGGGATCGCCATTTACAGCCGACTGGTAGTCACATCGGGGATGGGGTCTTCCCCTCTGCAGAGGTGCAGTCGGTGTATTTTACAGTTCCAGTTGACAGGGTAGCTTATACTTTGGGTATTATTTGGTCCAAATTCTTTGGATCTCTTCTCCAGATTAATCCTGAGAATTTTTACCAATAACTCATCATAATCAAATCATATTGATAGCTGCGGATTCTCATGATCTCTCACCAACAGTCCCTATCGGTCACCGTTCTTGGCAAGTTCTCAGCGCGGCAATGTCTATACTGAGCTGATCAACATAAGGTTTTGCTACTAGGCCACCTCTGGTGTGTTCATGTGTAGGATTCCACAGGAGAATGTCACTCCTGAGCTCGTTCTTACTTCAATAGTAATATCCAGCTTTTCTTGTTCATCTTACTTAGATATTTTTAGGGGTTGCCCGTCGTGTAATAGTTATAGTCATTGAAAATAGACACGGCGACACGAGTTCTAATTTTCGACGAAATTGATTGCATTTCACATTGCTCTAATACCCTTCAAAAATTATGCATCAAATGTTCTCCCTTCAAATATGGTAAAATAGTGAGGCAGACAGGACTCCTTAACCTTGTTTTGATTACCAATCTAGGAGAAAGAAAACTCTGAATTCAAAACTTTTAAATCCCTCTCAACAATAAACCTTACTTCGTATCCTACTCGCGTAGAGGTGTTGGTAAATACCTATTTGTATTGTTTATGGGGCTGTACAGTTGATTCTTGTAAAGCAACTTCTAGGATTTTTTAAGACATAGAATATTTCGGTAATTTCAATCCAGCTTTTACACCAAGGGTTTCGTTAAAGTCCAAGGGATGCAGCCATACAGTAGCACTGATGCAGTTCTATCTTGGAAGGATACCTATTTCTACAACACTTATTAGCTTTTATCAGTTTTCAATGATATTTATAATTATCTACATGATAGTGTAAGATGTTATTCAATAGGTTATCAAGCTGTTAAACAACATCTTACAGCATTTCCTCTATTCTTCAGCCAGCGGCCAAAGTAACCAGGCCACTGGCATAGCAGGCTCAGTAAACAGCATCGAATTTTATATTCAGTCACAATTTACAGCAAAAATAGTGAAATACTATTTCTGAAAACAATTAAAAAACTCATGTGCACACAAATAACAATACAATTCACTTTGCGATGTTTTCCTGATGGTTATGTGTGGTCGAGCAGAAGGAGGGCATTGACGATTGGCAAGTTGGGTGTTACTCGTCGGTATTTTTCTCTGAGCCTCGTTAGGTTTTCAATGTAGGCCTTAGTTTTATAAAAAATACTTCACATGAAATTTTTAAAATGGCATTACTTTTTGACTAACCCTCGTATATATATATATATATATATATATATATATATATATATATATATATATAAAGTTTGTTTCTTTATAGTATCTTTGAAGCATTGTGTGTATGTGTAATATAAAGATTTTGAAGGCAATTTACAATGCAATATGTGTTGAATTTATTTAACTTTATTTTTTTAAACTAAATATTTTCGGAAGTAAAATTCCATCCTCAGAGTTATTGAAAGTACTAGATGTTTTTTTAATAGTACTTATCCCACGGCGATATTGTAATCATCTATTGTTTAAGAAGTTGAGGAACGCCGTATATTTAAAAAAAAATTTCCGTGATGTTAAATCGGCTATTTCCGTGATGTAAACCGGCTCGGCTGCTCCCGCGCGTGGAAATTGTTCGAAATTCTTTTAATTTTTACTATGAATATAACTGATTAAGTATAATATATATATATATATATATATATATATATATATATATATATATATATATATATATATATTATACTAAATCATTTTGTCTCTTAAGGGCTTGTTTGCAGTTTAGTTTAATGATACGAAAGTTATACTAACTTATTCTTGTCCGATACAAAGTAACATTTATTTATCCAATAAAGCCAACATGTAAAACGAGAAATTTTTTTTTTAAAATCAGTCGTCAGTGTCTAAAATGTTCAAAATAGTTTTCCTATTTGTCCACCCATCTTTGCCAAAATTCTGTTTGCATAGAATTCTATAGGTTTTGAAGCGAACCAGTTTTCCAAATTACCGTTAATTAATGTTTGGCGAAAACAGGACCCCATTTGTTTCTACTCAGTATGGGTAAATAGTTAGAAAGATTCGGTTTTGTAGACTTGGTTAATTAACCATTCCAGGAGGAAGAAAAAAACTCTAAATTTCTTCCAGTTTTGTCTCGATTTAATGTTCACCTTGTGTCATACACTTCATATGTCATACACTACATATTCTGGTAGATTTGAGGATTTTAAATGTTGATCTTTAATGTGGGACGTTGATTTTTTTTTTACTTGGATAATTATTGTTACGTATTCTTTGGGATCGGTTATGATAATACCTTTTAGGTGTGTGCAACATTTCCCAGGGAATATATTGTTTTCACCTGTGTATGCAGTCCCTATATTAAGAAAAGAATGACTCTTCAAATGTTTAATATCACCTAAAATAATTTTTTGATAATCTATCTATCTACACCTCTCTCACACTCTCTCTATCTCTATCTTTCTTCCCCCTCTCTCTCTCTCTCTCTCTCTATATATATATATATATATATGTGTGTGTGTGTGTGTGTGTGTGTGTGTGTGTGTGTGTGTGTGTGTCTTTGTATATATTCATCGGTTTAAATTCATTCCAGCCTATTTCTTTCTTTCTATCTATCTATCTATCTATCTATCTATCAATCTCCGTCTGTTTAAATTAATCTTAGCCTAAATCTATCTATCTATCTATCTATCTATCTATCTATCTATCTGTCTGTGTGTCTGTCAATCTGTCTGTCTGTGCGTCAATCTAAGTCTGTTTAATCTATCTCAGTTTGTTTTTATCTATCTATCTATCTATCTATCTATCTATCTATATCCGTCTGTTTAAATTAATCTTAGCCTAAATCTATCTATCTATCTATCTATCTATATATATATATATATATATATAAATATATCTGTCTGTGTGTCTGTCTATCTGTCTGTCTGTCTGTGTATCGATCTAAGTCTGTTTAATCTATCTCAGTCTGTTTTTATCTATATATCTATATATCTAAGGTATCTATACCTTTATCTATCTATCTATCTATCTATCTATCTATCTTATACATAAGTCATTGAATAGAAATTTTGTGCTTGACTCAGTGGCAGTGATGCTACTGCTGCAGAGCCTCATTGTTATTTAGATATTACGCGCAACAAAGTGTTCTGCATTGTTTCTGTATTTAGTTTTCTTTCTTTCTTGTATTGGCACAAGACCGTTTCACCGTGAAAATGTTTTAAGAGATGAAATGTAGTTCAACGTTTCCATTCTTTTAAGCGAAAAATAATTTTGGTTGGGTTTTTGCGTGTATATCAGATGAGGTAGATGGTGAGAACGATTTACAGAAAGAGGCACAAAAAATAAACAAAATTTTAAAAAATTAAAAAAAAAAATAGAAAAAAAAAAATAGAAAAAAAAATTCTTATATGTTTGTATGGCAGGAATTATAATGGGGTGGGGTGAGGGTGGTGGAGATGACGATTTAAACGTTCCAGAGACTCTCCTCCTCATCCTTCACCTTCTCCTCCTTTGTGCAACAGCAAACATCCCATTTCCTCTCTTTAGCAGTTTCACACACTTGGGAGCACAGCCATTGCACTGGAGATGAAAAAAAAAAAAATAAAAAAATAAAAAAAAGAAAGAAAGAAAGAAAGAAAGAAAAAATAAAAAAAAAAAAAATAAAGGAAAGAAATAGTGGAATAGGGAAACGCCATTAGTTCCGACGAAGCAGAAAATTGTGCGAACACTCGACCGTTTTGCCTGTTGTTGTTCCCTTGAGGAAAGAGTAAGAGAGAAAGAAAGTGACGTGAGCAGCAGCGGCAGTAGAGTATGAAAAAGACAAGTGTTTCAATTTAAGGGTGTGGTGGACAAGGGTCTAGCGTTGAAAAGTGAGCGATGGATGAAAGCAACTGAAAATTCCCGACCTCCACGCTGCCGCCCATTTGTTACTTTTCAACGTCCCACAATATGCATCTTGGAATATGCAAAGGTATTCTTGCGAAATGTAACACTTGACATGCTATCAGTTTTACACCACTTTTTTTAATGATAAATATTAAAAAGACAAAACAAAAACAAAAACTATACATGCCCATACAAAGGAATTGCAAACGATACTCTTTCGTTAAAAAGCCATAAAAACGAAGCATTGACTATGAAACTCAGTAAGAATCAAATTCACCGCAGTAATAGTATGTACCACACTTTCCCTAGACCAGCACGGAATCACGAATTGGCACCTGTAGCGTAATGGTTATATTAGTAAGAAATGGAATCAGCGATCCGTGTTCAAATCCTGAATAAGAGTGTTTGCGTTTCACTTCACGCTAATACCCTTGGGAAAGGTATCAATCAATATGTTCCCACCACCGATGATGGGCAAATAGTGGGTCAGACTGGGTTATTTCTAACGAATATATTTTTGACATTTATGTATTCAGTTCCAAATAATTAAAAAAAACACCCAATACAATGTTTGCTAATCTGTCCATTATCTATCTATCTAAGAAATAAGACGATGTATAGAGCCAAAAGGTTCCGGGTTCGATACCGGCCCCCGCCAACTCAGTTTATGAGTAGCACAGGGATATGTGCGGTAAAGTGAGGAGCTGATGATAGGTGTGGTGCTCCATGTCAGCCGCCAAAACAATCCCCTTGGTCTAACTCTAGTGAAAAGGGCATGGACTCCCTCGCTGTCTGGCTGATATCGACTTAAGGTCACCCGACGATGTTTTACACGCCGTTAAGCAGGTAGTCCAGAAAAAGTAAAAAATGAATTCAAACCTTATTTCATCATCATCACCATCATCACTATTCCTCACCATCATAGTATTCACATACAGTTGATGAAAGTGATTTATGTTAGTGGCTGATTTTTCGAATATCTGATTAATTATAACTGATTACATGCAAAAATGGGTAGAGATAAGTTTGGTGGATATCCATTGCCATTTGCCTAAGTTCAGTTGGACCATACAGTTTAAAATGTAAGTGGTATTTCTGTAGCATCCTGTATTTAAAATACTTTCAATCGTGCACTATGTTATAGCATTCGTTAATCATGAGTGCTACGTTCAAGTTATATATGAAGCATTGAATCCAACAAATGCAGCAAACGGCAAAAATCTTTCATTTTAGAATGTTTATTTACCAACCAGACTGCAACTAAATTGTTCCTTTTTTATTTTATGATATTTCGAAGTTGAAGTTGCTGTGTAAAAGAGGAAAAACATTAAAGCAGCGTCTTCCTTAATTGATAGAATGAAAAGACTGATAAAATTTTGGAGCAATATGTTGCACAAATAGTTAAATATAGTAGCAATAATACAAATAAGGCTGTATATATATTAACCAACACCTCTGTATGGCTAGGATGTGACACAAGGTCAATTATGTGAGCATAGTTTAAATAGGTTCGAATTCAGTCTTTTTCTCATTTTGGACTGGTTATCTAACCAAGGATAAATGGCATAGGTTGCCTTACTATTTATTTATTACTGGAGGGAGAATAGTTGGATGCACACTATAGGACTTTAGTGTTATGAGAAATGCAAAGACCCTAAACAAATAATTACATGTAGATATGTTGAAAAATAAACTTGTGATCTTTAAGGAGGAAACATTTCCTTCATTTTGATACCAGTTACATTATTCAATCTGTTATAAAATTTTGTTTCATAGGACTGGAGAACTTAATTTTCGGACACCCCTCATATAATTTCTTTTAGTTTTTTCCCCATGAAATTTTATCAAATACACTTGAGAAGAATTCCTGGACTTCTCCAAAGTTTTGGAATTCCTAGGATTTAAGTCAATTTAACGGATTAAGTGAATTCTCCGGGCGTTTTCAATGACGTCTGCTTGGATGATATATTTTTTATCAAGATCCAAATCCTGAGAAACATGTGCGATTCTTGAATTTATTATCGTTGGGTGTCATGTTTACTTAATTTAGAATCTTGTATCATTTTCATATTAATATCTTAAATACTTATATTTTAAAATCCAACCAACCAGCCAGCTAACCAACTTCAAATTCTGACGATATGGAAAAATATATTTCTGCTATATAATTAACATCATCAAATAAATGAAGGCATAATGACTGGTATTTACCCAACCCGTTCGCCTTGAATAGGATGTTACATAGGTCACATGTATAGGCCACCTGGCGATGATCGAACCCGCAATACAGTAGTAATAGGTCTGCGTGGTTAGCTTACTAGCCATGACATCATGATGTGTCACCGTAGCAAGGTATAAGGGTATCTGATTTTATGTGAATAGCCCAGATATATCCATTATTCCTGGTACATAACACTAATTGGTCTTTTTCTCTCTCTCCCCTTCTACACACACACAGACAAACACACACAACACACACACACACACACCATTATATATATATATATATATATAATTATTCAAGCCATCCCTCTTTCTCAGTTGTGTTCTCTCTCCCCCCCCCTCTCTCTCTCTCTCTTTCTCTCTCTCACACACACACACACTCGTTTTAACTCTTGCACTCTTTGTGACTCTCACTTCCTTTCTCTCATTCAATCACTCTTGCACACACAAATTCTCTCCTTCTCTCTTTCTTTCTTTCTTCTTTCTTTCTTTCTTTTCTTTCACTCTCACTCTCTTTCTCTTTCTCATTCGATCTCTCTCTCCCCCTCTCTCTCTCTTTCTCTCTCTCTCAAACACACACACTCATATTGTTTGAAAGTAATTATATGATTTCAAGTAAGTAATGATAATTATTTGTAAAAATGGCTTCCAGCTGCTATTTTAATACACATAATTTGCACACACTTATGTAGTTTCAAGAATTCTAATCTAATACAACTAATTTGAACACTGTTTCATGTTTTCAAACATTCCTATCGAACACAAATAATTTGTACACAATAATATGGCTTCAAGTAATTCGTACAAGAATAAGAAGGATAGACAACACATAATAGGAAGTTTTTTTGCTTAGCTACGCTCGACTAATTCGTCGATCAGGAAAATCTCACACTTTTGTCTCAGTTTTCTATTTTTATAATTCCCTCGTCATTGGTATCAGCTTGTATTACAAGAAACCAACTAATGGTGTGCAAGATTCGTATCAAATATACAGTGGTACCTTGACTTACCAGTTTAATTTGTTAAACTCATAACTCAATTTCCTCGTATATCAAAGCGATGTTGCCCATTGAAATGAACTGAAATGCCATTAATCCGTCCCAGCCTTCCTACATAAAATATCAGGAGTACCCCTTTATCGCCAATACTCTCAAGTCCACTCGGACCCGGAGTGGTAGTACTTGTTAAGGTCACATCTATGGGTTAAATAGAAAAAAGATTAAATTTTGTTTAAAAATTTGAGTTTAAAATCAAATTGAATACTCTACAAGAAATAATAGAAAATGTATTCGGCATAAAATGACCCAAAATAGGTAGACAATGCTGTAAAATACCAACCAACAAACCCACCGACCAACCAGCATATACTTGGGTATAAATCAATAATTTGAGAAAGAAATACTTGATATAATATGGGCCATATGACCTTTAGGCACCCCTTCTTGATCTCGATTAAGAAAGGACATGTTTTTCATTTACACCGTCAATATCCGGTTGTTTTAACAGACGATTTTTAGATTTAAAAAAATTATAAAACTAACCCCTAACCCTAATCCCTAACCCTAACTCCTAACCATAGCCCCTAACAAACAACCGGATATTCACAGTGTAAATGAAAAACATGTCCTTTCTTAATCGAGATCAAAAAGGGGTGCCTAAAGGTAATATGGTCCTATAATATCACTGTGTACAAGCAAATGATTATAAACAAATATTTCATATATATATATATATATATATATATATATATATATATATATATATATATGTATTATGTATATATATATGTGTGCGTATGTGTGTATATGTGTGTCTTCCCCCGAACTGAATATTCAATACTGGCGTATCGATAACGTAAAAGTTTGAAAGATTGATTAATCAATATATATATTATATATATATATATATATATATATATATATATATATATAGTTGAAAACCTCTCTGGGTGTACATCAGTTACATTTCTGCGTATAATCAAGAATTAATTTATAAGTTGCTAGGCGCGTCGAAATTCTACTGTATACATGCATAACTGCATAAATACAAAACAAAATATAATTCAATATAAATTTATTCCATCGTTCAACTAGGAACAACAAGATTCCTGTTTCGATACCGGCCCTCGCCAACTCAACGTATGAATAGCACAGGGATCTGTGCGATAAAGTGAGGAGCACTCCACCTCAGATGCCAAAACAATCTCTTTGGTCTAGCGCTATTGAAAAGAGGATAGACGCCCTCGCTGTCTGGTTGATACCGACTTTAGGCCGCTCCGTCGACTTTACTTTTTACTATATATCTTATTATAATGGAGATTGTGTGTTTTTCTGTCTGTAACCGAAACTATATTCCTACTCAAGTAACAATTCTCTTAGTTATTGACATCACATTCTCCATGATTTTATTTTTATTTAACCTGAATTATTAATAAAATTGTCTTACATTATTAATACTGTTAACTATGTCTACATACTGACAACATGCAATTATATTTATATATACAACAAAATAGCGGTTTACAGTGTGAACGGGAAGGCTAATTTGCATATTGATCTTAAAAAATCGAATTTAATAAATATGTGCTTAGTATTATTGATTTCTAACTGTTTGGTTTTATTTTAATGAATATAAGTAAAAATCTCTTCAATGAATCTTAAATGAAATCCATTAACAAGATAAAATAACTGTCATTTTATTGTTTACTTCCTCTTTTAACTAAATACTTAAATTAGAAAAATAACAATGAAAGACGAGAGTGATGGAAGAGTAAGTTTCAGTTGTTCCATTTTTTATTATATTCCCTCTGTTTCAAATCTTTTATTATACTCCCTCTGTTTCAAATCTTTTTATCTGTATTCTTATTTAGTTTCATTAGCCTTTTTAATTTAATACAATATTTTATTACATTAAAACTTAAATACTTGCACCCGGAGGGTGCATATTTTTGCTAGTATATATATATATATATATATATATATATATATATATATATATATATATAAAATTCCATGTAAAGGAAAAACTTAACCCATCATATTGGGTTGTTGTAGATTTAATTCAACTAACTCCTTTTAAAAAAGAAGTCTGTATCATCAGATAGACAAATACATTATATATTATATATATATATATAATATATAATATATATATATTTACATTATATATATATATATTATACACATTATATACACACACACACACACACACACACACACCACACATATATAATATATATATATATATATATATATATATATATATAAGTGAAACAGAGTCATTGACACCGGGTGACTAAGT
>CM042137.1:17281687-17289187 GCA_023376005.1 Doryteuthis pealeii
TTTTATTAGAAAAAATATAAAAACTTATATATTTTTAAAATAATTCCATATTAGCAAATACAATTACGACATATGAACATCGCGTCTGTTATTCAATCTTTCAAAACGACGCAGCAGCGTTCATTACCTACGAAACTGTTTTCAACGTCATATTTACAACACGAACTCCTGCTGTAATTAATCTATATTTTGATTAATTCAGTGGATTTAGCCCTGAAGATCCCTATGGTGAAACTCAAGTAGATTATTTATGTACACGCTATAATAATAAATCCGCTCTATTTACGTATTGAGCACTTATATTTGTTATAACTTATCGAGTAATACTAATACCAACCAAATATTGAGACAAACCAATATTTTTACCGGTCAATAATTCCTTTTTACACACACACACACAAACACCACACACACAATAATATATATATATATATATATATATATATATATATATATATAGTTAGTATAGTAATATAGCATATATATCTAAGTTAGTAAAGCGGAGGCATATAGTGAACGGTGTTGGGTAACATTATATCGGCAGACCATATATATATATATATATATATATATATATATATATATGAGGAAAATGAGTAGAGAAAAAGATGTAGATGGATAAAAATGAATTTAATATCACTTACACATGTGTTTCGGTCGGTTTTATCAAAATATATACGGATTACAGCTATTATTATTATTAAAATAATCAGATGAAGTTGAAATAATGATAATAATAATAATAGGAAAAATGTAAAAATATTCCGTACACAGAGAGGTTTTTTACGACCTTCATCAGAGTGAATTTTTATTTTATCCTCATGAGGATTATATATATATATATATATATATATATTATATATATATAAAGTGTAAAGTTGACGGGTGGCCTAATGTCTGTATAAGCCAATCAACGAGGGAGTCTATCCACTTTTAACTAACGCTAAACCATGGAGTTTGATTTTGTGTCTGATGTGAGCGCTACACATACTACCAGCTCCTTACTTTCCGCACATATCCCTGAGTTCTCGAGGCTCGTATCGAACCAGGAACCTTGCTTCCTAGGCAAGTGCTCTACCGATTGAACTAAACCAACCATTGATATATTTACAAGTAATGAGTGCTCAATATAATTGATAATGCAGCGGTTTGGAAATCCTAATAGCGAGAAACTGTTATTTACCGAACCCATTGACTCAATAGCACTACTCTAATCTCTCTAATCTCTCTCTCTCTCTCTTCTCTCTTCTTCTCTATCTATCTATCTCTTTCTCTCTCTCTCATATATATATATATTTAATCATCATCATCATCATGTCGCGCTATTAGCACGGATATCCATGACAATCTCTCGCCAACCTTTCCTATCATTCATTCTCCCAGGGAGGTCCTCTGTGCTGCAACCTGCGTCTTTGCTTAGTTGGTCAATGTAGGTCCTTGCTGGGCGGCCCACACTAGCATGTCCGTGTGTTGGCTTCCACAGGAGAACGTCACTTATGAGCTCATCCTTGCTTCTCCAGCAGTGCCCGCATGTCTTGTCCGTCTCACTCGAATGGTTTGTGAGATGGGGGGCAAGTGGCCATATAGCTGTTTCGTCGTGGGGTGCTGCTTCCACGTTTTGTTCAGGACTGCACGCAGCATTCTTGTGCAGCTCCCATCCAGCTTATTCTCAAGGCGTCTCGTTAGGGTCCATGTGGTGCATCCGTACAGCAACACTGATACAACCACCGCCTGGAAGAATTGTCGCTTTAGCTTGTCAGTGAGATCGGATTTCCATATTACTGATAATTTGTTTGTGGCCGACCACGCTTTTCCTATTCGTGTATTTACATCGCTTTCTGTGGATAGGATATTACCACCTAGGTATGTGAATTGTTCTACTGGCTTAGGGGCTTACCGTTGAGTGTGGTTATGTCTCCTTTCCTTTTGAAAACATATGTCTCTGTTTTTTCGGAGTTTACATGAAGGCCAATATTATTTGCAGCCTTCTCTAGGCTATGCAGTGTGACTCATGACGTCTCTGTGTGTTTTCAAACATATTATCTCTTCCGTTCAATTGGTTATGTAGTCCTATACGTGGATTTTCCCCTTTTTAACAATAATTTCATTATTAATGATTTTAATTATATGTCAATAACTCGCAACACCCTCATTTTGGCTAGACAAGCCTCATCCGATCAATTGGCTGGTCATGTCAAGCCCTAGCACTTTACGATTGTCCCGAACATATTCTTTAAATTGCTATTATGAAAAATACCCAACCATTTTTATCAAATAGGTCTTATAATTCTACCAGTTCATACACATGAGGATAATTAGAATTATTCAACTAGTTTTATAAACAAACCAAAATTCATTTACACACTTTTCTATTAAAAATCATATGTATCAAAAAAACAAAAAAAAAACAATTTATTTGCAAACCCCTTAGGCCAGAAATAAATAGAAAATCGGAAATTAATCATATTAAATTTGTTCACGGTATCAGGGACGCGCATTAAACTTCACCTTGTGTCACATCCTGTCACCGTAGAAAGGGTGTGCCGGCTAAATACAGCGTTCACGGTATCATCATATTTAATTATCCGTGACTGATCCTCATGAATTTAACCTTGCCATTTGTTGCAGTTATTTTTTTTATGAAGAGAGAACTTAGCAAAATTTAATTCTTTTGCGGTTTTAACTAGCTTACGTCCTGGATGAATATATTGCAATTTCTCAAACAGATTGGTTGAAGTTCAACTTTCAAAGCATATAAAGCGTCTTGAAGTTCTCTTTCCTTGTAAATAACAATTGACGCTAAACAATCTCTCAAATCTCATTGTGTAATTGTTAAGATCGTAGGAAATAAGCTTGGCAACCCGAGTTCAGATCCTGGAAAATACTTTTTTCCACATTGTGCTAATACCTTTTGAAAAGGTATGCATCCAACTAATTTCCCTCCTACTATGAGTAAATAGTTGGCCAGACTGGATTATTCCATTTGCCTTGACAACTAGTCTAGGAGAAGGAAAAATCAGAATTCAAATCTGCTAAACCCGCTTAAAAATTGACATTGTGTCACATCCTGCTCGTGCTGATGGGTTAGTATATATAAATTTCATATAGATTTCCCACAGGTGAAGTTTGAGTTTATATAAAATGTCAAAACTCTGAATGGTATTTTCCTAAGGTAAACAAGGTGTTTTTTTAAATGATTATAGCACAGTACGCTCTTCTTAAATTTCAATTATCATATTTTTATGTACTAGACAAACCTAAGCACACAGAAAGTTCTTCACTGGTTGGTTGGTTGTATTTTACGGCTTGTTAACCTTGTTGGGTTATTTTATGCCGAAGACATGTATAATTCACTCTTGATGGGTATTCTAAATCTTTTATAAACTCAATTTCTTTAAACAAGTATTTTCAAAATTATTTTTTCTATTCATGGAACCCTAAACGATACTACTGCCCAGGTCAAAGTGGTTTTGAGAGTAATGGAGATAAGAGATACAAAGGGACCCTTCACACTTCCCACAGCTCCAGAATTGGAACTTCATCATTAGACTATTTTAAACGTCATACCCAGGTACTAATACCCTCAAACAACGCTTTCTAGCACATATGATAAAAAGTGTTCGGGGTTTGTCATTGAGGGGGATTTACTCATCTGAAAAGTTGCAGTCGGCTTATTCTACTGTCCCAACCGACAGGCGGTGTTCCTCCTGGTCTGGGATAAATGTATAATGGATTGATAAATGGTTATATTTTCGTAAGGTAGCGTTGATATTATAATAATGATAAACCAAATGGATAAATACAGTAGTCACAGACTTTGATAGACAGTTTTCACCTGAGGTCATCTGGAAGGGTGACTCTCATTGACCTAAGAGGCTACGTGATCAGGTGACCCTAGGAAAACAGATACAAATTTAGTCAGTTGGAAACTAAGCGCCAGATTCGGACAGACGTAGTTATACATCTCTGCTACTTACGCACTCGAGTCGACAAATTAGTGATTCGGGTAATAAAATTGTATACACAAAAAATATGTCCCTGTGTTGATTCTTGACAAAAAAATAAGAAGTATAGGATACACAGTGAACAGGACAAAGGAATAAAAACACCATCTCAGTTTGAAGAAGCAGACATCTCCAATCGAAAGAGAACTCCGAAAAATATCCCCCGATGAACGATGTAAGATAGAATAATTATGATAAGAGAAGTAAGAAGAGAATACAACAAAATGACACAGTACAATTTTTCTAATCCTTTGTCTTCTCTTTAATTTATAACTAGACTCGGGGGGTTTATTATAGAAAGTCTTTAACTATTGTCAGTTTGAATCTTCGAGAATTTAAAAAAGACTTCTTCTTTTCCTTACCAATTGAATAATTTGCCCCAAACTATTAATTCTACTTTGCATCCCTATATTTAGTATTCTGAGAATTTTACACACACGCGCACACACACACAGACATACACATACATTTACACACACAAACAAACACGCACACACATACATTATTATATATACATTTATATATATTTGAATTGCCGAGATACGCATGATGGCATCAGATATTTTGCCAAAGGTTAAAAAAAATTATGAGCACAAAGAAAGTTCTATTATTAAAAGTCTATATTAAACGTTATTTCCTAATAATTTTCATAGTCATAATAGAAACTAGTAAAACCTCGAAGCAATAAAACGATTCCATCATAAATAAGTCAATATTAAACTAGTGCAATATAACAATAAGTATTAAACTTTACCAGAACTCATTACTAGTTTATATCACATGACATATTTATAAGGCGACAAACAATTCGTAGAGCTCTGAGTACAGCAACTTATTTCTGGTAATTTGAATTTTAAGTATGATTTTTTCTCCGTGTTATTTAGATTTTGGGACTGTTGTCCTCATACTTATTGTTATATGGACGACATTTCGGCCGATGTGTCCTTCGCCCTACTTCAGATGTTTCTGTCAAAATTCGAAACCTTCATATCGTAATCTGGAGCCTCCACAGAACTTCGAGCCCTTTATTTTATCCATTGGGGTAGATTGTTCTCATTCCGTTAACCATGAGCAGGTAGAAGTGTTAAGCTACGTGAAGTATTCTATGTTATTTTCACTGATAGTCAGGATTGAACTTGCAACACTTAAAGGAAGACGGAAGACACATCGACCACCCGTTGTGTATAAACAGTTAAGAATAGGACATCAATCCTAAAAATCTAATAATAAAATTTATGCAGCCTCATCTAAAAATCCCAGACAAATAAAAAGATAATATTAATCATATATTTAGAAAAATCTAAATAAAACAAAAACGTCATTACTGAGATTAAAATTACCAGAAAACAAAGTTGCTGTACACAGAGGTATATGAATTGCCTGAACACTATTAAAATAGGATCTAAACTCAATTTAAAATATTTAGAATGTTTAAAGTATTTATCACCTGATCTAAACTAGTCATACAGCAAATTTGAAAGGAGATAATTGGTATCATGTCTTCATTTTCATATGTTTATTCAGTAACTTATTTTTTCATGGGATCCTAGTATGTATAATTATCCCTCCATACAAAATCTAAACGAGGAGGTGTCCGTTGTGTAATGATTATCGTCGTACGAACTTGACACGGTGACGAGAGTTCAAATACTGGACGAGGCTGGTTGAATTTCACATAGTGCTAATACTCTTGAGAAGGGAATATATCCAACTATTCTATTATTGGAGATCAGAGGAAGAATCAAGACCAGCAACACCACAGAACTGTTGAAATCGGCTTTAATACTTGGGAGAGTCCTGCACACCTGAGGAAACTTGGTGTCTCTCGAGTGAAAGACCACAAACTAACACTGGTGTAATAAACTAGAGCGTTTCATTGTGGTGTAATGGTTAGCAAGCTAGTCTCGCGCAGATCCATCACTACTAAATAACTAGTTACATCGCCGCTTGATGTCCCTTACTTGCTACCTTGTGTCACATCCTACTAGTAGCGAACGGATTACGTAAATACCTACTTCAAATTTTCAACTAGTTTGTCATGAATCGACATGAATCATTTGATTCTGAAGCTACGGATTCCATCTCGTAGCCGCTGGGCTTCAGATTTGGAATTTTATTGAGGTTTCCTATTAAGGATTAAAAATGTATTTGTGCTTCCGGCCAATCTTGGATTCTGTGTAGTTGGTTCAATCATTCAATCCTTTTGTTGTGTTCTTTCTCTTTTCACTGTTGCATTTTCTTTCAGCTGCATCTGTTGCTCAAATTTCTTTATGCTTTTCTCGTTACCTTTCATAGAATTTACTTTCATTATTTTGGAATGTTCTGTTTACATGTATTGTTGGAAATACGCCAAAAATGCAAGGATACAATACGCAAAAATACAGTATACAATACGCCAAAAATACAGTATACAATACGCAAAAATACAGGATATAATAAAGAATAAGCCACATCATGTATGTATATATCAAACCTTCTGCTCGAGCAGGACCTGACACAAGGTCTATTTCTCAAGTTTAACCGATTTAAATCCAAGGTTTTCTTCTCCTAGACCGGTTACTATACCAGTGCTAAACAGACCAATTTACCCTACTCTTTACTAATAGTGTTGGAAGAATAATTCCATTCATACATTTCCCAAGGATTTTAACGCTTTGGTGAATTTATTACTTTTTTTTCTGTCATATATTTAGTATAAATTTACTTCGGTTGTTTTGGAATGTTCTATTTACATATGTTGTTGGAAATACGTAAATTGCGTGATACGAAATAAATATCATAACCACATACATGTATGCACTTATCAAACCCTCTGCACGAGTAGGATGTGACACAAGGTCTGTTTCTTAACTTTAACAGATTTTAATACAAAATGTCCTTCCCATAGACCGGTTATCATACCAAAGTTAAACGGTCCAATCTGCCCTAATATTTTACCAATAGCTGGAGGAAGAATAATTACATTCATATCAAGTATATTAACGCATTGTTAATTTCTTAGTTATATTTTCTGCCATTTACTTAGAATCTACTTTAACGCTGGTTCTCCTTATCGATCTTTTTTGTGTTGTTGCTTAGGCTACGCTTTGTTAAACATTTAGAAGCTTACCAATCTGAAAAAAAAAGACCGCCACAAAATGATACGAGATTTTTACCATCATGTGGAAGGAAAGATTCCCAGAGAATTACATATAAACCCGTGCATTAGTTTTCTAGTTAGAGAGAAATGATAGAGAGTATGTATTTACCTAATCACTTCCCTAGAGCAGCATGCAACACAAAGTCAATTTTATGTAGAGAAGAAATAATGTTCATCACCTAGATTAGTTGGCACACTAAGGTTAATGATCGTAGTCTACCCTACTATTTACCTATAGCTGGGGGTGAAATGGATGCATACCTTCCCGCTTTGTAAATAAGCTACCAGCCTTATCTGAAATTTGAACTCGTGTCACCGTTTCTATTTTCGGGGAAGATTACCATTACACAAGAGTTG
>CM042137.1:17296261-17316261 GCA_023376005.1 Doryteuthis pealeii
TATATATATATATATATATATACACAACACAATCACACAAACATGCATATATATATATATATATATGAACATATAGTGTGTGAATATATATATATATAATAATATATATATAATGGAGATTGTGTGCTTTTTTGTCTGTAACCGAAACTATATTACTATACAAGCACAATTCCCTAGTTATTGACATCACATTCTCAATGATTTTATTTTAATTTTAACCTCTATTATTAATAAAATTGTATACATTATTAATACTGTTAACCATATCTACACTTACAACATACATATACAACAAATAGCGGTTTACAGTGTGAAGGAGAAGGCTAATTTGCATATTGATATAAAAATCGAATTTAATAAATATGTGCTTAGTATTATGATTTCTAATTGTTTGGTTTTTTTTAATGAATATAAGCAAAAATCTCTTCAATGATCTTAAATGAAATCCATTAACAAAAAAATAAGTGTAATTTTATTCTTTACTTCCTCTTTTAACTAAATAAAATTAGAAAAAATAACAATAGTGATGGAATAGTAAGTTTCAGTTGTTCTATATTTCGATTATACCCCCCTCTGTTTCAATATTTTTATCTGCATTTATTTAGTTTCATTAGCCTTTCTAATTTAATATGATATTTTATTACATTAAACTTAAATACTTGCACCCGGAGGGTGCATATATTTGCTAGTATATATAATATATATATTCACCCCCCCCCCACTCATATATATATATTCATGTATGTGTCGGTCCATGTGTATGTGATACTGCTCGTAAGTATTTTAACAAGCAATTTTATTCATAATCGTTTTGGTTTCATTTAGAAGCTAAAACAAGAAAATTAAATTCAGTGTGAATTCTACCTGATCAAGTGTCTAATGATCCCTGCAATTGTATACAATGTAAATCACATTTAGTGTTTGTTCAAATATTTATGAGCAATACACTTTTATAACTATCACTACTACGGTATGATTGCAGCACGCGTACTTATAAAATGAATAAAAATATGTTTGCTTAGAGAGGTACATCATTAGGGACTAACAAAAGAATTAGATTAATGTATTTTCCTAGGTAATTCCGCATTTTTATTAGAAAAAATATAAAACTTATATATTTTTAATAATTCCATATTAGCAAATACAATTACGACATATGAACATCGCGTCTGTTATTCAACTTTTCAAAACGACGCAGCAGCGTTCATTACCTACGAAACTGTTTTCAACGGTCATATTTACAACACGAACTCCTGCTGTAATTAATCTATATTTTGATTAATTCAGTGGATTTAGCCCTGAAGATCCCTATGGTGAAACTCAAGTAGATTATTTATGTACACGCTATAATAATAAATCCGCTCTATTTACGTATTGAGCACTTTATATTTGTTATAACTTATCCGAGTAATACTAATACCAACCAAATATTGAGACAAACCAAATATTTTTACCGGTCAATAATTCCTTTTACACACACACACACACACACACACACACACACATATATATATATATTATATATATATATATATATATATATATAAGTTAGTATAGTAATATAGCATATATATCTAAGTTAGTATAGCGGAGGCATATAGTGAACGGTGTTGGGTAACATTATATCGGCAGACCATATATATTATATATATATATATATATATATATATATATGAGGAATGAGTAGAGAAAAGAAATGTAGATGGATAAAAATGAATTTAATATCACTTACACATGTGTTTCGGTCGGTTTTCAAATTATACGGATTACGCTATTATTATTATTAAAATAATCAGATGAAGTTGAAATAATATAATAATAATAATGGAAAATGTAAAAATATTCGTACACAGAGAGGTTTTTACGACCTTCATCAGAGTGAATTTTTATTTATCCTCATGAGGATATATATATATATATATATATATATATATATATATAAAGTGTAAAGTTGACGGGTGGCCTAATGTCTGTATAAGCCAATCAACGAGGGAGTCTATCCACTTTTAACTAACGCTACACCATGGAGTTTGATTTGTGTCTGATGTGGAGCGCTACACATACTACCAGCTCCTTACTTTCCGCACATATCCCTGAGTTCTCGAGGGCTCGTATCGAACCAGGAACCTTGCTATCCCTAGGCAAGTGCTCTACCGATTGAACTAAACCAACCATTGATATATTTACAAGTAATGAGTGCTCAATATAATTGATAATGCAGCGGTTTGGAAATCCTAATAGCGAGAAACTGTTATTTACCGAACCCATTGACTCAATAGCACTACTCTAATCTCTCTAATCTCTCTCTCTCTCTCTTTCTCTCTCTTTCTCTATCTATCTATCTCTTTCTCTCTCTCTTCATATATATATATATATATATCATCATCATCATCATGTCGCGCTATTAGCACGGATATCCATGACAATCTCTCGCCAACCTTTCCTATCATTCATTCTCCCAGGGAGGTCCTCTGTGCTGCAACCTGCGTCTTTGCTTAGTTGGTCAATGTAGTCCTTGCTGGGCGGCCCACACTAGCATGTCCGTGTGTTGGCTTCCACAGGAGAACGTCCTTATGAGCTCATCCTTGCTTCTCCAGCAGTGCCCGCATGTCTTGTCCGTCTCACTCGAATGGTTTGTGAGATGGGGGCAAGTGGCCATATAGCTGTTTCGTCGTGGGGTGCTGCTTCCACGATTTGTTCAGGACTGCACGCAGCATTCTTGTGCAGCTCCCATCCAGCTTATTCTCAAGGCGTCTCGTTAGGGTCCATGTGGTGCATCCGTACAGCAACACTGATACAACCACCGCCTGGAAGAATTGTCGCTTTAGCTTGTCAGTGAGATCGGATTTCCATATTACTGATAATTTGTTTGTGGCCGACCACGCTTTTCCTATTCGTGTATTTACATCGCTTTCTGTGGATAGGATATTACCACCTAGGTATGTGTTGTTCTACTGGCTTAAGGGCTTACCGTTGAGTGTGGTTATGTCTCCTTTCCTTTTGAAACATATGTACTCTGTTTTATCGGAGTTTACATGAAGGCCAATATTATTTGCAGCCTTCTCTAGGCTATGCAGTAGTGACTCATGACGTCTCTGTGTGTTTTCAAACATATTATCTCTTTCCGTTCAATTGGTTATGTAGTCCTATACGTGGATTTTCCCTTTTTAACAATAATTTCATTATTAATGATTTTAATTATATGTCAATAACTCGCAACACCCTCATTTTGGCTAGACAAGCCTCATCCGATCAATTGGCTGGTCATGTCAAGCCCTAGCACTTATACGATTGTCCCGAACATATTCTTTAAATTGCTATTATGAAAAATACCCAACCATTTTTATCAAATAGGTCTTATAATTCTACCAGTTATACACATGAGGATAATTAGAATTATTTCAACTAGTTTATAAACCAAACCAAAATTCATTTACACACTTTTCTATTAAAAATCATATGTATAAAAAACAAAAAAAAACAATTTATTTGCAAACCCCTTAGGCCAGAAATAAATAGAAAATCGGAAATTAATCATATTAAATTTGTTCACGGTATCAGGGACGCGCATTAAACTTCACCTTGTGTCACATCCTGTCACCGTAGAAAGGGTGTGCCGGCTAAATACAGCGTTCACGGTATCATCATATTTAATTATCCGTGACTGATCCTCATGAATTTAACCTTGCCATTTGTTGCAGTTATTTTTTTTATGAAGAGAGAACTTAGCAAAATTTAATTCTTTTGCGGTTTTAACTAGTCTTACGTCCTGGATGATATATTTGCAATTTCTCAAACAGATTGGTTGAAGTTCAACTTTCAAAGCATATAAAGCGTCTTGAAGTTCTCTTTCCTTGTAAATAACAATTGCGCTAAACAATCTCTCAAATCTCATTGTGTAATTGTTAAGATCGTAGGAAATAAGCTTGGCAACCCGAGTTCAGATCCTGGAAAATACTTTTTTTCCACATTGTGCTAATACCTTTTGAAAAGGTATGCATCCAACTATTTCCCTCCTACTATGAGTAAATAGTTGGCCAGACTGGATTATTCCATTTGCCTGACAACTAGTCTAGGAGAAGGAAAAATCAGAATTCAAATCTGCTAAACTCCGCTTAAAAATTGACATTGTGTCACATCCTGCTCGTGCTGATGGGTTAGTATATATAAATTTCATATAGATTTCCCACAGGTGAAGTTTGAGTTTATATAAAATGTCAAAACTCTGAATGGTATTTCCTAAGGTAAACAAGGTGTTTTTTTAAATGATTATAGGCACAGTACGCTCTTCTTAAATTTCAATTATCATATTTTTATGTACTAGACAAACCTAAGCACACAGAAAGTTCTTCACTGGTTGGTTGGTTGTATTTTACGGCTTGTTAAACCTTGTTGGGTTATTTTATGCCGAAGACATGTATTATTCACTCTTGATGGGTATTCTAAAATCTTTTATAAACTCAATTTCTTTAAACAAGTATTTTCAAAATTATTTTTTCTATTCATGGAACCCTAAACGATACTACTGCCCAGGGTCAAAGTGGTTTGAGAGTAATGGAGATAAAGAGATACAAAGGGATCCTTCACACTTCCCACAGCTCCAGAATTGGAACTTCATCATTAGACTATTTTAACGTCATACCCAGGTACTAATACCCTCAAACAACGCTTTCTAGCACATATGATAAAAAGTGTTCGGGGTTTGTCATTGAGGGGGATTTTACTCATCTGACAAGTTGCAGTCGGCTTATTCTACTGTCCCAACCGACAGGGCGGTGTTCCTCCTGGTCTGGGATAAATGTATAATGGATTGATAAATGGTTATTATTTTCGTAAGGTAGCGTTGATATTATAATAATGATAAACCAAATGGATAAATACAGTAGTCACAGACTTTGATAGACAGTTTTCACCTGAGGTCATCTGGAAGGGTGACTCTCATTGACCTAAGAGGCTACGTGATCAGGTGACCCTAGGAAAACAGATACAAATTTAGTCAGTTGGAAACTAAGCGCCAGATTCGGACAGACGTAGTTATACATCTCTGCTACTTACGCACTCGAGTCGACAAATTAGTGATTCGGGGTAATAAAATTGTATACACAAAAATATGTCCCTGTGTTGTATTCTTGACAAAAATAAGAAGTATAGGATACACAGTGAAGCAGGACAAAGGAATAAAAACACCATCTCAGTTTGAAGAAGCAGACATCTCCAATCGAAAGAGAACTCCGAAATAATATCCCCGATGAACGATGTAAGATAGAATAATTATGATAGAGAAAGTAAGAAGAGAATACAAAAAATGACACAGTACAATTTTTCTAATCCTTTGTCTTCTCTTTAATTTATAACTAGACTCGGGGGGTTTATTATAGAAAGTCTTTAACTATTGTCAGTTTGAATCTTCGAGAATTTAAAAAAGACTTCTTCTTTTCCTTACCAATTGAATAATTTGCCCCAAACTATTAATTCTACTTTGCATCCCTATATTTAGTATTCTGAGAATTTTACACACACGCGCACACACACACAGACATACACATACATTTACACACACAAACAAACACGCACACACATACATTTATATATATACATTTATATATATTTGAATTGCCGAGATACGCATGATGGCATCAGATATTTTGCCAAAGGTTAAAAAAAATTATGAGCACAAAGAAAGTTCTATTATTAAAAGTCTATATTAAACGTTATTTCCTAATAATTTTCATAGTCATAATAAGAAACTAGTAAAACCTCGAAGCAATAAAACGATTCACTCATAAATAAGTCAATATTAAACTAGTGCAATATAACAATAAGTTTAAACTTTACCAGAACTCATTACTAGTTTATATCACATGACATATTTATAAGGCGACAAACAATTCGTAGAGCTCTGAGTACAGCAACTTATTTCTGGTAATTTGAATTTTAAGTATTTTTTCTCCGTGTTATTTAGATTTTGGGACTGTTGTCCTCATACTTATTGTTATATGGACGACATTTCGGCCGATGTGTCCTTCGCCCTACTTCAGATGTTTCTTGTCAAAATTCGAAACCTTCATATCGTAATCTGGAGCCTCCACAGAACTTCGAGCCCTTTATTTTATCCATTGGGGTAGATTGTTCTCATTCCGTTAACCATGAGCAGGTAGAAGTGTTAAGCTACGTGAAGTATTCTATGTTATTTTCACTGATAGTCAGGATTGAACTTGCAACACTTAAAGGAAGACGGAAGACACATCGACCAAACCGTTGTGTATATAACAGTTAAGAATAGGACATCAATCCTAAAAATCTAAATAATAAAATTTATGCAGCCTCATCTAAAAATCCCAGACAAATAAAAAGATAATATTAATCATATATTTAGAAAAATCTAAATAAAACAAAAACGTCATACTTGAGATTAAAATTACCAGAAACAAAGTTGCTGTACACAGAGGTATATGAATTGCCTGACACCTATTAAAATAGGATCTAAACTCAATTTAAAATATTTAGAATGTTTAAAGTATTTATCACCTGATCTAAACTAGTCATACAGCAAATTTGAAAGGAGATAATTGGTATCATGTCTTCATTTTCATATGTTTATTCAGTAACTTATTTTTTTCATGGGATCCTAGTATGTATAATTATCCCTCCATACAAAATCTAAACGAGGAGGTGTCCGTTGTGTAATGATTATCGTCGTACGAACTTGACACGGTGACGAGAGTTCAAATACTGGACGAGGCTGGTTGAATTTCACATAGTGCTAATACTCTTGAGAAGGGAATATATCCAACTATTCTATTATTGGAGATCAGAGGAAGAATCAAGACCAGCAACACCACAGAACTGTTGAAATCGGCTTTAATACTTGGGAGAGTCCTGCACACCTGAGGAAACTTGGTGTCTCTCGAGTGAAAGACCACAAACTAACACTGGTGTAATAAACTAGAGCGTTTCATTGTGGTGTAATGGTTAGCAAGCTAGTCTCGCAGATCCATCACTACTAAATAACTAGTTACATCGCCGCTTGATGTCCCTTACTTGCTACCTTGTGTCACATCCTACTAGTAGCGAACGGATTACGTAAATACCTACTTCAAATTTTCAACTAGTTTGTCATGAATCGACATGAATCATTTGATTCTGAAGCTACGGATTCCATCTCGTAGCCTGCTGGCTTCAGATTTGGAATTTTATTGAGGTTTCCTATTAAGGATTAAAAATGTATTTGTGCTTCCGGCCAATCTTGGATTCTGTGTAGTTGGTTCAATCATTCAATCCTTTTGTTGTGTTCTTTCTCTTTTCACTGTTGCATTTTCTTTCAGCTGCATCCTGTTGCTCAAATTTCTTTATGCTTTTCTCGTTACCTTTCATAGAATTTACTTTCATTATTTTGGAATGTTCTGTTTACATGTATTGTTGGAAATACGCCAAAAATGCAAGGATACAATACGCAAAAATACAGTATACAATACGCCAAAAATACAGTATACAATACGCAAAAATACAGGATATAATAAAGAATAAGCCACATCATGTATGTATATATCAAACCTTCTGCTCGAGCAGGACCTGACACAAGGTCTATTTCTCAAGTTTAACCGATTTAAATTCAAGGTTTTCTTCTCCTAGACCGGTTACTATACCAGTGCTAAACAGACCAATTTACCCTACTCTTTTACTAATAGCTGTTGGAAGAATAATTCCATTCATACATTTCCCAAGGATTTTAACGCTTTGTGAATTTATTACTTTTTTTTCTGTCATATATTTAGTATAAATTTACTTCGGTTGTTTTGGAATGTTCTATTTACATATGTTGTTGGAAATACGTAAAAATGCGTGATACGAATAAATATCATAAACCACATCATGTATGCACTTATCAAACCCTCTGCACGAGTAGGATGTGACACAAGGTCTGTTTCTTAACTTTAACAGATTTTAATACAAAATGTCCTTCCCATAGACCGGTTATCATACCAAAGTTAAACGGTCCAATCTGCCCTAATATTTTACCAATAGCTGGAGGAAGAATAATTACATTCATATCAAGTATATTAACGCATTGTTAATTTCTTAGTTATATTTTCTGCCATTTACTTAGAATCTACTTTAACGCTGGTTCTCCTTATCGATCTTTTTTTGTTGTTGCTTAGGCTACGCTTTGTTAAACATTTAGAAGCTTACCAATCTGAAAAAAGAAAGACCGCCACAAAATGATACGAGATTTTTACCAATCATGTGGAAGGAAAGATTCCCAGAGAATTACATATAAACCCGTGCATTAGTTTTCTAGTTAGAGAAAATGATAGAGAGTATGTATTTACCTAATCACTTCCCCATGAGCAGCATGCAACACAAAGTCAATTTTATGTAGAGAAGAAATAATGTTCATCACCTAGATTAGTTGGCACACTAAGGTTAATGATCGTAGTCTACCCTACTATTTACCTATAGCTGGGGGTGAAATGGATGCATACCTTCCCGCTTTGTAAATAAGCTACCAGCCTTATCTGAAATTTGAACTCGTGTCACCGTTTCTATTTTCGGGGAAGATTACCATTACACAAGAGTTGTCGTGTATAATGTAAAACTTTTGGGTTATAAAAGAAACGATAAACTTGATATAAACATTTAGAATCCTCAGCCAAGACATAGGGGAGGGATTTGCAATTGAGAAATACTCTTTATTTATGATGGATAAAACTTATAGACACCCAACGGAATGATCAGAACCAACCAAGAAATGTATCAACACATGCTTGGCAATATTAGAAGCAGAAATTAAATTAAAAAAAAAAAACAGAAATTAAGGTGAAAAGTCAGGGAGGAATACTTCGGAAGGACAAGGAAACCATTGAAAAGTAAACCCTACACCAGAAATTAAAGGAATTAATACCTGGAAAGTCTTCCTGGAAACACACACCGGATACTTCCGAAACGGGACTAAGGAGATCAGCGAAATAATCTAGACCATCCAGACTACAGCATTGCTGAAATTAGCCCGCATAACTAGAAGAGTCATGAAGATCAGAGTAGAGATGCTGTCATTCAGACTAGTAAGAGCAGGCTTATAAAGCTCGTAAGGAGTATAATAATAATAATAATAATAATAATAATAATAATAATAATAATAATAATAATAGGGAGAATGGAGACCATCCAGAATACTGCACTGCTGCAATCTGCCAGAATACTCAGAAGAGTCCTGGAGACCTGAGGAGATTTTTGTCACTCAGCCTCCCGTAAAATACCATCAGTTAATGACATGTGCAAAACTCAAAATAATAATAATAATAATAATAATAATAATAATAATAATAATAATAATAATAATATGACGATGATGATGATGATGATGATAATGATGATGATAATGATGATACCAATTGTAGTGGATGCACTTGGAATGGTCCCCAAAAGCATATAAAAGAGACGAGAGGAACTGGAAATCAGAGGAAGAATTGAGACCATCGGCTAAAATACTCATAAGAATCCCGGAGACTCAAGGAGACCTGCTGTTACATAGAATACAGTGAAATACCATCAGCTTATACTGGTGTGAAAAAACTCACAGTAAGTGAAATAATAATAATAATAATAATAATAATAATAATAATAATAATAATAATTGAAGACAGTTGCCGTAATTCGAACTTCAATTAAAACCATCATTTAATACTCGTGTGAAAAAAAAAACTCACCAGTTGTAAATAAAATGAAAAATCCAGGGCTGTCATAGATATTAATTAGACAAGTACTTGGGATTAACTTTAGTGTAAATATCTGTAAATAGTGAACACTTATGATACGCACACATGCGTACACACACACACACACACACACACACACACACACACACACATATATATATATATATATATATATATATATATATATATATATATATATATAAAAGAATGACTGAAAATAAGTAATGTGTTTGTATAAAATAAATGATCAATGGTATTACTGTATAGCAGGTATAAATGCTAACATTTTTAGATTATGGATATTATAATTCCGATATCCAAGTTTCACGTGTTTCACACGATCTTCAGATATGAGTGTTATAACATAGCCAGCCAGGCGTTTGTACAGAGTGAGGTGTGTCTAAGTAGTCACGTCATCTTTATATATAATAAGTTGATCCACATTGACACGTGTTTCGAGGTTTCACCTCTCATCAGTGTGGCTACACTTTAACAGCTACCTCTAGCCCGGATCGAGATGTGACTGAATTTTCGTCTGCCAAGTCTCTTATCCATACGGCCATTAGCAGCTGTCAAATTTAGGAGAATATTTAATTGATACATTTCTAAGCGGAAATGAATTCACGAGAGTCCTTTAACTTTGTAAACAAAGTGAGGGTTAGCTATACGCCAGACGGTGAATTTACAATTAAATCCTTATTTAGTTAACTCAACCAATTGGGAGTATATATAATAAATAAGTATTCTTTTATAACAGTGGTAGAAAACGTTGTGAAAGAAATAAAAGTCTTTAGAGGTTGAAGTTTTAATGAACTTGGAATAAAAACATTTTAATTAAAGGATTAAAATTAAGAAGATAGAATTATGGTGTCTTGCTTGTCTTCGTTGTCCCGATATGATAATTAATACTATAAGATCAGTTGAACATAGAGTAAATATAAGCATTTGCTGATCGACTGTGGTAGTTGGGTCTGACGTAGGAAGAAACAGTTTGCCGGAAGGCACATTGTTGATCTGAAAGATAACGTTATACAACTTAACTAGACTTCTTTTTCTTTCAGCAGCAAAAATTATCACATTTTGATCAACTTTTACACTGTTACGTTATTATTTCTTTCCGATTTTATATCCTAACATTTTTTTAATAAATCTATTCGAATATCTAGAAAAAAAGATATTAACTATTGTGAGCATTTGGCGGTCTGTAATCTTATTTTGATCGTTTAATTTTATTCTTTCAGTATTAAAAAAGAAAAAAAGAAAATAGTATTGCTGCAATGAATAAGTTTTTAAAAATGATAACACAGACTAGATTAAAAGCTTCCTCATAATGAAGCGTAACTTTAACATCTTGTTTTGATGAATAGATTACTGGTCACCTGGCTGTATATATTTTTACAACCACTCTGCACGAGCGGGATGTGACACAAGGTCCATTTTTAATCAAGTTTAGCAAGTATTTCTCTGAATGTTTGAGATGAGGCTTGAAGATTAGTATTATTAGTGTTATTCGGACTATTGTCCCCATCTTCATTGTTATTTGTACAGAAAGTTCCCGAGTTCGAAAAGAAGGTTCCCGAGTCCAACAAGAAATACCTGAAGAAGGCCGGAGGGTATATCGGAGGAAACGTTGTACAAATAACAATGAAGATGGGGACAATAGTCCGAATAACACTAATAATACTAAGTTTAGCAAGGTTGAATTAAGAGTTTTTCTTCTAGACCAATTGCCATATCAAGGTTAACGAATCCTGTCTGTCTTACTATTTATTCATAACTGTGTGTGTGTGTAGGGGGGGTAATTGGTAGGATGGCAGGTTGGTTGGTTGGTTGGTTGACTGGTTGAATCTCATAGCATATCTTCTTTACCGGCACTAAATCGTATATGTTATATAAAAAGTCGTCGGAGCGGCCTAAAGTCGGTATCAGCCAGTCAGCGAGGGAGTCTATCTCCTTTTCAATAGCGCTAGACCAAGGAGATTGTTTTAGCATCTGAGGTGGAGCGCCACACCTACCATCAGCTCCTTACTTTACCGCACATATCCCTGTGCTACTCATACGCTGAGTTGGCGAGGACCGGTATCGAACTAGGAACCTTGTGGTTTCTAGCCGAACGCTCTACCGACTGAGCTAACCCGTAGCATCAAATTCTATATACGTTATATAGCGTCTTCTTCAAACTCACGCTGCTAAATCGTGTATGTTAGCAGTAGAGTATAAAGATCACAACCAGGCGTAGAGTAGGAGATTTGACTTTATTTCTCACATCGGCTGTACGTGGTGGGTGGTGAGCGTTGACAATGAAATGACCGAGGGTTAACAATGACTACTACCACTGCTGAGATCTGAGGCAAAGAGGGGTGGACGAACCTCACTGTCCGCTGACTGCGATGGTGCGCGACCGCGCCGGTCACGCACGTTCTTGTCGGCTCTCTCCTCTGGCTCTGACTGACCCTACTGACCGCTTACTGTTGAACACTCTCGCTTTTGTATTGACGATACGCCTACGTATTTTTATCCTTCTCTTTGTCCCTCAGCCGGAAGTTCCATCTTCCGGGCGAGGACAATACAACAATATCAACCCTTGGGTCATTTGAAGCTGAAGATCTATTTGTTTCATTCGTTCTTGCTGCAGTGTCTATTTAGCCGAGAATAAAAAGTCCGGTCTACCCTACTATTTACCTATACCTGGAGGGATAGCAGTTGGATGCATAAGTTTGCCAAGTTAATTAGCGCTGTTTTAAATGCAAACAGCCTTGTCCAGTATTTGTACTCGGGTTCAACGTGCCCATTTCTAACTCTAACCATTCCGACTCTAACCACTACACCACGCACTTCGATTAATAAATTGCTATACTTGGTACATCTAAAGTATTTATTACATTCAATAAATATTCAAGTTAATAGAAATTATAAAATGTTCTATTTGCATTAAAAAAAAACATGCCCACACATGTATATATGGATTCACCATGGGCGTGGTAATTGCATTTCACTTAGCGCTAACACTCTTTGGAAAGCTATGAATCCTACCCTCCCTCCAGCTATGGGTAAATAGTAGGGCAGACTGGGCTCTTTAACCTTGCTTAGGCAACCGGTCTAGGAGAAGGAAAACTCTGAATTCTAACCTTTTAAAATCCGCTTAAGAAATTGACCTTGTGTCACATCCTGCTCGTGTGGAGGGGTTGGTAAATATATATATATTAGCTCAGTCGGTAGAGCATTCGGCTAGAAACCACAAGGTTCCTAGTTCGATACCCACACTCGCCAACTGAGCGTTATCAGTAGCACATGGATCTGTGCGGTAAAGTAAGGAGCTGATGGTAGGTGTGGCGCTCCACCTCAGACGCTAAAATAATCTCCTTGGTCTAGCGCTAGATAGACTCCCTCGCTGCATGGCTGATACCGACGACTTTACTTTTTATATATATGGATTAACCATAATATCCACGCTTACAATATAGGATTGTCGTTCAAGCAAAAGTTGTAAACCTCTCCCAGATATTCTATGACTGCTCAGTTCTTTGATTTATCCAATTTTTGAATTTGTCGCACATCTCTCATCTTTGTATGGCCCTCACCAATAGAGAAATTACGATTGAAATCTGAATTACTTTTTCTAGTCTTATAAGAAGTGGCTTTTCTCTCTGAGTAAGGATCATAACTTTTTGAACGATTTCCCTATATCAGCTAATTCACAGATCAGTTTTGCCACATTTGTCGAAGACGTGTGTATATAAAGGGATAAATATCTAGAAATCAAGTCCTTTCTTTATATATGCATACAGAGTCACGCACAGACAAACACACCTACACACAAACGCACTCGTACACACACACACACACACACACACACACACACACACACACACACACACACACACATACATATATATATATATATATATATATATATATATATATATAACCAAATGAATGTAATTTCAGCGACTTAGTATATTATTATATATATATATATATATATTATATATATGTATATATGTGTGTGTGTGTGTGTCTGTGTGTCTGTGTGTGTGTGTGTGGACTCCCTTGTAATTTTTGCTGGGGATGTTATTGCTGAGATGGGGATCACCTAAAGGTATGTACCAAATTAAACATTTTTTTGCCTTCATGTTACCCCATCATTTGCTTGATTGAATCTCTCTTTTACCCATTTGATTTACATTGTGACTTTTAAACGATCTACCGGTCCTTATTTTTGACAAAGCACCGGTCGAAAGGGCCATTAGTTTTCCATTTTCTCTTTTCTCTTTCGAAAAATAAAAAATTGTGCTGATAAATAAAGTATGTCGTTATTTTTCAAAATCTTATACAAGTTCAGCTGTACCAAAAATGTGTTTATATAATATATATAATATATATATATATATATATATATATATATATATATAATATATAACTAAGTCACTGAAATTACATTCATTTAGTTAAGCCTTAGGGTAGGGTCCTGATAAAATGATTTGGATTGAAACCATGATAGACTCTTAACTTTCTCCTTTACTACTAATATTATTATTGCTCTTTGTTTTTTGGATTATATATATATATATAGGATTGGCGAACAAAAGTTCATTCGGGCCTCGAACCCGGCCAGAGGTAGCTGTTAAACGGTATAACCACACTGATGAGAGGTGATACCTCGAAACACGTGTCTGTGGATTACTTTATTATATATATATATATATATATATATATATATATATATATATATATTCTTTTTGTTATTTAAATGAGAGAAGCGATGTTAAGTCTGATCAACATTTAATCCTAAATATCATTTTAGAATTTGTATCTTTTCTTTCTTCTTTCATTATGACTTTTTGGCTTCTTCCGAATTACGAAGCAGCAAAATTTAATTGATCTTTTATCAGATCATTTCCGTGCATCCTCAAAACTCGATTGGCAAAGAGAAAGAAAAAAAAAGAAATAAACTTACAAGGAATAATAACATAATAATGATCTTGCAAAGAGACAGCCACGGTGACTCTCATGCCGTATAACCTTAGTATATTTACATTAATCTCATTATTCGGGAAATCTAAGATTTTAAATGTCTACCATGCAGAGATGATATTCTAATTAGGAGGTAAAACCTACTTCACATATCTACAAGCAGTTGTTACAGTTCATATACATAATTGGTATATACAAGTAAAGTTGGAAAGTAAGGTACTGACATTCCTTAATCTAACGTATATTACTATACAATTAAAAATAATACGCATATATTACTATCATTAATATGCTACCTTTACTTATAGTGAACATCGTCCCATCGGTGTTCGAACGCATTGTGCTGTAAAACGTCGTGTCTAGTTAATATATATATATATATATATATATATATATATATATATATATATATATATACAGAGAGAGAGAGAGAGAGAGAGAGAGAGAGAGTCATCCACAGACACGTGTCTCGGCTTAACAAGTCTCTTCAGTGTGGCTAGACATTTGTAAGCCGGAACTGAAATCCGATCGGTTGGGTACCATTCCGACACCTTAACCATTAGGCTGTATTCACTTACCGAATGGGAAGGGGATTTTTAAATGTTTTCATACACACATTGCGTTGTATGTAAAGGCCGTCATAGAGTGATACTATATATATATATATATATATATATATGTGTGTGTGTGTGTGTGTGTGTGTATATAGTATCCAATTGCCGCTTTAACTTTTCCGTTGCAGTGGCGTCAGTAAATAATCCAAAAGTGCTCAGTATATTAAAAATACAGGGCAGTAATAATACTAATAATATTATTGTTAGATGGACAATAAAGGGTCTACCATGGTTTCAATCAAAAATTATTTCCTCAGGACCCCACTCTACGTTAAATGTGTCGACGTAATTCCTTAGTTAAATTGAAGCTATTTATCGGATAATAACGGTTGAACGCTACGTTATTTTTCTCTCAATCTTTGCGTATACCAACTTGTGATATATATATATATATATATAATATATATATATATATATATGTGTGTGTGTGTGTGTGTGTGTGTGTGTTAATGTGTGTGTGTGTGTGTGTGTGTGTATCTACTCCAGAATAAAGAGTATTTGTTGAAAGTGGCTTTATACTTTTGTATATAGGTATGCTTATATTGTAATTATTCTCCGCTTCAACCTAGCTGAGAGGGTGTAGTGGTCAATGGAAAAATATCTATCTGTGGTAGAGAAACAAACTTTTCTACAACTGCGAATGCTCTATGTTTGGTGAACTATATTGAGCACCTTTTGGTTTAACTATTAATGCTACTACAATGACAACGCTGAAGTAGCAGTTGAATATATATATATATATATATATATATATATATATATATATATATATTACATATAGTGTAAATTCTGGACGAGGCTGCTTGCATTTCTCATAGCACCAATACACTTGTGAAAGGTATGCATCCAACTATGGGTAAATAGTAGCATAAACCTGACCTTTTAACCTTGGTTAAATTACCAGTTTAAGAGAAGAAAAACTGTGTATACTTACCTGTCTAACTCCGCTTCAGAAACACATCCTACTCGTGCATATACATATGTATATTTATATATGTGTGTCTATTTTCTCTGAATGCACATATATGCGCAGAGAACTTTATACAGGAAGGTATCTCACGAAAGAGAGGGTAGAATTTACGTGAGCTTAAGTTATATGCAACGATAATAGTCACGTATCAGTGTTGTATAAAAAAAGAAATAACAGCATTTTGCAGTTTAAATATTTGACTCCTTTGTCATTTTGTTTCCCATTCTTTGCGATTTTGTTTCGCATAGACATGTATCCATTGTTGAAATCTTTTGTAAATATCACAAAGCGATTTGACAATATTGCGTTAGATGATATATATCTCACGAGACAGTCTACGCAAATTTTACATGTATTAAAACGCGTTAGAACCTCTTATTAAAAAAATGTTGGTTTAAAATAAAGGAACTGCACATTAAAAATTCGGAAAATAACTGCAACCAGCTATCATTTGTCAGAAGTTTTGCGATGAGGCTTGATACATAGCGTTAATACAAGTGACAATGATCTGGATGTTACGAGTTCAATTCTGACTCCGTTTTTTTTCCTGGCAATTTTTAGGCTTTAAGTGAGAGTACTTTACAGTGCGGAACCCTTGTGTTAAGCAGAGTGCGATCTTTAGTAAAGAAACCTTTGCTTGTTCCATGGTGTGCCTTAATGTTGGGTAAGATCCTTTGGTTGTTCCTTGGTTTTCCTTAGTGTTGGGCATGATCCTTTGGTTGTTCCTTGTTGTCCTTTAGTGTTGGGTGTGAACCTTTGGCTACAGGTCCGTTCATCAATGTCGAATAACGTGCAAATGAACGGCTGTCAATATCGACAATTAAATAGTTAACTAACCACGTATTCGTGCTGTCGATTGGCTGGGGTTTAATTCACGGGACCACGTTATAAGTTTAAGTGATGGATTCCACCACGCCTTATGATACAGAAATATTTCAACAGACGAAAATAATATAGAATACTTATTATAGCTTACCGTTTATACGTTGGCATAGTTAACGGAATGTAAACAATCTAGCATAATAAATTAGCATAATAAATTAAATAAAGGATATGGTTCCGTGAATGTTCCCAATTCCGACGAGAAGATTCCAAAGTTCAACAAGAAACACATTAAGAATTCTGGAGGGCATATCGACCAAAACATTGTGTATATAACCGTAAAGATGAGGACAGCAGTTCAAAAAATCTAAATAATAGTAATTATCAAACCTCATCTAAAAACCTCAGATAAATATTATATGCTTGTTATGATTCCTTGTGCATCTCCCGTTTCTCTATCATCTTAAATTTCGCAGCAAAAAAGAGTTTTGGCACTGAACATATCACCAATCTCATATCGCGCTGAGAGAACGGATTTCCATGAATCTCTCCCGCCACCAATCTCTGTGGGTCATCACTCCTAGCAAGTCCTCATGACATCCAGTATTTGCACAGAGCTGATCAATGTAAGTATTTGCTGAGTGGTCATCTGGTGTAGATGTCCAAAGAAGAACGTCACTTATGAGTTTGTACTTACTTCTCCAGCAGTGTCCAGCGTGTTGTGTTTGTCTTACTTGGATGTTTTTTTTTGTTTTTTTTATGACAGGGGTTATATGACTGTGCAACTGCTTTATTGTGGGGTTCTGTTTACAGGATTTATAAGGACAGCACACAGAAACTTTTTTCGTTCCCATCTAGCTTTTTCTCCATCAGGTTACGCTGCTTTGAAAAACCTATAAGAAAAACAACTCTATGGATACACCAAGCGACAAACTAGAAAGATCGCACATGAAAAGACATGGGCATGGCTAAAAAGAGGAAAACACAAGAGAGAAATTGAATTCCTTATAAGAATAAACAATATAAAAGCAAAAATAGATAAGATGCAAGGGAATAGCAAATGTAGAATGTACGCAAATTAATAAGAAACGGTTAATCATATAATAAGCAAATTCCGCAAATTCAGCAAACACACGACTGGAATACAAGACTAGGCCTGAATGGGTAGAAATATCGTATATGCACAAATCCGAATATGTCCTTGAAAATGATACGCATAAAAGTCTCTGGTTTCTTGAGATACAGACGGGTCATATAATCCCTTTTAGGTGACCAGACCTAGTGTTAATTACCAAGAAGAAGAAAAGTTGTAATCTCCTGGGTCTTGTCGTCCCGGCAGATCAAGTGAAGATGAATGAATGTGAAAAGATAAACAAATGCTTAGACCTTGCCAGAGAACGGAGAAAACTGTCGAACATGAAGGTGAAGGTCGTGCCAAGTGTAATTAGTTTGAATAGTCTCTAAGGGTCTGGAAAAGGGTCTAAGTGAATTGGAAATCGAAGGAAGAACCGAGACCATTCCAAACTACAGCATTGTTAAGATCGGTTAGAATATTGAGAAGAGTACTGGAGACCTGAGGAGAATTGCTGTCACACAGACTCCAAGGAACAACCGGCTACCGGCTACCACTCATGGAGTTAAATAATAACTATTTCAATGTTCCCGAAAATATCCAGACACATCTCTCAGGGATGCTGCTGCGCCGAGATACTAAATTTAACAATTCTTTTTAAATTCTGCAAACCACTTGACAAATGGAAGGAAGAAACCATTAACGGTAAAAATGACGCACCTTCCCACTTGAAATTGGAAAGAAATACTGCCACAAGGATAGACAATAACCAGTCGACTCACTCGCCACCTTGAGACACACCTTAGCACTAATATATCGCCCACGTGTCATTCCTGGACGTCTGTAGGCCTTCCATCTTAATAAAAGAATATGTAGGAATCTCCATCTTATGCAGAATCCAAACATTGCCAAATTACATGGTCTAACAACGGGGCATATCAGTAGGCGATAGATTAAACTTTTACACAAACAAGCCTGTCTTTGAAGAAAACTTTATCGAGAACCCTCCTGCGTATCAATCTAAATATAAAAAAAAATTGTAAACTAAAAAAGACAGCCAGCTTGCTCGAAGTCAATTTAACAAATATCACACAGTACTTTGTGCCAAGCCTAGAACCGAAGGCCAAACCAAAAAATACAGAAACCAATATTCTAATATATCTTTTTTTTCAATTCAAGAGCCGATGGATATTTGATTTCTTGTAAAAAGAATCACTTTCTTGTTTCAAAAAGTATAATTATTACAACTATAGAATAAATACAATTATTCAGGGAGTGTTTAGACCCAGCATATTTGCTAGAAAAATAAGATATATTTGTGTATTAAAATCTGCAGATATAACGTCATCATTTATTTGTACTAGTACATATATGCACCCTCTGGGTGCAAGTATCTAAGTTTTAATGTAATAAAATATATTAAATTAGAAAGACTAATGAAACTAAATAAGAATGCAGATAAAAAGATTTGAATTAGAGGGGCGTATAATCGAAAAATAAAACAACTGAAACTTACTCTTTCATCACCCCCGTCTTTCATTGTTAAATTTTCCTAATTTAACTATTAGTTAAGGAAGTAAGTAAAGTTGTCGGGGCGGCCTAATGTCGGTATCAGCCAATCAGCGAGGGAGTCTATCCCCTTTTCACTAGCGCTAGACCAAGGAGATTGTTTTGGCGTCTGAGGTGGTGCGCCACACCTACCATCAGCTCCTTACTTTACCGCATCGATTCCTGTGTTACTCATACGCTGAGTTGACTAGGGTCGGTATCGAACTAGGAACCTTGTGGTTTCTAGCCGAACGCTCTACCGACTGAGCTTTTTTTCCACCTAC
>CM042137.1:17326261-17353761 GCA_023376005.1 Doryteuthis pealeii
AAATCAATTTTTATTTGCTTCCTTTGCAAATGAAAAATTTAAGATTAATTATACTCAAATAAGGTCAGGGTTATTACCCCATTTGTGGGATGTGGACACGCCTGAATATGGCAATATTATTTTCTGGTCCAATAAGACCTTTGTGACCTCACTTTAATGATGCCTTTAAAATGCTCCAGATCTCAATCGACAAGCTGCATCGTGTGGAACATTGACCTTGGACGTTATAAGCACCAAGCAGAATTATATATACTAGCAAATATATGTACCCTCCGGGTGCAAGTATTTAATTTAATGAAATATTATATTAAATTAGAAAAGCCAATGAAACTAAATAAGAATGCAGATAAAAAGATTTGAAACAGAGGGGGGTATAATCAAAAGATAAAATAACTGAAACATACTCTTCCATCATTCCCGTCTTTCATTGCTAAATTTTCCTAATTTCACTATTTAGTTAAAATAGGAGGTAAAGAATAAATTCACAGTTATTTCTTCTTGCTAATGGATTTTTTAAAAGATTTATTCACGAGATTTTTGCTCATATTCATTAAGACAAAACCAAACAATTAGAAATCAATAATACTAAGCACATATTTATTAAAATCAAATTTTTGAAATCAATATGCAAATTAGCCTTCCTGTTCACACTGTAAACTGTTATTTTATTGTATATATAAATACAGTTGCATATTATCAATATGTAGATATGGTCAACAGTATTAATAATGTTAAACAATTTTATTAATAATTGAGGTTTAAATAAAAATAAAATCATGAAGAATGTAGCGTAAATAACTAAGTGAATTGTGACTTGAGTAGTAATATAGTTTCAGTTATAGACTGAAAAGCACACAATCTCCATTATAATAAGATATATATATATATATATATGTATATATGTATATGTGTGTGTGTGTGTGTATGTATAAAAAAGAACATGGACTGCTGATTATCGATCATAGAGAAATCTGATCTCTGTTTATCTGATAAAACGAGAATTCCTCCAAACTGCAACTGTGTCAGTGCTAATATATGACTAAACAACATGGACTCAAAGAAGGTGTTTAGTGAAAAGGCGAGATTGTAACTAAACAAAAATGCTGTGTGCTATCTTGAACAAATAATGGAAGCAGCAGACCCTCTAAAAAAATCAGCTGTACGGCCATTTACCTCCTGTCAAACAAACCAGCTGTGGGTAAATAGTAGGGAAGATTTGCTTCTTTAATATTTGCAAGGTAACTAGTCTAAAAGAAGGAACGCTCTGAATTCAAACCTGTTAAAATCCATTTAAGAAATTGACCTTGGGTCACAAATGCGTAAAAAATAAAGACAAAAAGATGTTTTATATGTCCGATTTGTCTCATGCAGAGGTGTTGGTATATATATATATAATATAATATAATATATATATATATATATATATATATATGAGAGAGTACACAAACAGTTTGTTTGAGATGGTGATAGCCGACAATCTTGGGGAGAATATGTGCTTAATTGAAGTCATACCTAATTTGAAAACCGGCTCCCTGTCTATAACTCTGCTAATGAGGCATAATAGGTCAAAATGTACATACTGAGATCGACTCTTTCTAGATTTGTTTACGCCTTACATTTAAACAGATATATTCGCCTAATTCATTAATTATCAACTAATTAATTTTCAAATTAGGTATGACTTCAATTAAGCACATATTCTCCCAAATATATATGTATATATATTAGTTTGTATGTGTGCGCGTATGTGTGTATGTTTTGTGTGTGTGTGTGCGTGTGTACTACTGTACTATTGAATTATCTCTACACTTTGAAATGCTGGGGAATTGAATGACGCTTCACCATAATTTACCCTAGTTAAAAGCTGCACTATATTTTGTTATCAGTAAAATCAAATTCATGTCTCAAGGCAGGGAATTGAATGATAATTATCACATCTTCTGCATATATATGTGCATACATAAACACATACAGAATATATGTAACATATATGTAAAGAAATATATATATATATATATGTATATTTATACCATCTTGAAATTTATTTGACGTTACTTTTCGAATTTATAAATGTGTGATGATATTTCAAAGTAAGACTGTTTTTTTCTTGAGTTAAAATCAGAATTTCCTCTTTCATGCTGTGTTGTGGCAACATTACTAATCAGCTTATTATCTACAAAGAAACATCAAGTTTATTTATCGTAAGTTCTTTTCCCTGGCATTGGTCAAACAGAGAACTATTTCAGCATGTGCATATGTGGCGGTGTTAAAAGCCGGTTGAGGTCACATGGCTGTCTGCGATCTTTCAGGAAAAAATAGAAAAATGGAAAAAAATAAAATCTGATTTTTGTTCGGTGTTGGAGATCGTTGAGCAAAACATGTGTCTGTTACAGTGAAGTTGATGGGGTTGGGAGGTCGATGATGCCTCTGTTATATTAGGTGACTGGATGAGAAATGAAATAAAAATAAGAGGATTAGACAGAACGATAATGAAAGGAATCTTGTACAGAAAAAGACAAAGATTACAAAAGGAAAAGAAGTAAAAACATAAAGGAGAGAGAAAATACAACTAGATGAATTTGTAAAGGAGAAATGGAAGAGGAAGATGGAAAGTGGAGATGTAAGACGGGGAAAGGAAATTATAAAAATCAGAAGAAAAGGAAAAAGACAAAAAATGGAATGAAAAGAAGAAGGATAAAAGTAAAATAGTGAAGAAGAAGAAGAAGAAGAAGAAGAAGAAGAAGAAGAAGAAGAAGAAGAAGAAGAAGAAGAAGAAGAAGAAGAAGAAGAAGAAGAAGATAGTCGAGAAAATAGAAAGAGAAAGATTGAAAGAAAAAGACAAAAACAAAGTTGTTAAAAGAAAGAAAGAAAGACAAAAAGAAAGAAAGAAAGAAAAGAAGAAGAAGAAGAAGAAGAAGAAGAAGAAGAAGAAGAAGAAGAAGAAGAGAAAAGAAGAAGAAGAAGAAGAAGAAGAAGAGCAAAATAATGAGAAATAAAGAGAATAATTGAGAAAATAAGAAAGGAAGATTCAAAGACAAAAGACAAAAGACAAAGCAAACAGGTAAAGACAAAGACAGAAAAAACAAAGAAGAAGAAAAAAAATAATGAGTAAGAAATTGAGAAAAAGAAATGACGATTAAAAGAAATATTCAAAAAAAAGGAATAAAAAGAAAGAAAGATAGAAAAGAAAAAAGAAGAAATATAAGAAGAAGAAGAAGAAGAAGAAGAAGAAGAAGAAGAAGAAGAAGAAGAAGAAGAAGAATGAATGAAAACTTGCAGAAAAATAAAACAGAGGATAAAGTATGCAAATAATACAGACAAATAGTTATTACAGAAAAAGAAGATGGAAGATGACACCAGGGGAAATATTTTCTAAAATAAAAAATAAAGAGAAGGAAACATGTGAACATGAATATAATTTGAAGACGAGACGACGGAGAGATAGAAATACTAAAGAATAAATAGGATCCCGTAAGAATATTTAAATGCAGTTAGAAGTATGAAAAATTTTACTATAGAAGAAGAAGAAGAAGAAGAAGAAGAAGAAGAAGAAGAAGAAAGAAGAACAACAACAACAACAACAACAACAACAACAACAAGAATGTTGAAATAAAAGAGTAAAATTAGATGAAGAAGGAGTGTAGTAATGCTGACACGGCTTAAGCTTGGATTAAATCTCTTTTTATTTTATCAGAGAGGTAAGATGGCTAAATTGTCTAAAGCCTATCAATAGCAGCCCATGCTTTGCCTATACTATGTTGACATCCTTTTCAGTAGATGTGGTTGAGCTACCGAGATATATTAATTTATTAAAGAAATTCAAATACTGGTTTTCTTGTCAGACAGATCCTTTGGTGTCAGTTTGGAATGCGATCTCCGTGACAACGTGATCTAAAAAAGACAAATTTTATTTTAGTATGTGATCTAAATATATCATTTGTTTATCATGGCTTAATACAGCAATATTATATTTTGATCCATTTATTTAAAAAGTTAAAAATTGAAAATAATTTATTAAATTTCAACTAAGAATATATATGATAAAAATTATATCGTTTCGTAAAAACCACCATATTGGGCGATGATTAAGCCAGCTCCTTTGGCCCAACAATGCCACTTCATGCATTTATTATCAATATTAGGGATTTATTTTCAAGTTATACAAATTATTACAGCCAAAAAAATAAAAATAAGTAAGAATCGTCGCAAAAATCACGTAAAGATTGTCGAAATCAATCGCAGTAATTAAAACATGGAAATTGAAAAATTTCAGGATTGCGGATCCGCATTTGTCCCGGAATGAGAGGAATTCGTTTACGGCTTGATTCCAAAATTGTATGATATGTTGGGCTACGACCTCTAGGATTAACGTTGAAAAATGTGACACAATGACACACTGACATTCACATTTATTATTTGAGAAAGAATTAAAAGGAAGAGAATTAGGGTTATGGTTAGGGTTACATAGATCGCATACCAAAGTAGCACCGACTTGGAAAATTAGCACGGTACAGATTCCTAAAGTTTAGCTAAGCATTTCCCGAACCTCAGCATAGTAAAAGGGGGGAGCTGTTATAATACGCTATCAGTGACTTAAATAGCTTTTGAGGGTTCTTTTGTATATAACCTGTTTGACGCCGAGTAATAAAATTCACAGAACGCCAATGCTAAATGTGGTGAGTACTTTCTTAGGAATTTCAGCTGTGTTTTGGCGGGCTAGTATCAGCGCCGTAAAATCATAAGAGAAACACATTCTCCTCGGCATAGGGAAACCATAGCATCACACGTGTGTCTTCTGGCATTTCTTGAAATAAAAAGGAACCGCACCAATTTCTTGGTTCTTATTTTGACATGATGCGTCAAGTTAGCCATTCCATTCAGAGGTTTCTTATTAGAACCATGTTTTTGTAATTCTAATCTTATTAAGACATTTGCATTTTGAAACGTCGTTTAAGAATGTTCTTTGATCTTTTGTTGCTTTTTAAAAAAACGTATTAGACATATGCATAGCAAACCTTATTTACTTAATCCACAAACGTTTTTTCTCCGTTACTAAAAAAATTCCTATCTTTTATTTATTTTTATTCTTTAGATGAAGTCTTGCCAACAAATGATATCATTAATTTTTACTAGGAGATTCTTTCATCTGAATTATATTAGTGGATTTTGTATCCCATTAGTTCTTGTGAAATTCGAACTCACATCCTTTCTGTCTCGGGAAAACCTATTTATCTACTCCAGCTGCTCCTAACTATATAAGCTATCATTACACATTGAGAAGTGTTTGTTGTATAATGGTTACCGTCGTAGGAAATAGACACGGCGACGTTCAAATGTTTAAATCTCTAAACGTAGCGGTTTGCATCTTCCTGTGGCACTAATACCCTTGAGAAATACATGAATATAATTATTCTCTTTCCAGCTATTTGTAAATAGTAGGGCAGATTAGGCTCTTTAACATTGGTATTACAACCAGTCTAGAAGGAACATTCTAAATTTAAACATGTTTAACTTCGCTTAATATACCTCGTGTCTCATCCTGATCGTGTACAGTGTTTAGTAAATAAATACCATAGCCCAATGAGACGCGTTCTATTTTGCTTTAATAGCTAGCGAACCAGATTAGCAGATTCTATACTACTGAATAGCGAGTTCAGTCATCGCTAAATGCTTATATACTTGCAAACTTGTCTCATATCCTACCAACGACGAATGAGTTGAACAAATGTCTACGATAGCCCATTGGTTGAAAGCAGCTAAAATCAAACCTTTTAAACTCATTATAGAAGTAAAAAAAAATAGAGGGGTGAATAAATATTTGTTTGTTCAGCTTATGATCAGTCTTTCGATCTCCAGTATGTTAAGATTGGTTTGGTTTCTTTGCACAATTATGGGTTTCAAGTAAATGTTCTTTGTTGAGGGGGGGGGGGCAAAAAGCAGCGAGTCAAACGCCTTATTCGCAGGCTATAAAACTGTCGTCGTCTACCAGCAGCTGAAGTCGCACCACTGGTACTGCCGTCACCCCACTTCTACTTATACTGCCGTTTCCCCTTATCATCCGTGCACAATTCTCGTGCATTCGGATGTACGCGTGTAGGCCCCAACATCCAGGCACCTGAATTGCACCTCACGTCCATCCAGCGCCTAAATCTCATTTCTTTGCATTCCACAGGGCGCGGGTTCGACTCCGGCAGGCAAGACACTCTCACTCTTTTTCCAAATGAGTACGTTGGTACTCGTTCTCCGTCACACTCATATTTTCATCTTTTTACGTTTTTCTTCGATTCCTCTCGGTGCCACAGTTCCCATATGTGCAGCATTTTTATCTCTCTATTTTTCATCGAATATTATAGTCTATGTTTAATGGTTTAACAAGTTTTAACTGGCAGTTATCCTCTGAATTCTATGCGTTTCATTTTCTAGGACACATTCAGGTTTGTGCATATACCATTTGTCAGTAGGCTTAAACTTCATTCTCGCGCACTCTTCTCAGTGGATCCATTTACTATAATTACTTCTTATCGCATTGTTTCTATGGCTATCAATAGAGATTCTGTTCCTCTCTTTTGACCCATTTCCAGATCATCCTATATGCAATTTCTTTAATTTGGTGATTATTATTATTATTATTATTTACTCTTTTTGAGTTTTCACATCAGCATTAGCTGATGGCCTTTCACTGGAGTCTGAGTGACAGCAAGTCTCCCCAGGTTTCCAGGACTCTTCTGAGTATTCTGGCAGATTGCAGCAGTGCAGTGTTCTGAATGGTTTCAACCCTTCCTCTGATTTCCAGACTTTCCAAACCCTTTTCCAATCCTTTTGGGACTGTTCCGAGTGCACCAACTACAATTGGTATCACTTTCATATTCCATAACTTTTTCAGTTCTCTGGCAAGGTCCAGATATTTGTCCATTTTTTCATTTTCCTTTAGCTTCACCCTGTGATCTGCTGGCACTACAAAATCCACCAGTTGACAAGTTCTTTCTTTTTTGTTTATCAATACTAGGTCTGGTCTTCTTGCTGGGATAAGGTTATCCGTTTTTATTTCAAAGTCCCAGAGAATTTTATGCGTTTCGTTCTCAAGAACAGATTCTGGTTTATACATATACCATTTTGTTATATGGTCAAAATTTAATTGTTTGCATAATTCCCAGTGGATCACCTTCCCAACCCAGTCATGTCTAGTTTTGTATTCTCGTTGTGCTAGTTTGCTACATTCGCAGAGTATATGGTTTACAGTTTCATCTCTATTACCGCAAAGTCTACATTTACTATTTTGTTAGGTCTTATCGATTTTCGCTTTGATATAATTTGTCCTTATGGCATTATTTTGTGCAGCAACTATAAGTGATTCAGTTTCTCTTTTGAGGTTTCCCTTTCTTAACCATGTCCAAGTCTTTTTATGTGCAACCTCTTCTATTTGTCGTTTGAAGCGTCCATATAGTTGTTTTTCTTCCCATTTTTGTTTTTAGTCTTTGATGTTTTTTCTGTTTGTCCATCTGTCGCTCCTACTATTGTTGGCTGCCATAAGTAGTTTGTCTTTGCTCTTTCTTGTATAATCTTCAAGTTGTTGGATTGTGGTTTCTACGCATTCCTCTATGTTGGCAAGACCTCTTCCCCCTTCCTTTTTTGACACATACAATCTATCTCTATCATCTCTAGGGTGGAGAACCTTGTGCATTGTCATTAATTTTCTCGTCCTTTGGTCAATCTGTCTGAGTTCTTCTTTTATCCATTTTAAGAATGGTCCTGAGTATCTTATAATGGGGACGGCCCAGGTATTGATTCCTTTGATCAGATTTCTGCTATTAAGTTTGGTTTCAAGAAGTTTTCTAGTTCTCCTGAGATATTCTTTTTTAACTTTTCCTTTCATTTCTGTTTGCTTAATATTGTCCGCTTCTAAAATTCCTAAGTATTTGTAACTTTCATTTTCATCAAGTGATTTTATGGTGTCCTGATTTGGTAGTTGTATTCCATTCATTAATTTTCTTTCGCCCTTTTTCATTACTAGCATAGAACATTTTTCAATTCCAAATTCCATTCCTATATCTTGGCTATATATTCTAATAGTTTGTACCAGGGTTTCTAATTCTTTTTCATTTTTTGCAAAAATTGTTATGTCATCCATGTACATGAGGTGGTTTATCTTCTCTTGTGTGCTAGTGAATGTGTATCCCCCTGTACATTTTGTTAAGTATATGACTGAGAGGCATCATTGCTATAATGAACAGTAGTGGTGATAATGAGTCTTATTATTATTATTATTATTATTATTATTATTTGCTCCTTTTGAGTTTTCACATCAGCATTAGCTGATGGTCTTTCACTGGAGTCTGTGTCAGCAAGTCTCCTCAGGTCTCCAGGACACTTCTGAGTATTCTGGCAGATTGCAGCAGTGCAGTGTTCTGAATGGTTTCAACCCTTCCTCTGATTTCCAAACATTCCAAACCCTTTTCCAATACTTTTGGGACTGTTCCAAGTGCACCAACTACAATTGGTATCACCTTCACTTTCATAATCCATAACTTTTTTTAGTTCTCTGGCAAGGTCCAGATATTTGTCCATTTTTTCATTTTCCTTTAGCTTCACCCTGTGATCTGCTGGCACTGCAAAATCCACCAGTTGACAAGTTCTTTCTTTTTTGTTTATCAACACTAGGTCTGATCTTCTTGCTGGGATAAGGGGATCCGTTTTTATTTCAAAGTCCCAGAGAATTTTATGCGTTTCGTTCTCAAGAACAGATTCTGGTTCCCAGTGGATCACCTTTCCAACCCAGTCGTGTCTAGTTTTGTATTCTCGTTGTGCATTCGCAGAGTATATGGTTTCGCAGAGTATATGGTTTACAGTCTCATCTCTATTCCCGCAAAGTCTACATTTACTATTTTGCTGGGTCCTATCAATTTTTATTATTATTATTATTATTATTATTATTATTATTATTATTATTATAGTGTTACCAGTTTTCTCTTATTCACCAATTAATTTGCAAAGAAAACTATCATCTTAAAAAAATACTCTTTAACTTACATGCAGTTGCATAATTCTTGTGCCAATTATTTTATTTAAATATTTCATTATTTATTTATTATTACTCATTACCTGTTTCCTAGCAATCAAGCAAGCAAGCAAGCAGTCAAGCAAATAAATACATAGATAAGTAGGTAATTAGACCAATTTGGATTCAATGTCCAATTTATTTTCATCTTTAATGAGTAATTACGGAAAAGTTAAACATTGACTTTTAAAAATATTTTATTGTTCTTTATCAAATATCATATCATTTTTTTGTTTAAGAATAAATTTCAAAGTCACATTATTATTATAGTCGTCGCTCAGAACTAATATTGTCATTAGTATATTTTGGATACACTAACACTGAATAAACGGAAGTAAAGACAATATACAAGGTGTGTCAAAAAGTATGGAGATTTTTTGTACTTTTTGACATCTGTCTGACGAGGAGGCGCCAGACCACTCGCTTTCTGTTGGTGTTGATATGGCATGTTTTGATGTCCTTCTTGCAGACATCTTTAAAGCGCAGGCGTGGTCTCCCTACCGGTCGGGTGCCTTCAACTAATTCGTCATACAGTAGATCTTTGGGGATGCGAACTTTGTCCATCATCCTAACGTGACCAAACGAATTATTGTGAATTATTGTGTTGAATACTTCCTAGCCAGAACGAAATCTCTGAAAAAAAAATGTAAAACAACATTTATCTTTCCATGTTCATGGATGAGTGGCGACACTGGGTAGCTGCTTCTAGTCCCTAGAGCTCCAGAACTGGAGCATCACCACTGGATGCAGTTTGATATAATATCCAGGACACCCCTTTTAGTGGGGAGTCTTACCCCTTAGCAGAAGATACACTAAGTACAGAAGATTCTAAGCTCTACTGACAGGGTAACTGACCAACATAGAACCTATTTCTTAGCTTTCCAAATTTTCCCTAGAGTTTGTAAACAATATACTATAGTTAATTATATAAGCAATTAAAGTAGTGTAAATTTCTAAGATATTCCTAAAATTATGCAGAAGCTAGCAGTGGAAACTTATACATCAAAATACTTGCAATATCCCAGTAGCAAAAATATTGAAAAGATTTTTTAAATCCTTTTTTTTTAATTACCAAACAACTGTGCTACTAAAAGTAATAAATAATTGTTTTTAGATCTGTAACTGATTTTTCCAGATCAAATAAAACAAAATGGAAAATACTTACTGTTAAATCTAGTTTGGCCCACTATATTTTCATCTTATTTGAAAATATGTGTTCTGTAGGTTTTCCTAATTTCTATCTATCTATCTTTTTCTTTCATTTCTTTTCTCCTTCTTTCTTTCTTTCTTTCTTTCTTTCTTTCTTCTTTACATTTTATTACGATAAGCTCTGATGCAACGTTTCTATTTTTCGTTAGATCCAAAGCTTAACTGATAATCTTCTAAGCTTAATTTGACTCAAGGGAAGAAGAAGAAGAAGTTCCCTAAGCTCAGATTGTTTACAGAACATACTGTTCCTAAGTGATCATTTATCTAAATGCTGAGTAGACCTCGCACTGCTTGACTCGGGTGATTTAGTGGGAACCGGTGCTTACAGTGAGACTTGACCGTGTGTCCAAAATGAAAATTGTAGACTGTGATTTGTCAAACAGCGGTGGCATGGAATGCTTTCTCACAAAAACTCAACTTAGTAACAGCAGGTACTGTAAGCAATATGGGTACTGTGGGTACTTGTTTAGAATTTGTCTTTTCACGAGTGCGAAAAAATATAACCAGAACATTATGAACGTCACACAGCCTTGTGTACAATATTGAAATCAATTTGTGGGCTTAAATAAAATAAAAAACAGACCACAACATTGTAAGATAAAAGTTATCTTTTCTTTCTTTCTTTTTTTTTTATTTTTTTTTTTTTTATTTGAATACAGAACAATTCTATAACAATGCAGAATTCAGTTTCAGTACTTTTTATAGTGAGCATTGGTCAGTTTAAGTGTAAGTCAGTTAGAGAGGCTTGTGCCCGGTATAAATTATAGTAACAGAAAAATAACAGCATTCTGCCTCAGAACATACATGCCGTAGCGAGATTTGTTTGGAAAAGAAAACTTGGGTAATCCGGCTTTGATTTTTAAAGGACGCCTCGTGCATTGATTGGATAATCAGCCGAGGCTTTCCAAAATAAAAGGTTGGGGGCAGTTTTGAACGGGACAAGACTGGTTTACAAAGAAATTGAGGCAAGCACAAAGTAGCTGTTTTAACTAATTTGGTGGTACTGGATTCAGATTTGAAATCCGTTTGTACTCATCACCTCTAGTTTTTTTTAGATATGCATACTGTACATTTTTTACACATACTGTACATAAAGGCGTATGCATTCAGGGCTGATTTCTAATATTGTGTGACTTATGTCTCTTTTTTATTTATTATGCAATGAATGTAAGTAATAGCATTACATATATATATATATATATATATATATATATCAAGACGGATTTTGGCAGTTAAGCGTAGCCAACACGTCTCAATCAACAGCCAGTACAGTCAGTAGTGCACTGGCAGTCAGCAGATCATCTAAGAAAACACATTTCTAACTGCCTGTGGTACTATGAATTGTGTACATTGTGTCATCCAAGTATATTTATTCCATCAATGTTCTTTATCTATCCTATTTTATCTGTAATAAGCTGCTGCAACTGTTGAAATAAGCATGTATATATTCTGTATATACTAGAATGAGACTATTTAAAAGACAGAAAACTAGAGGTGATAGAGCAAAACTGTTTATAAATTTGAATTCAGTACACCCAAATTAGTAAAAAAACACCTATTCACATTCTTGCCTCAGACAACAAATATTTTTTGTAAACCAGTGTAATCAGCCGAAGCTTTCCAAAATAAAAGGTTGGGGCAGTTTTGAGCGGGATGGTGCGTAGTAAACAAATTCTAGAAATGGTGTCTTTGAAAGTGATTTTAGGTGCTGACAAGATTTGTCCCTGTGTTATGACTTTTCGGTGTTCGACTACTGAGGGCAGACTCCCATTTTAGTACATCTTTTAAGAGTTTTTTCATTATTTTTAAAGAATAATATTAAATCAAACTTAAAACCAGAACATTGTTCCGTAGTGTCAACACACACATACACATACTCAAGCGCATATATATATATATATATATATATATATATATATATAAAGAGAGAGAGAGAGAGAGAGAGAGAGAAGAGAGAGAGAGAGAGAGAGAAAGAGTAAGAGATAGATAGATGGATAGATTATCATCATCATCATCATCATCATCATCATCATCATCATCATGTCATACATAGGATTTTCTACTTGGGATTTCATGGAATATTACAGACTTTCTACACAAGGAATTGAACTAGGGATTTACCAACAGGGGATCTAAACGCCTATAATGCCGACCAGAATCGTAAACGTAACGTGACGTCCAAGAGAGAAAAATGTTATTAAAAACATTATTTGAAGAAAATAAAGTGCACAAAATAAGATAACTTTTTCGTGTTCTGGAAATTTCTGAACGGCAAAGGCATTAAAAAAAATAACTAAAGAGAGTGAGACTTCGTCTTATCGCACTTAATTCATTTCTTCTTCCTTCATTTCATGAACCAAGCTGAAACTAACCAGGTCCACGTGACTTCACGTATTTCGCGGGCTTTCTGTAATATTCCAGTCTCGTCCGTGATATGAAAAGGGGCCATCCTTCAGAAATACAGAGTGTTGACAATAATCTATGCATAGATTATGTACTCGACCCAATCATTGCATAGGCAAGAAATTGTCACCAAACGCCAATGACTATGCCTATGCCCTTATTCACATAACAATTAAGCAATCAAAACCCAGTACACTCCTCTCAGTAAAGGTATATAAACAAACCACTAAACCAATTTTCCCATTTGGTCTGAAGTTAACATAGGCGAGAAACTGTCAGTAACTAAGTGTTGACTCCATGTCTACACTAACTAATATATATATATATATATATATATATATATATATATATATATATATATATATATATACTACACATACTTATATATACATACGGATATATGATGGACTCTCCCGTCGATCGACGCATGAGTGTTCATACAATGAACATCCACACAATGATTTGTTTATAGTGGTGAGGGTTTGTGTTGAACCATCCACAATTTTTGACATAGTCAATAGGAAAGAATTGGTGCATCAAAGGTTGCCACAAACCCAATCAACGACCGATCTCAGGAATCTTCAATTCAGAGTTATCCCTCTCCTAGACTGGTTACCTACCCAAGGCTGAAGGGCCCAGTCTGCCCTACAATTTAACCCATAGCTGGAGAGAAATTTGAATTCAGAGTTATAGACTGGTTACCTATACAAGGCTGAAGGGCCCAGTGTGCCTTACTATGTAACCCATAGCTGGAGGGAGAATATATGGATTCATACCTTTCCCAAGGGTATTAGCGCTATGTGAAATGTCAACAGCTTCGTCTAGGAATTGAACTCGAATCAACGAGTCCATTTTCCACGACTCTAACCACTATCCACGCGCCTCCACATATATAGACACACAAATATACATGTACACATACGCAAATATGCACATGTATATACGCATACATATATGCACACATACATACATAAATATATACATATGCACGCTTATATATACATACACATGCACATAAATACACACATAGATACATATACATACATATGTGCCCATAAATATATACATAGATACACATATATATACATACACATATATACACACATATGCACACAAACATACTTATAGACATACATACATACATACATACATACACACAAGCTTACATGATAATAAACAAAAATTCTGGCTTCACAACAGAAACACCTTTAACGATATTCGTTAAGATTCATTATCCTGAAATAAATATTAAAACGTATTCTAGTACTCAAATGATTATGAGCATGACCGTCAGAATGTTAAGGATAGTTTAATGAGTTTCTTTATTTTCTAATAGTTCTCATTAATTTTCTTCATCAGCAGATCGCTCGTCGTTTGCCCAACAAATTTAGGCTTGGTCGTCTGGTTCGCAAATGAAATCTCAAACCAGCTTTGTTTTCATTATTTCTATAATTATTCGTATGGGAATTAATTTAATTCCTGGCAAGAGAAGTAACTTTCCAGCCCGTCTAGCCAGCCTAGCAAACCTAATCTAATTGGTACTGATACAAAAATTAATACACAACAAAATCTGTCGTAAGAATTGATCAAATGGGGAACTTAAAATGATGGAATGTTGTAGCGACTGTAGAGGCAAATGGTCATCATTTCTCCGTCTTCTTCATTCTTTTTCACTTTCCTTGAAGAAGATGAAGAAAATGAAGATAACGTAGTAGTAGTAGTAGTAGTTGTATATAACACTAAAGAAGAGAAGAAAGAAGACAACAAAGACGAAAAAGAAGGAGAAGGAAAAGTAGAAAGTTTTCCTTCTGCTTCTTTTGCGTCTTTGTTGTCTTCTTTCTTCTCTTCTTCGGCGCCAACTACTACTACTACTACTACTACGTTATCTTCATATTCTTCATCTTCTTAATAGTCATCATCTCTTTTCTTCTTTTACTACTACTACCACTACTATCACGACTACTACTACTACTACTACTACCAATAATAATAATAATAATAATATCTGGACCTTGCCAGAGAAATAAAAAAGTTATGGAATATGAAAGTGAAGGTGATACCAATTGTAGTTGGTGCACTTGGAACAGTCCAAAAGGATTGGAAAAGGGTATGGAATGTTTGGAAATCAGAGGAAGTGTTTAAACCATTCAGAACACTGCACTGCTGCAATCTGCCAGAATACTCAGAAGGGTCCTGGAGACATGAGGAGACTTGCTGTCACTCAGACTCCAGTGAAAGACCATCAGCTAATGCTGATGTGAAAACTCAAAAGGAGCAAATAATAATAAAGTCCAGACCTAGTATTGATTAATAAGAAAAAGAGAACTTACCAATTGGTACATTTTGCAGTCCCAGCAGATCACAGGGTGAAGATAAAAGAAAACGAAAGGATGGACAAATACCAGGAACTCACCAGAAAACTGAAAAAACTGAAATACGAAGGTGAAAGTGATACCAATTGTAATCGGTACACTTGGAATGGTCCCCCAAAATTTAGAAAACAGATTTTAGTAATTGGAAATAAGAGAAAGAAGTGAGACCATCGAGATAACAACATTGTTAAGAACAGCAAGAATACTCAGAAGATCAGAAGAGACTTGTTGTCACTCAGACTCCAATGAAAAGCCATCAGCTAACGCTCATGTGACAAACTCACAAGTAGCAAAATAATAATAATAATAATAATAATAATAATAGTCAAAGTGATACCAATTGTAGTTGGTGCACTTGGAACGGTCCCAAAAGGATTGGAAAATGCTTTGAAAAGTTTGGAAATCAGAGGAAGGTTTGATACCATTCAGAACACTGCAATCTGCTAGAATACTCAGAAGAGTCCTGGAGACCTGAGGAGACTTGCTGTCACTCAGACTCCAGTGAAAGACCATCAGTTAATGCTGATGTGAAAACTGAAAATGAGTATAATAATAATAATAATAATAATAATAATAATAATAATAATAATAATAATTCACTCCTTTTCTTTATTTCAATCAGGAAATAGGAAACTATCATCGATTCTCTAAGGACAGTGAGAGATGCGTTAAAATTGTCTGAAAAGTTAGTGTCACTTAAACACGATAAAAGCTCATTGGACAGTTCGTTCCGGCTCTGTTCCTTTTCCTTCCTTCTCTTGTTCCACTAAAGAAACGAAGAAAACGCACGAACAAATTTCAATTTACAAAGATCAGGAAGAATCAAATAAATATGAACCTTCTTAAATAAGCCGATAATTAAGTCTTTCAACAGGAATGAATAGTTTGAATACTTTAGATTCTCAGTTGGCGATACATTCAGACAAGGAGAAAAGATGAAATCAAATCAATAACGGTTACCTTATGTTCTGCTTCACGACTGATAATGTAAAGTATCTTCTACCAGTGTCAAAGGTTGGTGAGCCCAGTTTAAAACTTAGCTGACAAATGCTACTTTTCAAAACAGGCGCGCTTATGATTTGTCCTTACTAGTCCAGCAAGTCTTTTTTGTCTTGTTAGGTTTGTGTGATAGTTGGCAATTGTCCGTAAATACCCACAATTTTATCAAAATCATGTAATGGGTTGAATCTTTTCATAAAACTAAGGCCTACTGTTGCATAGCGCCTTCTTCACGGGCACTAAATAATTATAATGTTGCATACCTCTTTCTTTCTTCTTACTTCTTCAATATCTTGGCCGTCTTTGGTTCTGATCGTCTTTGGTATTTCTATCATCTTGACTTGGCCGAACAGGTCCCACGTGACTTCACGTATTTTGGCGGGATTCCGTAATTTTCCATGGAAGGACCCGGCCATGGTATGAAAAGGGTCATCCCCACAGAATTACAGGGGATTGACAATAATCTTATGCAACCGCATAGATTATGTAACACTACATTGAGATCCTAACGAGACCCAGAGTAAGAATCCGACGAGTAACGCCCAACTTGCTAATCGACAATGTCCTCCTTCTGCATTAAAATTCTGGATCACACACAAGCATCAGAACAATCGCCTCATTCAGGTGGACAACTTTACCGCATCCTCCACGTTCACCAGATTTAGCGCCTTCAGATTATCAGCTCTTCGGCCCCATGAAAGAGTGTTTGAGAGGCAAACATCATTCCAGTGACAAGGAAGTGAAATCTGTAGTGAAGAAGTGACTCAAAGAACATTCAATAGAATTTTACGGGTCAGGGATAAATGCTATCATTTGAAGGTGAAACATTGCTATTGAAAGAAGCGATGACTATGTGGAGAAGTAGGAATGTGATCCACAGAGGACCAGCTTCATTTTGATGTATGATACATGTTCCTGTTTTGGTAATGATACCATGCCTAAAAGAATTCGTATTACTTTTTGACTCACCCTCGTCTATTTTAAAAATCAGAGCAGTTTTTTGGCTTTAAATGTTTTAATGAATGTTCATGCTTAATTCAAAGATATTCCACTGATAGATAAATCAGCGGATAATAGAGAACCACATGTCCAAGAATTTTCAAGATTTTGTGTTCTGCCTCACAATCGAGATACTAAAGTATCTTCTACCTGCGACAAATGTTGGTGACTACAGTTTAAAACTAAGTTGACAAATGCTGATGTTATCTAAATCATGGTTAGTCAATCAATTAAGTACGTACGGTAATAAGAACACTTTTGAATAAGAGTTCGTTAGATTTGAAATCGAAGAAAGTTAAGTGGGAAATTTCCATAACCGTTATTTCATGATTGATTGATTTATGATGACCACGACTTAACCCCTCCGTTGAAAGGAAACAATTAGAAATCCATAGTACCAAGAACATATTTATTAAAATCAATTTTTTAAGATCAATATACAAATTAGCCTTCCCGTTTACACTGTAAACTGCTATGTTGTTGTATATATATATATATATATATATATATATATATATATATATATATATATATATATAAATAAGATTGCATGTTAATAGTATGTAGATAAGGCCATCAGTATTAATAATGCAAATCAATTTTATTGGTAACTAAGGTTTAGATAAAATAAAATCATAGAGGATGTGACGTATATAAGGGAATTGGTATTTGAGTACTGATATCGTTTTGGTTACAGACAGACACACATTCCCCATTATAATAACACACACACACACACACACACACACACACACACACACACACACATATATATATATATATATATATATATATATATATATATATATATATATATAAGGAAAATGTAAATAAATAAATAAACCCGAATAGAAAATGAAAAAAATTCATAGGATTTGTTTATTTATGAATGAATAAATATTTCAGCCTATGTTCGTATGTTAAAAAAAAAATATATATTGGATATATCAACAATCACGAGGGCAATATTAATGGACAATGGCATGAAGCCCATTCAAATAATTTCATTTTTCGTTTTATCTCACTTGAAAACTTACCAGTTAACATCAGCAAAAAAAATCAAAACTCCTAGTACTTAACCAACCTGTTTGCCGAGGGTAGGATGTGGCGCAAGGTCGCAAGTATGTGGCATTTAACAATGATTGAACTATTCACCAGTAATGGTTTCTTCCTTTGTTTATCAATCATCGTGGATTATATAATGGCAAAACCAACCTTGTTGAAGAACATTAATAATAATAGTAGTAGTTTACACATAGTTTGATACGTGAGGGGTTTCATACATTTCCCAATGGTATTAGTCCGAAAGTGAACGTAATAGCTCAAGTGTAGTTCGAACTCGCTTACTACAATGTCGCAGACGAGAACGTTAATCATTATGATACGGAGACCCCCAACCTCATAGAAATGATTACGCAAGTCTAGTTTGCTAACCGTTACACCACGATGGGACGTTACAAAATAACAAGTCAATTAAAATTAGTCATCCCAGGTTACAGTAAGTTGCTCGATTGGCAAATTCAAGCTAGATTTTTCAACAATCTTAATTGAATAAAAGCGAACCCTGCAACTAATGTGATTAATGCTGCATTCCGCAGTCTGTAAGAATATTTGACTGAAATCTCATACTGGTGAGAAAGAGTCAAGAAAATATAAACACTTTGAGAAAGTAATCAGAGGGACATATTACACTTTACATAAAGTATTTTCACTTTTCTCTAAAATTAAACGACAGACAAACATAAGTAGAAAATAGATTGATCCGAAAACCAATGACTTTTTCCAAATTTCGACATTCAGCAGATCGTATAGATTATTTGTAAAGCAAGCAATAAGACGACCACTGATTAGATCATTCAAATGTAAAGATATACAAATGAGTTCTATAAGAGAAAATATAATCGAAAGATTGCTAAAGGCAACTGGAAGGAAACTCCTTGTGTTTTCGATCTATATTATTAAGTAGCAAGAGGTTGTTCATCTTTTCTCCATAGACGGCCAATCTGTTTAATATATAATTACCAAACTTTTATGAATATTTATTAAAGTTGGGAAGCTTTCAGAAATATATTTACCAAATATGTGAAAGAGGGTGTCGCACCGGAAGAGGTAATCAAACTGTAGCTTGAATAACACTGCTGTACTCAGCAGTGCAAGAGAACCAAGCTGTGTTTTGCCTGCTTGCATCGAACTCAGGTCCTTCGGAATTTTAGAATAAGGGGGAGGAGGAGGAGGAGGAGGAGGAGAAGAAGAAGAAGAAGCTTTCAGAGTAGTTTTGACTAACGAGAAGGGAGACCTTTTGGTTTGAACCCAAATTTTTCCTTCTCCTAGACCGGTTGCCATGCCAAGTTTAAAAAGCAAAGTCTTCCCAACTATTTAACCATGCGTAGAGGGAGAATAGTTGGATTCGTACCTTTCCCAAGGGTAATAGCGTTATGTGAAATGCAAATAGCTGCGTCCAGAATTTGAACTCGTCTCACTGTATCTATTTCCTATGACGGTAACAAGTACACCACACACCCCTAACATAAATGAAAAAAAAAAACACTAGTTAAGCATGATGTGGAATGCGTGGTTTGATTCGGGTGCCCCGATGTTCGAAAGGTTGTGAGGGCTCTGATAAATAGACAGACCAAAACTCAGTAGGGTATTCTTCAGAGGGTAACGCTGTTACAGATTAACAAACAACAACAACAACAAAAAACAAACAAAAAACAATAAACCAAAAAAAAAAAAAAAACAGTCAGACGCTTTGTTACTGCAAGGCTTAACTAATGAAAAAGAATTTTAAATTTCTAAACTTCAAAATTAGCATAAACAAAATTCTTGTGTTACTAAACTATTTATTTGTTTATATAAACATTACTAATTACACTGGCCTTAAGAAAAAAATAAAGGTTTTGCGCCATAAGACATTTTAACTATTTTCTAACAATATCGAATGGCTTCTTAACCCCCCTCCCACCACCCAAAAAAACATTAATTTTTACCCACATGTCTAAATGTTTCGTCTCAGAAAGTCACAATATATTGAAAAAGAAAAAATGCTATTTATGCTGTGTAAAGAAACTCAGGTAAAACTAAATACAAATAATTAAGAATTAATAAATTTTGCAAAGACAAAAACAAAAAAACAAATTTAGTACATTTTGTACGACTATTTTATCATCGTTTTTTATCATCATCATCATTGTTACTTTAAATAACCATCTTCGTTTCGCAGAGGAAGGCATAACCTATTATTTTTATAAGGAACTGTAGTGTAAAAGTAGCACATTAGGCTGAGTGAGGAAGTATCGGTATCAACCGGACAGTCTCAATAGCACTAGACAATGGAGATTGTTTTTGCATCTGTGGTAGAGCGCCACACCTATTATCGGCTCCGCATTTTAACCGTAGAGTCCAAACTGTGCTACTCATGCGCTACATGAAATGCAAACAACTTCGTCTAGGATTTCAACTAATCTCGCCGGTCTATTTCCTATGAGAGTAACTATTACTACGCGCTTCCACTCTCCATTTCTCATGGGAAATAACTGTTTTAAGAATAATTACAGAGAACTTCCTCTTCTTTATATATTTGCTATTAATTATAGATTCTACAAGTAGGATGTGACCCAGCAATAGTCAGCCTTAAAAATTCATTCACAAATTACAAATTTAAATCGCCAGTTGATAGGATTTTCTGAAATATAATCAAATCACTTACTTATTTTTTCTGATGCTTCGTTTTAATTAGAGCATTTTAACACAACGTGTCTAACGATCCCCTCCACACAAGCAGGGTTTAAGGCAAGGTGAATTGTTTTAAATTGAGTTTACTGTTTTGAATTCAGAGTTTTCCTTCTCCTAATCCACTAGCCATACCAATGTTAAATATCTCAGTGTTTCCTACTATTTACCCATAGCTGGAGGAAAAATAGTTAGATTCCTACCCTTTCCCAAGGGTAGGTATTTAAACAACTCGTTTGGTTAGCATTATGAGAAATGCAACAAGACACGTTCAGGATTTGAACCCGTCTCAAAGCGTCAATCTCCTGGAAACAGTAACCATTACACCATACACATCCACATTTAAAAACGCTTATAAACATTTGTAGGGCAATGTTAATGTTGGCATGCGTTATGTTTCTAGGAAATAGCCGGATATGCAAAACAATAGTATTTATCAGTTAGAACTAACAACCGACACAAAAATGTAATATGTTTATATCGATAAATATTTTAAGCATTACAGACTTTTAAAAAAAATCTTCACAAAATCCCGAGAAAATATTCATAGAAAAATATCATAAGATCATCACATCATAAGATAAAACAATATTAAACTCATAAGTAAAGTTGGTGGAGTGGCCTATTGTTGGTATCAGCTGGACAGCAAGGGAGTCTACCCCCTTTTTGCTAGCGCTAAATCAGAGAGTGATTTTGGTGTCTGAGGTAAAGCGCCATACCTATTGTCAGCTTTCCCTATTTACCGCACATATCACATTACCTAAGCTGTGCTACTCATGCGCTGAGTTCGCGGAGACCGGTTTCGAACCCAGAACCTTGCGATTACCTAGACAGGTGCTCCACCGACTGAGCTAAATCGACCCCTTAACACCATAACTTTATAAGATAAAACAAATTATTAAAAAATTCATAAATGTTGTTTTCTACGGGTGGGATATAACTAAGTTCGCATTAATGTGGTATACCAGCGGGAATCGAACTCGCTATTCAGTAGTACAAAATCTGCGAGACTAGATTGCTAACTCTTACTCTACGATGGGACGCCTTGGGGTTATTCTAATAGTAACTTTTCTGTGTGCATATTGTAAAATAGACACTTTTTAATGAACTTTGATTTGTTATCTATATTTAATGGCATATTAACCTTATTGAAGTATGATAAAGCAATCCTTGTAGAATAACAATGGTTCTACTATTTAACCCATAGCTGGGGAGGTGAGTAGTTTTCATCTTTTCCAATGTATTAGTCCAGAATTGAACTTAATAGCGCAACTAGAGTTCGAACTTGCTTATCTACGATGTTGTAGTTTAGTATGTTACCCATTATGCCCCGGGGACTTCCTAACCAATCTTTTCCAAATTGTAATAAGTATTTTTTTTAGTATTATCTGCGTTAATCTGACTATTGTCCCCATCTTTATTGTTATTTGTACAACGTTTCGACCGATATGCCATCCGGCCTTCTTTGGGTATTTCTTGTCGGACTCTGGAACCTTCTTTTCGAACTCGGGAACTTTCTTGTCGTAATCGGGAACCTTCTTGTCGTAATCGGGAACCTTCTTGTCGTAATCGGGAGCCGCCATGGTACTTCGAACCTAACCCTTTATTCAGTCCACGGGGGTATCCTGTTCTCATTCCGCTAACCATAGCTGGGGTAGGAGTTGTGTTAATTATTTTTCTATGTTACTGCCTCTACTCAGGATTGAACCCGGAATCCAGAGATAACTGTCACTAAGAACCTATCCACTAGGCGATGTGTCCAATTGGACAATTCAGTTCCCGAGTTCGAAAAGAAGGTTCCCGAGTCCGAGAAGGTCCCAGTGTCCGACAAGAAATATCTGAAGAAGGCCGGAGGGCATATCGACCGAAACGTTGTACAAATAACAATGAAGAGGCGAGAATAGTCCGAATACGCAGATAATACTAATCATCAAGCCTCATCTCAAACATTCAGAGAAATATGTTTTTGTATATTTTTCTATTCGTTTAATCGTGACTGTGATCGAGGTTTGGAGACTAACCAGACACAGACGAATACTTCAACTAGTATGCCATGCATAAGTGTGAAAATAATAAAGTTTGAAAATTATCATTTATTCAGAGGCCACATTCAAAAGAAAAGACACCAGTAATAAAAAATATGGAATTGATAATAAAACGAAAAGTTTAAAGCAGAAATCATTACCATATATAGCAGCAGAATCTGTAGATATTCCACAGAATACAAAGATAATTTCATGAATTCTGTTTCATTACACAGTTGACATATAGATAATAGGTGCATCTTACTCTACGACCACATTACATCCAGTTGTCTAGCATCAAATTAAAATATGAATGTTTTCTGTATTTGATAGAAAATTCTACAATAGAAATAACTGAATCAGTAGGGATTTGAAATTCATATCTAGAATATTATTAACTTTGTATCAAACGCCCCGAAATGATGCGCGCATAAAATTAAAACTGATCATATATAATCTATGTATTTAAACATTTACTCAACAGCTAAATCTGAGGCGTAGTGGCTAGCGTGCTGGACTGCGGCATCGTAGTAAGCGAGTTCAAACTCCAATTACTCCATTACATTCACTTTCAGGCTAATTGAAGTAGGAGAAGCTCTTAATGTGGTTTGACTAAAAAGAAGAGAGCCTCTTAGGTTTGAATTAAGATTTTTCCTTCTCCTAGATCAGTTGGCTAAAATTCCAGTCTGCTTTATTAGTTATCCATAGCTGGAGCCGTAGTAGTTGAATTTGTACTTTTCCACAGGATATTACCGCTCTGTGAAATGTGATTTGAACTCATCTCACATTGTCAATTACCTTAGGACGATAACCATTACACCCCGTGCCTCCAGAAATACAATTGAGAAAGGTATGAAGCCCCTAAACTCGGAACTATGGGTTTAATAGTACTACTACTGTTCTTCTACAATAATGGATATGGCATTAAATAACCCATGAAGATTGATATGTTATTAAATAAAGAAACCAAATTAAATAACAGCGTGGGAATCCCTGTGGCGTAGTTGCTAACGTGCTGAACTATTACATTTTTGTAAGCGAGTTCGAACTCTACTCACGCTAACATGTTCACTTTCCGAATAATACGCTTGGAAAGTTATAAACACCCTTATCCCCCAGTTATAGAATAATAGTATTCTTCTATAAGAAAGATATGGCATTAAATAACACATGAAGGCTGATATGCCATTAAACAAGTAAACAAAAGCAAACTGAACCACCAAATAACATAAGAATATTGCTAAGGTTTTATAGATTTGCATAAGTTTTGGTTTGTTTGGTTTGTTTTTGTTTTACGGCATATCAACCTCATTTAATGCGAAAGTTTGAAATAATCAATTCTTAATGGATAATACAATTTTTTTAAATACATTTTTCTATTTAACCCATAGATGGGACCCTAACAGGTACTAACACTCCGGGTCAGAGTGGACCAGGGAGCAATGGTGATGAAGGGGTGCTCCACATTCGCCAAACCTCCAAACGAACCTATAGATAGAGTTTAACGTAATTCCCAGGACATATAGACCCGCAGCCACCGCCTTCTAGCACCCATATGATAAAAAGGGGTTGGGGCTTGCCATAAGGGCAATAGGGTTGGGAAAATCATATAGGTGCTAGGGCTTGACGTGACCAGCCGATTGATTGGAGGCGGCCTCTTCGACCGCCCGTCTAGCCCAAGATAGGGCCAAAGTGGAGTATTGCAAGTCATGAACTGCTCATCCACCTGGGCTCTATCCTTAAGCATCACGGGTCGCCACCCACAGCCAACAGGTGGCCCCATTGGGGGAGTCTTACTCCTCTGCAGAGGTGCAGTCGAGGCATTCTAACGCCCCACCGACAGGGCGGTTGCATAAGTTTTAAAAAGACATATTAAATACATACACCTATGAGAGTATAACTTACCTCCAAAATATCATAATATCTATTTCATTCTTCATTTCACCCTGTTGACTAGGGCAATAGAATACACCAACAGCACTTATACATAGGGGTAAAATCACCCCCAGTGGGGTTACCTGTTGGTTGTGGGTATCGACTAGTGATGTCTGGTAACTGAGCAGTCCAAGACATGCAATACTCCACTTCGGCTCTTACTTAGGCAAGATGGGTGGTCGGGAGGCCTCCTTCGATAAATCGGCTGGGCACGGCAAGCCCTAGCACCTATATGATTGCCCCAACCTATTGCTGTTATGGTTAAACCCCAACCATTTTATCATATATATATATATATATATATATATATATATCTACCACGAGCAGGATGTAACAAGGGTCAATTTCTTAAACGGAGTTTATCACGTCTGGATTCAGAGTTTTCTTTCTCCTAGACTAGTTGCCTAACCAAAGTTAGAGAGCCCAATCTGCCCTACTATTTACTGATAACTGGAGGGAGAATAGTTGGATTCATACCTTTTGCAAGGCTATTGGCATTATGTAAAATGCAAGCAACCTCGTCCAGGATTTAAACTAGTCTCGTCGCATCCATTTCCTACAACGGTAACCATTACACTACGCGCCTCCATCCTTTTATCATATATGTACAAGAAGGCCGTTTCCGAGTGTCTTAGTTTTTAAATGCCATCCTTAGCCAGTTGAAAAGGGCTTAAAGTAAGTAAGTCCTGAATTATGGAATCCTTTGGTAAGCGAATGTCCTATACTGCGTGTGTCCTATCCTGCGTATTGTTAAAGGTCCAGGGATTTAATCCTCTGTCCGTCATCCAGGAAAGTCGCAGTAGTTATGAGTAGTACTGCCGGTTTAAGTATTGTATCAGCAGCAGAGTACTGCCAGTGATTGGCCAAGAGAAATCACATGGTTCTCGCCGTCTATAAGTAGGAGTGGACTTTTGACACACACCTTATATATAAAAAAAAGTCAACACCGAGTATGGCATTAAGATACGTCTAGTGGTGAAATTCTAATTCTGGAGCTCTGGGGAGTGTGGAGTGCCCATTACTCCCAGCTCCACTCTGACCAAGAGTGGTAGTACCTGCTAGGATCCCATCTATTGGTTAATCAAGAAAAAATAAATTAAAATTGTGTTTAAAAAAATTGAGTTTAAAAATTTCAATATCCATCAAGAATACATAAAACACAACGTCTACGGCATAAAATAACCCACTAAGGGTTGACATGCCGTAAAATCCAACAAATAGAATAAAATTAAATCATTCTTCGCTGTCTTTCTGTGCTTTCTTTCTTTTTCCCCGTATATAACAATTTAAATTTATTTCCGGAGGACAGTTCTTAGCAATGAATTTACATTATACACAATTGTTTTCGTCTGTCGCTACTATCTGCATTGATTCCAGATAATTGAAAAAAAAAACTTTCTTCGTGACTATACATGAGACACAGACTAATCGCCGAAATCTGCAAAATAAAATTTAGTTTAAAAAAATGTGCAAAATTCCGTTCATACCGATCACGTTGTTCGCTTCTGCTATAAAGTTTCATCTTTTTTTATAAATTACAATAAATTGAGATAGGCTAGACGACTGCGTAGACTTGCTGTCACTCACACTCTATTGATAAACCAGCAGCGCTAGCTGGTGAGAAAGATTCACGAGTAGCGAGTACTATGAGAATAAAAGGCTAGGCACGAATGGGTTGGAAAAGTGATACATTATGAATTGTGCAAGAAATTAAATTTTGACCATAATTCAAAATGGTTTATGTATTAACCAGAATCTGTTCTTGAGAATAAAAGACTTAAAATCCTCTGAAACTTAGAGATACAGACGGATCATCTTATCCCGACCAGAAGATCGGATCTAGTATTGGTTAATAAGAAAAAGAGAACTTGCCAAATGGTAGATTTTGTTATTCCAGTTGACCACTGGAAGAATGTTTAAAAAAAATACCGAAAAAGACAAATACCTGGACCTTGCTAGAGAATTAAAATAAGTGTGGAATATGAGGATGATAACGATACCAATTGTAGTTGTGCCTTTCAAACGGCTCTCAAAAATTTAGAAAACAGACTAGAAGATTTGGAAATTAGAGAAGTAATTGAGACCATCCAGACAACAGTATTGTTAAGATCGGCTAGAGTACTCAGAAGAGTCCTGGAGGACTGAGGAGATTGCTGTCTCCCAGACAGCAGTGATATGCCATCAGTTTACGCTACTGTGAAAAAATCGCAATGAGTGAAATAATAATAATAATAATAATAATAATAATAATGATAATAATAATAATAATAATAATAATAATAATGATAGCAAACAAAGTCTAATTGCAACAACCAGAAATAGCAATTGCAAAATATGGTCAAGCAGAAATACAACAAGACTATCAAAACAGAATTGGAAAGAAAAACAACTATATGTATACTTCAAGCGACAAACTGCAGCGATCACACATGTGAAGACTTCGACATGGCTAAGAACCTCAAGAGAGAAACTGAATCATTCATAATTTTAGCACAAGACAATATCATAAGAAATCTATGTCACAGCAAAAATAGATAAGACGCAAGTGTAGAATGTGTGGAGAAAAAGACGAAACGGTTAATCATATAAAACAAATGTGACGAACTTGCACAAAGGGAGAACAAGACTATGCATTGAATGGCTGGGAATGGTGATCCACTGGGTATTCTGCAAGAAAATAAATTTTGATCAACCAACTAAATAGTATTGGTACAAACCGGAATATGTCCTAGAGAATAAGATGCATAAAATTATTTCAGACTTTGGGATACA
>CM042137.1:17358761-17361261 GCA_023376005.1 Doryteuthis pealeii
TATATATATATATATATATATATATATATATATGTGTGTATATATATAAGTTAAGAGAAAGGAAATGAATCCGACGGTATGAGTATAGATGAAAGGATATGAAAACAACACAATATGCTGTTAAAGTGAAAAGATTTTATATCATATTCATAGCTAATAAATATTTCGATTTATAAACAAGCTCCGAATCTGAGTGACAGCAAGTCTCCTCATGTCTTCAGGACTCTTCTGAATATTCTGGTAGATTGCAGCAGTGCTGTGTCCTTTTCCAATCCTTTTGGGACCGTTCCAAGTGGACCAACTGCAATTGGTATCACTTTCACTTTCATATTCCATAACTTTTTCAGTTCTCTGGCAAGATTCAGATATTTGTCCATTTTTTCATTTTCCTTTAGCTTCACTCTGTGATCTGCTGGCACTGCAAAATCCACCAGTTGACAAGTTTTTTCTTTTTTGTTTATCAACACTAGGTCTGGTCTTCTTGCTGGTATAAGGCGATCCGTTTTTATTTCAAGGTCCCAGAGAATTTTATGCGTTTCGTTCTCAAGAACAGATTCTGGTTTAGGCATATACCATTTTTTTTGTATGGTCAAAATTAAATTTTTTGCATAATTCCCAGTGGATCACCTTCCCAACCCAGTTGTGTCTCGTTTTGTATTCTCGTTGTGCTAATTTGCTACATTCGCAGAGTAAATGGTTTACAGTCTCATCTCTATGACCGCAAAGTCTACATTTACTATTTGTTGGGTCCTATCGATTTACGCTTTGATATAGTTTGTCCTTATGGCATTATTTTGTGCAGCAATTATAAGTGATTCCGTTTCTCTTTTGAGGTTTCCTTTTCTTAATGTCCAAGTCTTTTCATGGGCAACCTCTTCAATTTGTCGTTTTATTATTATTATTATTATTATTATTATTATTATTATTATTATTATTATTATTCTGTCGGTAGAGCGTCCGCCTAGGAACCACCAGTTTCCTTGTTCGATACCGGACTTCGCAAACTCAGCGTATGAGTAGCACAGGGATCTGTGTGGTAGGTCGGTGTGGCACTCCGTCTCAGACGCTAAAGCAATCTCCTAGCGTTAGGGAAAAGAGGATAGACCCCCCTCACTGAGACCAACTTTACGCCACCCCGGCGACTTTACATATTTCATTATTATGGTTATTGTTGTTGTACGAAATAGATAAAGTGATTCTCGTCTCGTTAGAGATACTTCGTCCGTTGGACAGATAGGCGAGAAACTGACTGTCACCAAGTACTGTTGACCCTGTATCTACGCAATACTAACTTAAATGTACTTCATCCAGCACCAATATTAACCACTATACTATGTCGTTAATTGATTTCAGAGCGTGACTTAAGTCGAAAAACAGCTTAAGTCGATATACCTATTATTTAGATGCAATTATCAGACTTAGGCCAAGCTTAATCTAGTTTTGTTTTATTGTTAGTCTACCTAATCGGTGTAAAATACAAAAATATTGGTAAAATAAGTATAAAATGTTCCAGTACTGACGATGATATACAAGTGAACAAATTTAAAAAAATGTGCATGTCTTTGATAAGCGCTAAAATGCTAAATATTGGAATTTTGGAAAACGTGTGAATTATTCTCTAAACATTAGATGTATCCATCTCTTTTTTCATTTACTTTTCGGGTATGAAAATAAGCGTGAACCAGCAATTAACGGTGCGATACTGTATTAATTGTACAACTGTTTTTTAACAGACAATGTAATTATTATAATATTTTATATAGTTTTTTAAGATTGTAAAATTTCAGCACTTTTAAAGCGACGTATCTTCTAAAATGACATAAGTGCAAGCGACATAAATAGAGGTATCCCTATATATATTATATATATATATATATATATATATATATATATATATATATATAGTTTTTTTCTCTCTCTCTCTCTCTATATATTATATATATATATATATATATATATATATATATATTATCATCATCATGATGTCATGCATGCAGCACGGGTATCCATGACAATCTTTCGCCAACCTTCCCTATAATCTATTGCACCTGGAAGCTCCTCTGCGGAGCAGCCAGCATCTTCACATAGCTGTTCAATGTAGGTCCTTGCTGGGCGCCCCACACTTGCATGTCCATGTGTTGGCTTCCACAGGAGAACCTTGCTTATAAGTTCAACCTTGCTTCTCCAGCAGTGTCATATATATATATATATATATATATATATATATATATATATATATAAAGATAATCTACTGAGTCAGACGAAGCTACTATTAGTTTCGCATAAAGCTCTTCAGGGCTAAAATCTGACTTTAGAGTCAGATTTTAGCCCTGAAGAGCTTTATGCGAAACTAATAGTAGGTTCGTCTGACTCGGTAGATTATCTTTATTACTTGGCTCTACTTAGGTATCGAGCACTTTTTTACAAATTAGCTTCTCCTAGCGGTTATATGAATATATATATATCTTATATACATATATATACATATAAATTGTTTTTT
>CM042137.1:17366261-17368761 GCA_023376005.1 Doryteuthis pealeii
GTTTACGTTCATTCTGAAGTATCCCTACACTATAAAAGTGACGAAAGCGGTAGTACATAAAAACACGGACTATGAAACTGAAAATGATTTACAATAAAAGATATATACTAAAAGAATTCTGTCGAACATTCTTAACTCTTAGCCTAACAGATTTTACCCACGGCTGTACCAAATTTTCTTGCTATTTTTTCGTGTATTATAAGATATTTTAATTTTCATATCTATTCACCTCAGAACTTATTCTATTCAAATAAAATCCTATTTATATTGGAATTTGAGTCCTTCTGCTCAATTATAATAAACTAACCATCAGTTGTGTACTTTGTTTTGGCGTGGTGGGAAAGCCGCTGTGTTTGGTTTAAAGTAGGCAAAGAGTTAAATCAAATAAGTTCGAAAATATCTATTGCGATTTTGTTATTTTGTTATTTTTATTGTAAAATGAGAAAAATTTGTGTAATTGAGAATATTTAAACTTTATAAAAGTCTTGGGTTGCATTTTTGATTTTATATTTTATCAGTGGTTAGAATGGAGTCGTACCAGGTGTAATCGAAACCTATTTTCATGTATGTCATCGTTTCGTTACGTTTCATTTGTTGGCAGTATTGATATCTAAATATCCCTAATCAATTTTTGAATTTTTTATCTTGATATACTACTTTTTCTGAAATTATATATATATATATATATAATATATATATATATATATATATATATACATATATATATATACCTGACGATTCAACACGACCAGGATTTATCACAAGGTTAACTTTTGAATTAATTTTTTTTCCTTCTAGACCGGTTGCTATACAAAAGTTAAAATTGCCAGTCTGTTCTACTATTTTATCCATAGCTGGAGGGAGAATAGTTGGATTCATACGTTTTCCAGGGATAATAATGGTATGCGAAATGTAATCAGCCTCATCTTGGATTTGAACTCCGTATGCCGTGCCCATTTTCTTTGACGATTAACATTACGCCACTAGTGTTATGTGGTTAAAGTATGCAAAAATGATAAAACGGCCTTCCCAAAACACTTAAATACTAAAAATGAAAATAAAAGTTTTACCAATGGAGATGCTACGATAAGTTATTGTTGCTGTTGTTGCTGCTGCTGCTGCTGTTGTTGCTGCTGCTGCTGCTGCTGTTTTGTTGCTGTTGCTGTTATTGGTTGTTGTTGTTGTTGTTGTTGTTGTTCATTTTGTAGCGTATTAAATCTCTTTATAAATCGTTCAATTTTTTCTCTCTTGATGACGATCTAAGCTCGAATGTAGTTAAAACCATTTAAAAAGAGAAAAATTAAAAATTAAAAAGTGATTACAAAGAAATATTCTGCTTGTTTGTCTTATCACTTTGGAATCTCCTTTACACACGCACATGCACACGCATATATTCTATTTGTATGAAATACGATGTCTATATGTATGTATGTTTGTGTGTTTGTATGTACATCTCTAACTTTCTCAACTGAGCAGCTACAGAGTTTATATTTGGTTTACAGATACACCTCAATAAAGCAAACAAAATGAAGTAGATGGAGACGTCGGTAGAGATGAGGGTGCAGTCAGAGAAGAGTGTGCAATGTACTACTGTCCAGTTCTATAGGCTAATAACGGGGAAATTCTGATAAATTTGCAAATTTAATGAATCTCCATACCGAACATTCTGTTCATTAGGATCACTTGCATTAATGATAAAACTGTTGATATGAATCTCACTCCCGGGTCATTCCATGTCAAATCATCCAGGACATGACACCCAACCCCTTCAATTCTTATGAAGTTTTGTACAAGTGTGGATTACGAAAAAGTTAGACAATCCCCAATAATTGAGCTTCCAATTCCAAAAATTGGCGGAGTTATGTTGATTTTTAGCTCTCCAAATTTGAGGGTAGGGGGTTGCGAGAGACTTTAAAAAATCTGTTTCTGTCTGTAAAATAGTTCTAGAGCTTCCCTGCTCCTAAATATTGGTTTATAAAAGCATTTCAGCCCATGGAATCCAGAAATGCTATCAAAAAGTCTTAAATCAACAAATCTTAAGTTATTGATAATTTCTTTTTTTTTCATAGCAAGATCAATATCCCGATGTTGCACTGCATCTACGACAAAAATGGTTCTATTATTATTTCACATATAAAAAGTAAGTAAAGTAAAGTCGTCTGGGCGGCCTAAAGTCGGTATCAGCCAGTCATCGAGGGAGTCTATCTCCTTTTCGATAGCGCTAGACCAAGGAGATTGTTTTGGCGTCTGAGGTGGAGTGCCAGACCTACCATCAGCTCCATGTGCTACTCATACGCTGAGTTGGCGAGAACCGGTATCGAACTAGGAACCTTGTGGTTTCTAGCCGATCGCTCTACCGACTGAGCGAACCCGGCCCCTTCACATATATTTAACATTATTTGTACCAAATGTTTTTGGAATTGGAAGCTCAAGTTTTGGGGATTGTCTAACTTTAGCGTTGATGGTGGGGTGGGTGATAATTTTACTTTTTTCTGGACGA
>CM042137.1:17371261-17376261 GCA_023376005.1 Doryteuthis pealeii
ATATATATATAAAGAGAGTGTAAGACAGAGTGAGAGACAGAGAGTAAGGGTAGAAAACACTTGGGTAAAAAATATGGGACATTAAGTGTCATCATCTTGATCCCGATCTAAGAAAAACAACCAGAAGGGTTGCGGTGTCACCCGAAAATCACCAGGAAGAAATATTTTATATATATATTTTATATATATATATATAATATAATAATATTAATATATATAATATATATATACACGTCTGTGTATTTGTGTGTTTTAGTGTGTGTGTGTGTGTGTGTGTGCGTGTGTGTGTACGCTTGAGGTTGGACATATACATGATTTTACAACCATTTTATACTTCCAAATGTCCTCTCTCTTTCTCACTGCATTTGAGATGGCCAAAATAAATCTGTGTGTCTGATTGTTGAATGGTGAGGTTTCTAAGTGCTTAAAAACTGGTCTGAGTAGTTCGAGGTTAAAAGGATAAAAAACTAGGAAGTACAAAGTCAATGACAAATTCCCTCAGCTGTTCGTCGTACCTGTTTGCAACATGTTGATTGATGGTCACGTGGGGAAGCTATTAGCCGTAGCGTACGTCATCACTCGTACCTGGCAGAGTCGTTAAAATCATCGAGCGCCGAGTCAGCATTCCTCACAATATACGGTTATCATAGTATTCCTTTGAACGGTCAATCTTCCTGATAACGTCTTCACTCGGTTGGCTAGGCTAAGAAAAACCCTGATGATAGACAATGGGGATCAAAATGGCGATATTTGGTGAGATCCAAAGGAACCGTCGATATTCCGTGGCCCGAATCTCAAAACAGGGTGTCTCAGTTCGTGAGAAAGTATTTTGGTACGAGATAGAATTAAAAAACGGCATTGCCTGAGGATTTCGCGTCTGGTTTAAGTATGTGAATATCAACTTATAACTCAGAAATCAAATGTCATTTAGACATTAAGATATTTAGACGCGCATGCACTTTTATATATTTATGATAAGGAAAATTCAAAATTTAGTTTTTGTTTTTACAGATCATGTGATATAATTCAATAATAAAAAGAATCAATCGATTTATGGAACACTTCACAGTACTTCCTATGTAAATTCAAAAAGAAATAAACTATTCATAGAATAAACGAATAATTTTCATTTGAATTAATACGCGAAATTTTACAACTACAAATAAGGACACATGTTTAATTCTTAGCTCCTTTTTATAGAAGATTTCTAGTATTTTTTTTTTTGTTTACTTTAAAGATATTAAAAAAAATGTTTCCATATGCTTGTTAGTGTTTTGAAACAATTCTATTTTTCTAAAACCTTTTTCGTACATTTGACAAAAATTTAAATCTAATTCTTAATTTTTTGTAGAGTTAAAATGATAAAAAAGCATTCGTTCAATTTATTTTTTTTTATCCCTACAAATGTAAGAAATAAAAGGGAATGTATTCTTATTTCTTGGTGGAATGCTTTGGGAATTATGCAAGTGAAAATTATTCGTGTATTTTATGAATAGTTATTTTTTTGTACTTACTTATAAAGATTGATTTTCAATTATTGAATTATAACATTTAATCAATAAATATCATGAGCTTAATTTTGTACATTTTCTTATCATAAACATATGAAAGTGTGTGCGCAATTCTAATGCTTAATTACACGTCGTTTCTGAGTTATAAATCGACACGTACACACCAAAACAGATACAACTCCTTTGTATATATACGATTGAAAAGAGCGTTAATATATAGCTAAAAGTTGAATTTCAATAGAAAAACACTTTATCTTTCGAAGTTTGTTGGCGATGAAGATCAGAGAACTTGTTTTCTGTGTAGACTTCCAGACACCCAGTGAAGTTCAGGTTTAAGCTGGTAATTTTGATTTTCTTAAGTTTATGATTCTTGTTTTCGACCCCCAGAGCTCAATCAATTTTCAGTCAACTCACAAGTAATTCCCGGTCGTCTGAAATATTTCCCCGATCCCCGGAGGTCTATATCAAACACATCAGGGACTCTCAAGCTTAAAAGAACTTATTAACGAAACTACTAAAAGCCAGTCCAGATCTTCAAAAGTGCATATTTTATTATTACATTGTAATGACGTATTTGTAGCTTTGAAATTATTCAAGTTCGAGATTCTATCGAGTGCTTGTTGACGGATGAACATGTTCTTCACAGGAAATTGGTTTTCAGTGTAAAGCCACTTTGTAGTCTGAAAATGATGAGCTGAAGTTTATTTATTTATTAGTTAGTTATTTCAAATTGTGTGATCTAAAGAGATTTATTTATTATAAAACTACGTTTATCAAATAGTAATAATGTGGTACCTTGACTCACGAGTTTAAATTGTTCCGCTCGTATATCAAATCAATTTTCCATATTGAAATAAACTGAAATGCCATTAATGTGGTTTCAGTACCCCCAACCCCCCCAAAAAAAAAAAACAACAACAAAAAAAAAAACTTTGCTTTTTCTTAGCTTTTTTTCTAATAAGAGAAATAGCACTGTATTGTAAAAAGTAGTCGGAGTGGACTATTGACGTTATCAGCTGGACATAGAGGGATTCTTTTCCCTAGTGCTAGACCAGGAATTTTTTTCTGTCTGTGATGGTGTGCCAAAACTACCATCAGCTCCCCACTTTACCGCACTGATCCCAGCTAATGATGCCTTGAGTTGGCGAGGATCGGTATCGAACCTGTAATCTTATGGTTCCTTGATGGGTGCTCTACTTACGAAAAACATTAAGAAAATAGAATGTAATGAATTATGTACTGTAATATGTTTCAATGCTTATTTTTTCTAAATCGCATTTTTCTTTGACGTTGTAAAATTTGGAAGCTTACACATTTTGAGTGAACTTATCAACATAAGCGTTTATGGAGCTCACTCGTACCTCAAAGTTTAGCTCTTAAAACAAAACAAAAAATCAACCGAGTGAGAGCTGGTAACTCAGAAAACTCGTAATTTGGCACACTCGTAAGTCAATGTACAATTGCATTCTTAAGTTATTTTTCCAAACCAAAGAATTGTTTTTTAATAGTCTTGTTTGAAGCTGACAGAATGCATCGTTTACGCGAAGTTGAATTGATAGATAAAAGAATAGATCAGCTAAATTTGCATGCAAATAATTTGCTTTAAGAAAAATAGATTTAAATCAACAATTTTTATAAATACTCTTTGCTGCTAAATAAAGCAGAAAACTGATCGTTACGATAACGTACATGCTCTTTAAAATATTTATTTGTTTAAAGGCGGCCTTCGGAGGTCATTAAGCTCGATTATTTTTTTATACAGAATTGATTTTTGTTAGTTGTTTTTTACGGTATACCAAAGACATTTAGTTTTATTCGTTGTTGAAATTTTTTTTAACTCATTATTTTTAAACACATTATCTAACTCGTCTTTTCTATTTAACCTATAGAAGACATCCTAACAGGTGCTACCACTCCAGCTTAGGGTTGACCTAAGTATAATCTTCTACAACCCATTTCCTTTCTTTTATTTCTTCATCATTATATATAATAAATTCACACCAATCTATATATAAATAAATATTATTGTATTTAAAAATATATTTAATTGTTTTGTTATATTTTGTTGTTCCAAATAATTAAGTGAAAGTCTCAGATTTTAAAACTTTTGTCATTATATTTTTTTAATAATCTTCTATAACCCATTTCTTTACTTTTTTACTCATTGTCATATACAATAAAGTCACATCAATCTATATATCTGAAATGAATATTAATGCATTCTAAAAATATATTTAATTGTCTTGTTATGTTTTGTTTTTCCAAACATTTTGGGATATAGCTTCAGAGGTTGAGCTTCAATGATAGAGGTAGTTTAACGTCATTATTTATTCCTTATTTATTCTTGTTTATAAGTTGTTCATATTCATCCTTATTTTTGTTTGTATATGTTTTTTATTTGTATTTTGTTTGTTTTTATTATGTTTTTATCATGTTTTATTGTTTTATCATTGTCTTTACTTAAATCTTTCGAAGTTATCATTTAAATATTCCATTTTCAAAATTTTTAACCCCCCTCGAACGAAAGTATACGCGGATTGTTTCAACTTTGGTCTTTGCCGGTCTCCTCTAATTTTCCTTTATAAAACGACGTGCGCTTTGTCCTCATACAAACAAACATACAGAAATACAGAGACACTCCTTTTCTATATATAAAGTAAAGTAAAGTCGTCGGGGCGGCCTAATGTCGGTATCGGCCAGACAGCGAGGGAGTCTATCCCATTTTCCCTAGCGCTAGACCAAGGAGATTATTTTAGCATCTGAGGTGGAGCGCCACACTTACCATCGGCTCCTCACTTTACCGCACAGATCCTTGTGCTACTCACTCGCTGAGTTGGCGAGGGCCGGTATCGAACCAAGAATCTTGTGGTTCCTAGCAGAACACTCTACCCACTGAGCTAAACCGGCCCTATTTTCTATATGTAGATGTCTTTGTTCTAGTTCGATATACATACAATTTCAGAATCCATACGTGTGTGACGTTCTCACAGGCATGCAACAATGGCCGATACGGAGTTAAAATTAGCCATGTGGAGCATTTGCTTCATCTTTATCTTTACAACTGTTTATCCAGGCCATATCAGCGATGGCGGGGGTGGGGGTGGCTGTATCTATTGTCAGTCCTGGAAGTAGGAAGTGAACAGAAGAAAGGACTGTAATTATTTTGGGAAAACATAATTATCTCCAAAGAAAATATAATAATTACGATTCACATATCAAAATGCTATCCAGTAATTAGCTGAAAAATATGAATGGTTCTTAAAATAGACACACACACACACACACACACACACACACACACACACACACAACATATATATATATATATTATATATAATATATATAATATATATATATATATAATATATATATGTGTGTTAAGATACCTAACATATATATATATATGTATTGTGTGTGTGTGTGTGTGTGTGTGTGTGTGCATAAGTAATGATATTGAGCTTGTCTTTATTTATGATTATAGTATACTAC
>CM042137.1:17378761-17401261 GCA_023376005.1 Doryteuthis pealeii
TATGGCCTCATTGTGGGCATTTTACCTCACTGCAGAGGTGCAGTCGGCGTATTTTTCTGCTCCAACTGACAAGGTGGTGACCGGAGGATTGAAAATTTGCTCCACTTACATTATTCTTTCTTTCTATTTTTTCCTCTGTACTTTTTTCTTAGCCAATACATTTTCTTTATCACCGAGTCGGAGTTGGTATTTACCCAACACATTCACCACATGTAGGATGTGACACAAGATTTAGAATTAAAAAAGAGGACTATTGTTCTGTCATGCAATTTCTTTTGTTTCTATATGTATTTGATGATTGTGTGTGGCAGAATTTTATTTCTATAATTAAATTCCGCCAATTTTACCAGCGAAAATTTTCTGTATTTTCACAAAATGAAACCTTCTAAAATTTAATTCTACTGAGTTGAGTATTAAATGATGCAATCATTTTTTATGGATGAATAATTTCTTTCAGAGAGATGATGAATGGAAACAACAAAGGAAAAACAATTTTTGGGAGTAGGGAATCTCTAGAACTTATTTTACAGACAAAAATCGGTTTTAAAAAGTCGCCATTTTTTGAGACCCTCCTCAAATTTGGAGATCTAAAAATATGCATATTTCCGCCAATTTTTGGAATTAGAAGCTCAAATTTTGGGAATTGTCCAACTTTAACATTGTCCATAGCTGTACAAAATTTGAAAGATTGAAATTGATGGGTGACAATCTTACTTTTTTCTGGATAATTTCACATGGAATTACCCTTCTGTAAAATAAAACCAACCATTCAAGCATAGTTGGAATGATCTTTACTAACATGCCGAAGTTTTGTGGTTATTTCTCTCTGTCCAAGAATCACAGAAATGGAAATTTTTAAGTACCTCGTTTCTTGCTTATATATTGATTTGAAAGCAGGTTCCAATTTACACTACTGCTTAGAGGATTTCCAACGCAATTCGAGGCTGCTGTAAGCATTGAATAGCAATATATGCCTTAAGGCCAAACGGTAGATATTTTGATATGAAGTAAGACCAAGAACGATCCATATTTTTCCTGTGGTAAGCTTTAAATTGAATTTTGACAAGAAAGTAGTAAAAAAAGACTACGCGTTACAAAACACAAGAATTATCGTGTACAAAGAGGTCATCAGAAACTAATGGACATTTTCTTTTTGCTTAAAACGCTTTTTAAGCATTTATTTGACGTTAATACTGGTTTATCTCAGTCTGTAGAACATGCGCTTAAGAACCAGAAGGTTTCACTCTGTTGGTAGAAAATCCAGCTAGGGAACATATGGTTCCAGGATCGATACTGACCCTCGACAACTCAGTGTATAAATAGATTACAGCTTCAGTAAATTGGGGAGCTGATGATAGGTTTGGCGCTCCATCTTAGACGCAAAAACAATCTCCCTGTTCTAGCGCTAGAGAATTCCCTCGGTATCCAGCTGATACCGACAATCGGCCACCCTGCCTATTACTTTACTACTATTTCTGTATCAATAGGATCCTAATACATCAGAACTGTTTCTCACCTTGTTGGTAGAGAATCAGCTGATTGTATCCCCACAGAAGGGTGAGACCCGAGAAAGAGGAGTATCAATGATATGATAGTAATGTACACCTGATTGTAAGATTCCACTTTTGCAGATCTGGAGTGTGAGGAGTACCCCATTATTGTCATAACTTCCAGGTGAACTCTGACCCAGACTGTTAGTATCTGTTAATGTCCCACCTTGGATCAAATATGTTTACAAATTATTCCTATTCGGTTGGGTCGTGTTAAAAAAACACAATCAACTCTTCATAATAACTCAACAGAAATATATATATGAACTCGATTACTTTAACTAGTACAAAATAAAAAAACACCCGCTGGGCGATGTAAAAAATAGATTTTTGAAACATATTGCCTGAGGTGTGGAAGAAAAAAATTCAATGTCAGCGAGTGTGTGTACCCTAAGTATGTAAATTCATCAAATTCATTAAAGGATTAAAAAATAAAACAATTTGAAATGTAAACTTAAATATGTATTAAAATAAAACAAACTATATATAGATATATAATACCAGTCATGTATTTATTAAAACTTGTTTTAAAAAAACAATGAGGACTGTCTAATGTTGCATGTTCAAATTTTGAGTGTATTTATTCAATGTTATGACGCAATTCTGGGTAATGTGACGTAAGCAGTGACGTAATTTCTGTTACAGACAAAAACCGGAAGCGAATCTCCATTATTAAGAGATTACATGCATAAAATAACCTTAGTCGAATTAACATGCCATTAAAATCAATTTAATCCATCAATAGAATTGTTCGAAAAAAAAATCATCTCGTATCTTTCTTTCCAAAGTAACGCGGGTACCCCTACTAGTTACAACTAAGTTTGGTGGTGAAAACAATTAATTGAACCGGAGGTGTAATTGCTTGTACGTCAGAACGTGACGTTACGTGACGCAAATAGACTGGTCTACAAGATATTGTACGTTTACCCTTTGTACGTGCTTCGGTGACAGTTATCAATATTCGAGCCCTTATTGGAGTCCATTATAAGAATGGGAAAGCAGAATTATTATTTCTTTATTTACTAATTGTTTCATAGTCTGGTATAAGACCGTAAACGGATTTACATTTCTTGATGAACTCAAATGGTCGCCCAATACTAGTAAGTTTTGACGCTGATTAACTTCACTGATCATTCTGTTTGGGTTTTTTTTAAATTTTATTTCTCTGAATTTAAACCAATCGTTCAATTTGACACATGATGTAATGGGTATAGACGTTGATTTAATACAGTTCTAAGTGACAGTTACATCGAGGCTACAGTTTCAATCCTGGTCAAGGGAGACAGTGACATAGAATAATTAAGACGGCTTAAATCTTGTACCTATTTATGGTTAACGGAACGAGAACAGTCTACCGCGTGGATTGAATAAAAAGGTTAGATTCGAAGTTCTGTGAAGGCTCCAGAGTTGTACAAGAAGGTTTCCGAGTTCGAAGAAAAGATTTCCAAGTTTGAAGAGTGGATCCTGAATTCGAGAAGATTCACGAGTTCGACAAGAAATACTCGGCCGGAGGGTACATCGGTGTAGACGTTGTGTAGATAACAATACAGATGAGGACAATAGTCCGAATAATCCAAATGTTTTAATCTTGTATTTTTTATTAAGGATCTCTGTGTGTGGTTTATTTTTCAGTTCATAATAAATGATGTATAATTGGCGCATTTAGCTCAACAATTGTTGACAGTAACGTGGGTTTATTTCCCATAGGCGAGAAAGATAAGAATGTGCTCGGCCACATGCAGATTACAGCTGTGCTGCAATAGTTGTATGTTAATATCTATCATATCAGATTTAGCGCAATACAAATTCAAACATTCTCGAGTCGACAAAAGCCAAAGAAATAGGATTTGCGAAGAATAATCCAAATTTTATGCAGAATTTTGTATTGTTATTTATGATTAAATATTGAATATATTTAATGTCATAAGAGAATGCTAAAATATTTTTGCCACTTTGAGAATTTTCGACTTCCAAGCATGCATCACTCAAATCATCAGCCAGACCTGTCAGTGGGCATTAGAATGCACCAACTAAATCCTCTGCTGAGGGGTAAGACCCCACTCAAAGAGGGTTAAATGGATATATATTTACCAAAGATTCTAGCGGGCAGGATGTGACACAAGGTTAGTTTCTTCAGTGGAGCTAAACATCTTTGAATTCAGTATTTTCTTTCTAGACTTCTTGCTTTACCCAGGGTCAAAACATTTACTCTGCTCTACTACTTACCCATAGCTGGAGAGAGAATAGTTGGATTCATCCATTTCCCAAGAGTATTAACGCTATGTGAAATTAAAACAACATGATCCTGGATTTGAACTCGGATTCCTGGGTTCAATCCTACGACGATAACCATTACACAACGCGCCACCATGAGTGGTGTATTAGGTATAGCACTGAATTGCATTTAATGTTGACGATTCAGTTTGAAATTTCATATTTCCTTGGTGATGTTCTCAGTGAAGTCCAGCCACACTGCCGCTTACATTCTAATGGAATTTTATTCGAAGTTCAAAACATGAGGGTCCAACATAAGAGGCTTTATCTATGATGGGACTTATTGTACAAGAATTCATCACAAAAAAACCCTGAAACAAACCGCTGACTGTGTCTCCTACAGTAGAATAAGGTTTTTCCCAAAGGAATGTCGGCTGACTTCTGATTTAGGTCGGAAAATTAAAACAGAAAGTTTTTGGTGGTACCCAATAACAGTTTAACTACAGTCTATGAATTAAAATTTTGGAATTCGGTTACGGTTTTAGGGGATTAAGGTTGTTTTTAATTACGTATTGCTTAAAAGAATAAACAACAAAAAACCCAAATTACTATACACTTAATGTTGAAAAATATTTTTTAAACTAAGTTTGAAATTATACATTGCAATACTAACACAAACAACTGTCTCAATAATAGATTCAATAATTAATTTCAATGGTTAATTAAATGTATAGTAATTTGGGTTTTTTGTTGCTTATTTTTTTTAAGCAATATGTAATTAAAAACAACCTTATCCCCTATCCCCTAAAACCGTAACCGAATTCGCAAAATGTTAATTCATAGACTGTAGTTAAACTGTCATTGGGTACAACCAAAAAACTTTCCGTTTTAATTTTCTGACCTATATCAGAAGTCAGCCGGCTTGTTAAGACATTAAATTGCATCTGAAAGGAAGGCTCCAGTTCTGGAGTAGTGTAGATTCAACCTTCATTGCAATTACTCCTAAGTTCACACTGAAACTAAGTGTTAGTACCTGTTTACGTCTATGAGGGAAATAAATACATTTAAGAAATAATTCGGATTTGAATTGCGCATAAGAAAAACCTTTTTAGAAACAACTACACCAAAATAGAGGCGTTGGTTTTCTAATGTTATTTTCGGAGCCAATGGACACTTCGAGCCAAATCTAAATCCTGGAAGAGGCTATTGCATTACACATTGCGTTAAGAGCCTTGGGAAAGGTATTAACACAATTATGTTACCTGCAGCTATGGGTAAATAGAAGGGCAGACAGGATTCTTTAACCTTGGTATAGCGACCGGTCTATGGGAAAGAAACTCTGAATTCAATACTGCTAAACGCGACTTAAAATTTAACCTAGTGTCACATCCTGTTTGTGGCGGATGGATTAGATAAATACATACACAAAAATGTAAATATGAACGCAATACCTTAAACCAGTGCTTCTCAACCTTTTTCGGCTTATGGACCATTTTTTATTCAAAAAATTCCCATGGACCAATCCTTACTTTTACTTTTAGGCTGTTCCATTTTCACACTAAAATACTTAATGAAAAGACAAAATACTCTATTTAACCTTAAAAATCTATTTCAGTCCATTCAGCTAGTGACTAACTTGATCTTGGTGTTTCAGACACAAGATATCATAATTGATTTTAATTGAGTTATTCAGTCTTAGTCTGATAGTTCCTCTGCTGTTGAGATCTAATTTATTTCTTTTCCTACTGAAATCATCCACAACAGCCTAAAATCCAGATTCCACCATCCATGTAGTAGGGAAAGAAATGATGCTTGCTTCTACATGTTGAAATATATTTGGGTGTGAGTCCTTTATCGATATGTAAGCAAATACCCCTTCTTTTTCATCTCTTCTTCTCAGTTTCAAAGTCCAACAACATTTCAACCAACTCAACATTTTCATCTCCTGGCTCAAAATTTGAGTCAGGGTCATTATAAGAAGCGCTAAATTAGTTAAATCTTTGTGAAATGGCTAAAACATTTTTGTGGCTTCGAACTCTCTGTGGACCACTAGAAATGTTCTGTGGACAACAGATGGTCCAGCTGGACCACGTAGAGAATCACTGCTCTAGGTAAAAAAATAAACCGGGGCGGGTTGAAAATACATTAAAATCAATCAAGTCAACAGTGACGTGCTAGGTTGGCCTTTTTAATTCTTTTTGGTAAAAATATTCTACTCATTACTTTATTCAGAACTGACTGCGAGGTAATACTATTCGCATTTTGTTTCTACTAGACTTATAAAGTAAGTAATAAAGTCAGCGGGATGACTTAATGTTTGTATAAACCAGACAGTCTATCACATTTTCACTAGCGCTAGACCAAGGAGATTATTATAGCGTCTTAGATGGAGCACCACACCTACCATTAGCTCCTCACTTTACCGCATATATTCCTGTGCTATTCATACGCTGAGTTATCGGGGGTCGGTATCGAGTCCAGAACCTTGTGATTCCTAGACGGGCGCTCTACCGATTGAGCTAAACCTGTCCTTACCAGACTTATAAGAGTTGATAATTGCTTCCAACTTTCCGAGTCCCGAGTTATGGATTAAGTTAACCTTTCATTCCGGTACAGATTGTTGAAACCATGACAACGAGCTTGAATTAAGTATCAGAGATGACGGTGGATTGGAATTAGGTGATTCCGCTGGTTTATAAGCAAAGGTTAGCATTTTGAATATATACATCCAGCATTCATATAGTTGTGTCTATCCCAAGGGCTAATGAGCCCAAATTGCAATCCAGAATTAATTCATTTTTCATTTATAGTACACACATTCTATGTGCCGGCGGCAAGACTTGCCTAAGATTTTAATAACTTTGTCTCAGACCTCAGGGAACGACACCAAATTATTTGAATTTCTAGGTTTACCATAAGGGGAATCCCAAATTGATGACTAGACATCTTCCAGATCCTTTAAAAAGTTCCCCATCATCGCTCTTTATTATGATCTTTCATGATTGAGCATGTCTTGCTTGGATATATCTGGTGTAATAAGATTCTCTTTAAAATGTGAGTTATTATTTTGAGCCATGGTCATACAAAGTAAAGGCCTAGAAGCCATGCAACTGGAGACTTTGATTAGCGGGTATGTGGAGGTTTAACTTGTTACTAACCTATAATAAATATGTGTATTTCGAAGACGACTATAGTTGATTTTGGTATACTTTAAAAGGCTTCGGAATTATTCATTGTAGGTCATTGACTTTGCAGATATTACATTCGTCCTCAAATTGTTTTTTTCATGTTACACATGCACACCCACACACGCACACACTCACATATACACCATATATATATATATATATATATATATATATATATATATAATATCCCCTCCGCACGAGCAGGATGTGACACAAGGTTAATTTCTTAAGCGCAGTTCAACAGGTTTGAATTCAGAGCTTTCCTTCTCCTAGACCGATTGCCTAACCAAGGTTAAAGAGCCCAGTCCGCCCTACTATTTATCCATATTTGGAGGGAGAGTAGGATTCATACCTTTCCCAAGGGTATTAGCGCTAAGTGAAATGCAGTTACCACATCCAGGATTTGAACTCGGGGCGACGAGTCCATTTCCCATGACTTAAACCATTACACCGCGCGCTTCCTTATATATATATATGTTTCCTGGGTTAAAACCGTCTTTAGGCGTAGAGGAAACAGATTGAAGTTACTTATTGATAAAAGGTTGACTAAAATAATCAGAAATAAAATTTGAACATTTCAGCCTAATAGTCCCGGGAAAGCTATGCATCTCCTCAACCACATCAGCTATGGGTTAAATAGTACCTCTAATTTTCTTCTACCACGATGGGTTTAGCATTTTAAATAACCCACAACGGTTGGTATGTCATTAAACAAAGAACCTAAAGAAAACAATTTTCTTTTAAATCGACAAACAAACATACATACAGACAGACAATAAGGATCTTTGTTAATATATATATATATATATATATATATATATATATATATATATATATATAAAATTTTGAGTGTCGTTAAGTATTAAACAAACTTCACAATATCAGTTGGATTATTAGGATTAAAAAGAAAACAAAAAACAAAGATAACGATATTATTACAATAATTCAGGGAATAAGTCTACGTAAATATTTGATATTGCCACAATTTAAACAGTTTTTCCAACGGGGATAATCTACCATTTTCAATTGTCAATGTCCACTGAAGGAGTTTGCAAACCAGCAGGCAAGAAATTAATTTGAATGTCCTGTGCCTCAAGCAATGACTTCATTATGGGTTTCGGAAAAACGCAGCCTTCATGAGTTGAACGTTAACAAGACGCACAGAAGACAAACTTTGTAGAAATTAGCCTGAACAGTGATGTACAGATACTGTGAATCGACAGAAAATTGTGTCTAAATGTGAAGCTTCCTGAAGAAGAGTATTATAAGCTGGGGGTTTGTTTTCTTGTTGGTAGTGGTGTTGTTGTTAGTGTGTTGTTCTTGGTGGGGGTTAAAGTGCCCTCTATCATTTTTTCATAAAAGGTTAAATGAAATAATCACAATGAAAATTTAAGCAAAAAATAAAATTGCTAAACTCGTCAAGTAATAATAAGTTTGGTAGCAATCTTTCATTTATACAAGATTGAATAAAGATTGGAGACAAATTAGAAAAAATACATTCATCATCTGATGAAGTATCATGACTTAGTTCTGTTATATAATGATATAGAATTAAGACATCCATGTCTCTTTCGTTTAGAATTTAAAATGACACTATAGATTCAGTGTGTATTCTGAGACTCATGTTATATAATTGTTAGTACCCTATCACTTATGTAAAGTTAGTGTAGATACCAAAATGACTGAATGAGTTATAACCGGTCACCTTGGAGGATTGACTGACACGGGTTGACTTCATCTTGATTTCTTTCTGGTGGATACCGTGAGAAGGCCTTCTTCCGGTTTAGAGTTAGTTTAGTTAGTATTGGCTGAACCACGGAGGTGGTAAGTCGCGATAAGCGCGTTGCCATATTCAATCCGCGCAGGTGGTCTGGATGGTAATTTCGAAATAAAAGATGATATAAAGAAAATCGAAGTCTGGGTTATTCATCCAAAAACTATCAATGAACCAAGGCTTATGGTAGATGAGAAATCCCCAATGGAAGATCAGACATGAAATCCCCAAGACGAAGTCCAGACGCTAGAAGGAGAACAGAAGATAGCAAAAGATGATAAGAATAAGAATAAGAGAGTATACAACACTCAGAGTGGCATGTTATGGACTTTTAGAAATAATTCATGGATGAATTACTTTTTAAAATTTTTTTCTCATTTTCAGACTCACTGACAAATGTCTCAAAAGAAAAATAATTTTTATTCCCCACAAAAATATTCTTTAAAAACAAATCATATAAATATAGTAAATTTATAGGGATATGAATTAAGCAAAAAGGACAGGGTTCATGTCTCCAATCATCAGGTCAGTTGGTAATTGACACCCCATATATATATAATATATATATATATATATATATATATATATATATATATATATCTTGTAAATAACTGAAAACTTTCGAAATATAAAACGAATTCAGACAAAATTGTAAAACAAACGGGTTTTGTAAACCGAAAATAATATATATGTCTGAATTAAATTTTTTACTTGGGTAAGGTTGTTGGGTGCTAAATACGATAGGAATCGTCTCTTTATTAATTCATAATAGACCGTTTAAAATTGGAGAGAATTTTTATAGTATAAAAAACTATATTAATAATCAGAAATAATTTAGTTTGTCTTTCATAGAGAGTCAAACAATTTAAGAATAAGATAAATTCAAATATAGCTAGTTTTGATGAATATTAAGGATATTTGCACTTGCATATCAGATGTTTCATCAAATTATTTCGTTAAATAAGACTTGTTTATTTTAATGTTTTCTTTTTTTCATATTGGCACTGACCCCCTAGACAGTAATCTAGATGGCTAGGCATGAGTATTTATTAGATATACTAGCCAGAAAAAAAAAACAACGCTCCGGGCGATGTAAAATTATTTTTTGAAATATATTAGCTGAGAGGTGTGGGAGTTAAAAACTCAATGTCTGTGGGTTTGTATCATAGTAAGTAAAATCATGAAATTTATTAAAGGAGTAAAAAAGTAAAACAATTTGAAATGGAAACTTAGATCTGTACCCCTCAAATAATATAATACGTGAATCTGTAAATTATTAATTGAATAATTATTTTGAATATTTTACAAATACATTTACACAACATCGTTTTTATATGTTTATTTGTAAACTTTTTAGTTAACGACTTGACACTGAAAAATGACTATTTCTTGTTTGTTCTTTATTCTATACTAGCAAATATATGCACCCTCCGGGTGCAAGTATTAATGTCATAATATATTATATTAAATTAGAAAGTCTAAAGAAACTAAATAAGAATGCAGATAAAATGATTTGAAACAGAGAGGGGTATAATCGAAAAATATAACAGCTGTAGCTTCCTCTACCATCTCCCCCGTCTTTCCTTGCTAAACCTTTCTAATTTAACTATTTAGTTAAATTAGGAAGTAAAGAATAAAATTACAGTTATTTCTTTTTGTTAATTAATTTCTTTTAAAATTTATCTCCGAGATTTTTACTCATATTCATTAAGATAAAATCAAATAATTAGAAATCAACAATACCAAGCACATATTTATTAAAATCAAATTTTAAATATCAATATGCAAATTAGGCTTACCGTTCACACTATAAACCGCTATTTGTTGTACATATAAATACAATTGCATGTTATTAGTACGTACATATGACCAGCAGTATTAATAATGAAAAGCAATTTTATTAATAATTGAGGCTTAAATAAAAATGATTCATCGAGAATGTGATGTAACTAAATGGATAGTGACTGGAGTAGTGATATAGTTTCGGTTACAGACAAACAAACACATAATCTCCATTACAATTATAATAAGATAAGATATTGACGATTTTGGGTAATGTGACTTACGCTGTGGCGTAGTTTATGTTACAGGCAAACTGAGACATTATTAATAGACTAGAAGTGGCTACCCGACGTCGTCTGGGTAAAGGGGGAGTTTTAAAAAGTTAGTCTTGCAGATCCATTATTACTTATCACAAGTTGGATCCTCACTGGATGCCCCATAAAATCCCCACATAAATATATAACAATTTAGTAAGAAATTTTAATTCAATAATTTACAATTAAACAAAAACACAATATAAATGAGGCGATTAATTCAGTCAATCAACATCATATTTCAATTACCTTCTGTTACTATACAAATTTTGATTTTTAAATATCTTCCCAAATATAAATAAAATCTTCATTATTTTCCAACAAAACCAAGCCCTGTTGATATTTAATATATATATATATATATATATATATATATATATTTACTCTGTCGTTAATTGTTTTATTTTCGAAGTTTCCTCCGGACATACAGATTCACACAACTGCCCTTTATATATGTATAGATTAAGAAGCTCAGTAATGCATCCATCTTCAGTTACATTCTTACAACCATAACCGTTACGTTAAGCACTCCACTATGTATATAACCGTTTGAATGGATGAAAGGTTTCATATATTTGTTTAATAATTCCTTTCCGTGCATTCAAAGGTTTTTATATACAGTGAGTTTATAATATACATATGTTCTATAATACACGCCAATGAACGGGATGTTTGTCACTTTGAAAAATCGTCTTAAGGTTAGATTCGTGCTTCGCTTCATGTCTTTATACATATGTTATTGCGAATGCTAATGGACTCGTTTCCGTGTGCACTTCGATCCCTGTGTGTATGTACAGTGTTAATTCAGCATGTGTGTTTGAGGTGTACCACATGTATTTTCCCAAGACGGTGGTGTCCAGTGTATAATGAAAATTAATTCACTTGATAAACTGGAAGTCTTTCTGAGATAGCATTTCCTCTACATAGGAACATTTTCCAATCTTTCTCTCACACGTTTTCATCTTAATTTTCTTTTTCGTATTTTATTTAATCTCTTTTTGTTTTTATTCTTATTTTAATCTACCATCCGGTTTCTTTCTTACCTAATGAGTTTGGGCAGGAAGGAAATCGGACTGAGAGTGAGAAAAATGGTTTGGTCGTACTGTATATTTGCACATTAATGGTATGATTGCCACCACCTGTCTTGGGTGACACGCCAAAACATGTACATATTTCCACACATGTATATATATATATAGTTTGCTATATCCATCAGTAAAGAATGCCAAATATCATTGATAGAGTCTGTTCATCAAAGTTAGAGTAGCGAAGACATGGAGTCAACGGCACGTGGTAACGGACAGTTTTTTCGCCTAAGCAATTTTACAAACAAAGGTTTGAAAATTGCAATGATGAGAAACTGTAAATTACCAAGTGACGTTGACTCCATGGCTTCGATACCCATCCATATATATATATATATATATATCATCATCATGTCGTGCAGTTTGCACGGATATCCATGATGATCTCTCGCCAGCCTTCCCTATCATTCATTGACTCCGGCAGCTCCTCTGCGCTGCAGCCAGTATCCCTACATAGTGGGTCAATGTAGGTTCTGGCTGGGCGGCCCACATTAACGCGCCCATGTGCTGGCTTCCACAGTAGTACGTCGCTTACGATCTTGTCCTTGTTTCTCCAGCAGTGACCTGCATGTCTAGTCCGTCTCACTCGTATGGTTTGTGAGATGGGGGGCAGGTGGCCATATAGTTGCTCTTTTGTGGGGTGCTGCTTCCACGACCTATCCAGGACCGTCCGTAGCATTCTCGTACAGCTCCCATCTAGCTTATTCTCAAGACGCTTCGTTAGGGTCCAAGTGGTACAGCCATACAGATGTACCGACACTACCACAGCCTGGAAGAATCGCCTCTTTAGCTTGTTGGGGAGATCGGATTTCCATATGACTGATAGTTTGTTGGTGGCCAACCATGCCTTTCCTATTCGAGTGTTAACATATATATATATATATATATATATATATATATACAGAGGAGGGGAAACTGATAGAGAGACAAAGAGCGACAGACAGTCATCCAGAGAGAGACAAAGAGAGACATACAGACAGAATAGGAAGGGTTTGAGATAGATAGATAGATAGATAGATAGATAGAGAGAGAGAGAGAGAGAGAGGGGGGAGAGGGAGAGATACAGACACCAAGGAGAAACATAGAGAGAAAGAGAAATAGATTGCTTGTACGAACTGTATGTATTTACCCAATCACTTCACCATGAGCAATATGTGGCACAAGGTCAATTTTTCATGCGTTATTAAGAGTTTAACAGGATTTAGATAAGATTTTTCTTTCTCCTGGATTGGTTACCATACTAAGGTTAAAGAACACAGTCTGCCCTACGATCTACCCATAGCTGGAGGGAGAAGAGTTGGATATACACCTTCCCCAAGGATATTAGCGCTATGTGAAATGCAGTCAGTTTCAACCACGATTTGAACTCATTTCACCGTGTTCATTTCCTACGACGGTGACCATTATACGACGAGCGCATATATATAGCGATAATCTTGTACGAATTGTATACCTATTCATGAATTGCTACGGTTGTATTATTTATATCAGCAAAATTACCGAAAAGTGTGCTAGAATATTGATGTAAAAAGATGACTCGATAGAACTACTAGTGTTGTATAGCCAACATCGGATATTTAATCGAGAAAGGAGACTCGGGTGACAGTGAGAGACAGAGACAGAAACAGAAATTTGAGTCTTACAGTTTTTTTTAAGTTAGTAGTAGTGAGAATAACTCGTAGAAATTATTTTAATTGGTGTGGAGGCTGGAGGAGAATTGGTAGGAAAAGGTTATAGGCATTTTAAAATGTTAGCACTTAATATAATTCCTACGTGTTCCCCTCCTAGTTACTCTCACTACTACTAACTTGAAAAAAAATGGTACACAAACACATCACTCCTGATGATGGCACTTCAAAGTGCCGAAAGTACTTGGGATAAAAATTTCGGTGGATTTATCCAAAGATTCCATCCAAATGTAAAAAGCTGTCCAGAAAGCTTGAAAAGATCTAAAATAAAATTGTTCTACATGTATAAATGAAAGAATGCTGCCCAAAGACACACACGCATAAATTTGAGTCTTACGGTTCTTTTTTAGTTAGTAGTAGTGGGAGTAACTAGGAGTCCCCTCGTAGAAATTATATTAACGGGTGTGGAGGCTGGAAGGAGGAGGATTGGTAGGAAAAGTGTTATAGGCATTTTAACATGTTAGTACTTAATATAATTCCTACGATACTCCTAGATACTCTCACTACTACTAATTTGAAAAAACTGGAACAAAAACATATCACCCCTGATGATGGCACTTCAAAGTGCCGGAAGTACTTGGGATAAAGATTTCGGTGGACTAATCCACGGATTCTATCCAAATGTAAAAACTTTGGCCAGAAAGCTCCAAAAGATCGTTAATAAAAAATTTAAACAGGAGACGTGCCTTTTGTTTAATTCTACATGTATAAATGAAAGAATGCTGCCCAAAGACACACACACACACACACACACACACACACACATATATATATATATATATATATATATATATGTGAAAATAAATGGAAATTAATCCGACAGTATGAATAAGATATAATGAAAAAACAAACGATGTTTACAACTGAAATAGGCTCACACACTTTCTCTTCTGATGAGCCTATTTCAGTTGTAAACATCGTTTGTATATATATGTCTGTGTCGTTGTTGAGATAGATAGAGAAAGGTGTTGTTATAAATAAAAATGATCACGACACCAACCTAAAGATAGAAAAGAGACACACACGCAATTGGATATGAACGGAATATCTTAAATGACTCTGATATCTTTCAATTTATTTCTACACCATTCAGCATATCAGGTTGCATAGGAATACGAACTTTCATTTCTATGTACTTAGATCCATTTGTTTCATTTCAAAATGGCATATATATTCCTGCACTTACATACCAAATTTACCTCAGTCCGTAACAATATATATATATATATATATATATATATATATATATGCACATATGTGTTGGTCGACTTATATACATAAGCGGCCCTAATATCTGTAAGGTCTTAAGGAGCCTTCAGTTCTAACTTTTCTTCCTCCATATACTGAAATGTCGAGTTTATTTCCTTTTTCTAATAAATGCTCCATTTTATTATCTTTAACGAATCTTGCCGGAATTACATTCACAGTTGCTCCGGAATCTAACATAAACTTAATAGGTTTCCCGTTTATTTTTAAATTCGCGTGAACCTTGTGAATTGTCTCCCCTTCAACATGAAAACATTCATTTACTCTTTGTTCACTGTAGTTTGAATTACTCTTGCAAACTCTTGATGTTGCAAAATGGTTTGTTTTTTTGCATCTATAACATTCCTGGCCAAAAGCCGGACAGTTTCTTATCCCTTTCATATGATTTGTATCCAATAAATGCAGTCATATTTTTTTCTATCTCTTCCTGTTGCATTGATATGTTTATCGTATGTGTCGTCAATATTTAGTTTGTCAAATCTTTCAATTCTTTCTGATTGAATCTTGCTTTGCTCAGCAGCTCTGCATCTGTCAATGCACTGTGATAAAGTTAAATTTGGTTCCCTCAGAAGAATTTCTCGCGTCTTTCTATCCTGTATTCCTTTAATTATTAGTAATTTAATCATGTCGTTTTCAGAGACATTGTCCCATTCACAGTTAATCTGAATTTATGTGCAGACATGATGCGGACATTATTTTGACACTGTCACATTAATACGAACAAAATTTAATATTAGTTAAATAAATTACGAAAATATGTTTTCCATAATTATTAAATTACCTTTTACACTTAACCACTGAAAGGACTCTTTTGACAGCCATTAAATTTAACGTAAACATATACTTTATTATATTTTATATTATGATTAATTGCAATTAAATCAATGAATATCAGTATGTCTTTAATGGTGTTACGTTGTAATACTCACGGTACTAAAACGATACATTCACCGTAGTCCTCTTTTCTTTCTTGGTACTAAAACTCCGATAAAAAATCATAACACGAGAAACATGTCGTCGCAACTCCCAGCCTTTATTAACGTGCTCGTCTAGTGGCTTCTACCAGGGAGGAGGAGAGGCAGAGAGAACGAGAGAGAGAGAACACTACTAGATTACTGGGGTCTAATCAGGTCTGTGCCCCACGACGGACGCCGGCAAAAAGACGACGAACCCTTTCTTACTTCCCCCACGTCACCACGTGACTTCCGGTCAACACCCGACTTCCGGTCAACACCCGACTTCCGCTTGCCCCTCAATTCTTCGTTCGGGGTCACGCTACGGTCAAAACCATCGCTCTCCTCTTTTGGGTCATCACTATTTTTAAAAACCCTTTGTTATTTATTCCTCCTCCTTCCATTAACAGTTCTAGCTCACAAGGGTCATATTGCAACACTGGTATATCAACCTTACTGGGTAATTTAATGCCAAATCTATTTTTATATTTGCACAGTGGTACATTGAGTTACGTGTTTATTTTTTCTAGAGAACGTCACTTATGAATTCGTCCTTGTTTCTTCCGCAGGGGCTTGTTCTTTTTGTTTCTATAATTTGTGTCATAGGAGGCAAGTTACCGTACATACATTTTTTTTAGATGTGCTGCTTTGTACAGGATTTGTTCAAGACAGTATGCAGCATCCTTGTATAATTCCCACGTAGCCTTTTCTCTAATTGTCTCGGACTGAATCCAAGGTGTGTAGCCATACACTAGGACTCTAATGGCTACAGGTATTAAGAATTCTTACTTTACCGACAAGCTCATTTAAGTTTGTTAGATATTGTTCGCTAACCCGTAAAAAATGGGTGAGAAGGGAGAAAGAAACAAGAGCTTGGGGTTTCTCTCTATAGTTTCCTTCCTTGTTGCTTCACGCATCTAAATTGATGCAATAACAGAAGAATACCATTTTCTTCTTCCTCCAACACTGCCACATATGGTGGCCACGGAACAGTACATATCTCAGCATTTAAAGTAAGATATCACATTCATTAGAATTATTTTGCCACTGACTTCAATTGAAAAAAAAAGAACTGCAACTTCAATATACGAACCAGCACCAGTGGAGTCGTACACACGATTGCTCTTATACCTTTGAAGTCAGAGACATAGGAACCAATTCTTTCTACAAAAAGATATCCATGATGTAACTTGATTTAAACGTAAGAAACCGAGTAGCCTTAATTACTAATGATATTCTTGTAGTCTAGATAGACGCTTTGCAGGGAATATATCTTATTCTCCTTGAAAATAACATCATGAATCTGTTGGAAGGGAAAAACTTCTGCCTCCTGTATATTCTGCAAAAGTAATTGTTTTTCGCCTGTTAATGCGACATTTGTTATGTATTTCAGACATAACTTATGATGCTATCTGATGTCTCTTGCAAATGGGTCACGGCTTGCCTGTATCAGTTTCGTAATTCTTCTTTTTACTGTTCAGCATGCATTTTTCGGAACGTTCATCCGAAATGTCGAAATCATGAGGCTCTAAATTTCAGAGGTTCTAACCGGTATTTTCTGTTCCACTGCTGATATTTTGTGGGATTTAACTTTTAACAGTTCATCAAAAGGTTAAGCTCGCTCCATATTAACTATATGCAATAATATTATATAATAAATTTGATATGATATGATAAATTCTGGGTAATATAAAGGTCCAGCTTGCCTCCAAGAACACCTTAAATAAAAGCATCACTCTCTGTTTAAATTTAAATGAGGCTTGATAATTTGTATCATTTGGAGTTTTCGGACTGTTATCCACATTTTTCTTTTTTATTATTATTATTATTATTATTATTATTATTATTATTATTATTATTATTACTAGCAAATATATGCACCCTCCGGGTGCAAGTATTTAAGTTTTAATGTAATAAAATATTGTATTAAATTAGAAAGGCTAATGAACCTAAATAAGAATACAGATAAAAAGATTTGAAACAGAGGGAGTATAATAAAAGATTTGAAACAGAGGGAGTATAATAAAAGATTTGAAACAGAGGGAGTATAATAAAAAATGGAACAACTGAAACTTACTCTTCCATCACTCTCGTCTTTCATTGTTATTTTTTCTAATTTAAGTATTTAGTTAAAAGAGGAAGTAAAGAATAAAATGACAGTTATGTTTTCTTGTTAATGGATTTCATTTAAGATTAATTGGAGAGATTTTTGCTTATATTCATTAAAATAACACCAAACAGTTAGAAATCAATAATACTAAGCACATATTTATTAAATTCGATTTTTTAATATTCATATGCAAATTAGCCTTCCCGTTCACATTGTAAAGCGCTATTTTGTTGTATATATAAATATAATTGCATGTTGTTAGTATGTAGATATAGTTAACAGTATTAATAATGTAAGACAATTTTATCAATAATTGAGGTTTAGATAAAAATAAAATCAGGGAGAATGTGATGTCAATAACTAAGAGAATTGTGACTTGAGTAGGAATATAGTTTCGGTTACAGACAGAAAAACACACAATCTCCATTATAATAAGATTATTATTATTATTAGTAGTAGTAGTAGTAGTAGTATTATACGAGAAAAATATTGAACAGTAAGTCTCTTGTATTATTTGGAATTTTCTGACTGTTGTCCTCATCTTCATAATCATATACACAACGTTTCGGTCGAAGTACCCTCCGGTTACCAATTACAACAACATAGTTTCTGAGTTTCACAAGAAACAGCTGAAGTCGCTCAGACGACACATCGGCCAAGATGTTGTGTTATATACAATAATAATAATAGTAGTACAAAACTAGGTACAACTCTGTGGGAAAGGTGATCCACTGGGAACTGTGCAAGAAATTCAATTTTCACCATACAACCAAATGGTATATGTAAAAACCTAAATCTGTCCTAGAGAATGAGACGCACACATTTCTCTGGGATTTCGAGGTACAGACGGAACACCTAATCCCGGTCAGGAGACCGGACCTAGTAATAACAAGAAAGAGAGAATCTGCCATCTCGTGGATTTTGCTGTCCCAGCGAAAATGAAGGAAAGCGAAAATATTGACAAATACTTGGACCTTGCCAGAGAACTGAAGAAGCTGTGGAACATGAAGATGAATGTTGTACCAATTGTAATTGGTACCCTTGGAACAATCCCCAAAGCACTGGAAAAGAATTTGGGTGAACTGGAAATCAGAGGAAGAATAGAGATCATCCAAACTCCGGTACTGTTGGGATCGGCTAGAATACTCAGAAGAGTCCTGGAGACCTGAGGAGACTTGCTGTCACTCAACCTCCAGTGAACCACCAGCTACGGCAGGTGTAAGAAGAAGAAGAAGAAGAAGAAGAAGAAGAAGAAGAAGAAGAAGAAGAAGAAGAAGAAGAAGAAGAAGAAGAAGAAGAACAACAACAACAATAATAATAATAATAATAATAATAATAATAATAATAATATCCCTTATCATTATTATTCATTTTATATCGTTGTTTTTGTCTCTTACTTTGAATCTTCCTTTCATATTCTATCGATTATCTTCGTCCTTCGTCGTTATTTTACTTATCTTCTTTTCATTTCATTTTTTCGTCGTTTTTCTTTTTTTTTTTACTCTTCTCTTCTGGTTTCTCCATTTACTTCCCCTTCTTGCGTCTACACAGTATATCTACCTCTTTAAATTCATCTAGTTTTATTTTCTTTCTCCTTTGTTACTTTTTCTTCTTAATTTTCATCTTGTAATTTTTCTTCAGTAGAAGATTCCTTTCATTATCATTCTATTAAATAATTTTCTTCTTTTTCGTCTTCTTAATAATAATAATAATAATAATAATAATAATAATAATAATAATAATTCTTCTTCTTCTTCTTCTTCTTCTTCTTCTTCTTCTTCTTCTTCTTCTTCTTCTTCTTCTCCTTCTTTTACATTATTCGTATTTTTTTAATCTGTTGTCACATATCGTTCCATAATTTTTCTTTTTCTTCATTTTTATTCCCTTGTTCCTCAACATTTTTCTTCTTCCGATTTTTCTTTCTTACTTTCACCTTTTTGGTTTCTATTTCACTCTTAACAGTTTTATTTTGACAGCTCGGTTTTATTTAATGAATATATAATCTAATTACTGCCAGGACATATAAATGTGCAGAGAGTTTGGTAAATACACACAGACACACACAACACACACACACACACACACACACACACACACACACACACACACACATATATATATATATATTTATTTATTTACCAATATTTCTGCACGAGTAGGATGGGACACAAGTTTAATTTTTGAAGGTTTAACAGGTTAGGATTTAGAGTTTTAAACTCTTAGACTGGCTATCTAACCAAGTTTAAAGAACCCAGTCTGACCCTCTATTTACCCATAGCTGACGGTATATATATATATAACCCTCCGGACGAGCAGCATGCGACACGAGGTCAATTTCTTAAGCGGAGTTTAAATTCAGGTTTGAATTCAGAGTATTCCTTCCCCTAGACTGGTTACCTTGCCAAGGTTAAAGAGCCCAGTCTGCCCTGCTATTTATCCACACACACACACACACACACACACACACACACACATATATATATATATATATATATGTATATAAAGTAAGTCGACGGGGCAGCCTAAAGTCGGTATCAGCCAGTCAGCGAAGGGGTCTATCTCCTTTTCAATAGCGCTAGACCAAGGAGATTGTTTTAGCATCTGAGGTGGAGCGCCACACCTACCACCAGCTCCTTACTTTACCGCACAGATCCCTGTGCTACTCATACGCTGAGTTGGCGAGGACCGGTATCGAACTAGGAACCTTGTGGTTTCTAGCCGAACGCTCTACCGACTGAGCTAACCCGGATAAACTTAGGAAGCTAACTTTGTAGGAAAACGTGTCAACAATCTCGCGCATTGTCTTCCTCTTCACAGCCACTCAAACACACACACACACACATATATATATATATATATATTGTGTGTGTGTGTGTGTCTGTCTGTCTGTCTGTCTATCTGTCTGGGTGTATGTGTATATATTGTAGTGTTAAAGAGGTACCCGGCTGGTTGACCGACAACAAAGGGCCAAACACGCGAACTCTGGCGGTAAGTCTGAGAAATGGTCATACACGAATTTTTTTTTGTCAAGGGTTAGGCAGTTAGTAGAGCAACATACAATAAACAAAAGGTAGGGTCAATATAACATACCCCCAGTTCATTGGGGTGAGATACTATTTGTCCAATAATAGATTTTTCTTTTAGCGATTCGATAATACCACCACATCTTTCTGTTTTCTGAGACCGGTCCGGAGGGAAGATTGAACATCGATGATAAAGTCATTGGTATTTTCCTGTAATCTTGTATCTGACTTTTTCATTTTCATGATGTGAACTCACCGATATCTCTTCATCTAATCTTTGTCTCCGCCTACTTTTTTTCGAGATCTCGCAACGCCTAATACACGTATATATTTAATGTAATTTTATTAACTTTCTTAGAAAAAAAAAGAAAAAAAGTCAATTAGTTTCATATTTCGAACTTTCATATTAACTTTATCAATTGTTCAATCTGTCGGTAGGGACATAAGAATGCACCGACTGCACTTATGCAGAGAGGTAAAATCTTCTAATTGTTGGCGACCCGTGATACTTACCGACGGAACTCTGGTGGCTGAGCAATCCATGACATGCAGCACTCTACTTTGGCCCTGAATTATGCTACACTGGTAATCGTAGATGCCCTGTGAGATCAACCGGCTAGCCACGTCAAATCATAGAATCTTATGGCAAACACCCAACCCCTTTTAAAATATATGTTTGAAAGTCTTAGTGTCCGGTGTGACGTAAAAAACTGCATCTAATGGTGAAGTTTCAATTTTGGAGCTCTGAGATTTGAAAGACCATTACTCCCAGGTACACCCTGACCGGGAGTGGTAGTACCTGTTAGGGCCTCTTTAATGAGTTAAATAGAAAACAAAATCAGTTTATAAAATATGATTAAAACTGAAATTCTATTTCTCTGTACATCTGAATATATGCTTACATAATTAGAAGAGTTGAATGCGTACCTTTCCCATAGTGCTAATACCCTTGGGGAAAGGTACGCATCCAACTAATCTCCCTTCAACTATGAGTAAATAATAGGACAGACTAGACACTTAAACCTTCGTACCACAACCGGTCTAAATGGAACACTCTGAATACAAACCCTATGAACTCCCCTCTGTTACTGACGTTGTGGCGCATCATGCTGGTGCAGAGGTGTTAGGCAAATACTGCTTAAATCGAACTTAACGGACCTAAATTCCACTATCGTATGTCACTCCGCCGAAAGAAAAAAATACCAAAAAATCTTAGAATTAACCGAATTTAATGAAATTTTCAGTGTTAATATATTCATGGATAAAAGATATAATGCACCAGTTATTTTATTTTAAAAACTTACATTTTTTCAGATCAGTTAACTTTGAACCATGTATCTTTGAGATGTAACATAGATTATCAAAGATATGTGGTTCAAAGTTAACTGACTTGAAAAAATGTAAAGGTTTTTAAATAAAATAACTGGTGTTATTTTCGTTCGATTTAACTCAAATACTTATATGTAGATATTAGGGAGTGCTGAACCATTTGCATCATGAATTAGCATGCTCCCCATAAATCTGTATTATGTATTTCTCCAATGCCGCCTCCA
>CM042137.1:17406261-17441261 GCA_023376005.1 Doryteuthis pealeii
GAAGAAAATGATATCTAAAGTATAAGAAACAGAATAAGAGAGAAGGAAAATAAACGTTAAATATAAGAAAGAGAATAAGAGAAAATAAAAAGAATCGTAAAATATGCAAAAGAGAAGGAGGGAAAATGAAAAGAAGAAAGAGTAAGAGAAGAAGTAGAAAAACAAATAAATATATATAGAATGCTAATAAAATATGTCCGGGTTTGGATGTCAATTAAAAATTTACACTCAATGGTCATTGACGGTAATTACCAGATAAAAAATCCACATTAAAGAAAATATATTCACCAATTATATTTCTATTATTTTATTATTTTTCTATGAAAAGTTTTACGGGTATTTTATAGAAATATATTTAGTATAGGCGAATGACACTTAAGAGATTTATACATTCAAACATTTTTATTTTTTTCCGGTTTGTCTGATGTATTACTTAAGCTAATTAAGCTTACATTGTATTAGCTTGAAGGAATACCAATGAAAACAAATTAGGTTGGTTGGTTGGTTGGAATTTAAAGCATGTCACCATTTGGACAATTCTATACCGAAAACGTTTTTATTTTATTTATTCTTTTGGAGCATTCAATACTTTTTTAAAATTCATTTCTTGTTTTGTTTGTTTGGTTTTGTTTTACGGCATATCAACCACAGTGGGTAATTTAATGCCGATAAAGTTTTGAAATAAATCAATTCTTAAAGTATAATACAATTGTTTATAAACTCATGTTTTCTATTTAGACCATAGATGGGACCCTAACAGGTACTACCACTCCGGGTCATAGTGGACCGGGGAGCAATGGTGATGAAGGGTGCTCCACATTCCCCAAACCTCCAAAACTGGAACCTCACCATCAGGGAGTTTAACGTCATTCCCAGGACATAAATTCATTTTTTGATTTATTTAACTCTTAGATGGAATAGTATCAGGTGCTACTATTCCGGATCAGAGTTGACTTGAGAGTAATCACGATGAAGGGGTACGCCATACCCCTAGGGTTCCAGAATTGGAACCTCACCACCAGATAGTTAAATATCATACCTAGGACAATAATACCCTCGACCACAATTAGTACTGTGCATACAAATGAGCATAAGTATTTTAGTAATACAAATAATTCGCATCAGTTACGCCCTTTGAGCAAGATAGCTTCCTGTTGATTATTGTTTAAGACCCCCTCTCGATGGAACACCGCTTTCCCACAGGAGGGGCAATATATCTATTTACATTAAAACCTTTCCCTGTATGCAATAAAAAAATACGCAAACTATATTTGGAAAGTCTATATCAAACCTTTTGGCCGTGTCTAGAGAATTGAGAAACTCTTACCAATTATTAATCGAGATTACATAGGCTTGTGTAATTCTGTACGTGTGAGAGTGTCTACTTAAAAGAAAGCAAGAAGAAGAGAAAGGGATTGAACAAATAAGAGAATCTGCAGAGGTTGAAAATAGGAGGGATACAGAAGTACAAATAAATAGGATTTTGTCTGCTTGTGTAGGTGTGTTTGCTTAAAGAATATATATATATATATATATATATATATATTATATATATATATATTATATATAATGTGCTTTTATATCTGAGGGCGGATATATTTGTGTATCTTTTTATGGTTAAAATGAATATATAAAGAAAACAGGATCAGAAAGAAAGTGGGATTTTAACAATACACATATGTGTTTGTGCATCTCCCTATGTATGCGGGTGGTTGGTTCATGTAAGAAAAGAGGGAACGAGGAAGAGAGAGAGAGACAGACAGAGAGAGAGAGAGAGAGAGAGAGAGAGAGAGAGAGACAGAGACAGACAGACAGAGAGACAGAGAGAGAGAGAGAGAGTATAGTGTTAAAAATACGCTCACACACATATATCCATATCTCTCTCTGTCTCTCTCTCTCTATCTCTCTATTCTATCTATCTATCTCTCTCTCTCTCTGTATATATATATATATATATATATATATATATATATATATATCTTCACATTTCGGTCAGGTCACATTGAAAACACCTAGATCATCGAAGTTATGTAGCAATGACGCTGTGCAATATGTGTGACCACTAAAGCAATAGGGTACTGTAATCAACCTAAGACTTTTCTTTATCCAAATGACTTAATTGATATTAAATGGCACGAAATATTTTGTTATGCCGTAAAACAAAACAACCAGCAATAATTATTAAGGCATGTCGATAGCACTGATTTCCTTGAATATTACTCGTCATCCGTCCCTATAGGTCATAGTGTAATATACCACTTGTTGGGACTTGGTATATATATTGGAGAGAGTTCTTCTTATGAGGATTACGAGAGGCAGTCGTGGTTATGCCCCCAGATCTAAACCATTATCTTACTTGTCTTTCGAAGTAGCTAGCTGGTACCTTACTTCTGTAGTCTGTTTCTTGTGGAGCTGGGGCATTTCTTCTTACTGGTCTTTCTTAGTCTTCTATTTCTTCTATTGTTGACTATTGCCTGGTTCTGTGTCTTCATCTTTAAGATGCTGGTTCACAAATGCTGCCATTTAGTTCATAGAGAAAACCAAGGCACATATTTTTGTTCGATCACATTTTTATTTAGAGCCAAACTTTTCGCTAGCTAGGATCCTTCAACGTACGCCTGAATGAAGCGGATCCCATCTTTACCTTAGTCACCCGTATAACGGAATAATCTAACTCAGCTCTAAGCCTTCCTTCCCACACATTTCCTGTGTAACCGGAAAGAAGGTCACCCAAAGATTATTTCATGCCAATCATCTAACCGTCCTCCGATTTTGAATTTCAACCCTTGAATTCAAAATCTATACTAACCGTCTATACACTAACTACCAAAAAATAAATGTTTATTATCAATATAAAAATATCAATATTCTTATGTCTCTAGATAGCATCCAGTGTCCATACAGATATACAGAATGTAAGTTTTTGCTGGTCGGTCAATGCTGGTGTGTCTATGCGTAGGAGTCCATTGGAAAAAAAGTCATGAATTCACCCCGTGTAAAAGAATGCGCTCATTGTTATTTATAATAAGCGATGCTTGCTAGTTATTTGCGGCGACCAAACAGGGAATGTAATCACGGGCGACCAGAAAAACGTTATAGAAATGGTGACAGCGATGTGAGTGACAATCCACGTTCAACACAGCTGAGGCTTTCCACAAAATTTCTCTCAATTCGTTAGCTTTTTAAATTCTGTGAACTTTCAGATATTTATTTGCCCTACTTACAGTGTTATTACAGTAGTGCTGACACGGCAATAGCTAGGAAGTATTCTCGCTTTATCTTATCAGAGAAATAAGATATCCATATGATCGATAATCTGTCTAAATATATTTACCAAATCTTCCACATGAGCAGATGTTTGAATTCAGAGATTTCTTTCACCTAGACTGGTTACCATTAGGTCAAACTGGGTTCTTAACATTGGGTTAAAGAACCCAGTTTGACCTAATATTTAGTCATAGGTTGAGGTAGAGTAGTGGGATGCATACCTTTCACAAGAGTATTAGCGCTAGGTGAAATGCAATAATCTGTCTATAAAAGTTCATGCCTTTCCTATGCGTGCATTGGCAACACTTTCTGTAGATGAGATATTATTACCTAGATATGTGAACTGGTCTACTAAATTTAAATACTTGTGCCGGCACAAGAATTTAAATTCTAATGTGATAAAATATATTAAATTTGAAAGACAAATGAAATTGAATAAGAAAGCAGATAAAAAGCTTTGAAGCAGAAAGGGGTATAATCGAAAATAGAACAACTGAAATTTACACTTCCATCTCTCCCGTCTTTCATTGCTTAATTTTCCTAATTTAATTATTTGATAGCTTTTTGGGTTTTTTTTCCAAATAGCAGTCCATACCTTTCTTATGCGTATACGACACCGCTTTCCGTAGATAAAGATCAAATAATCATACAAATTAATTCTATATTAAATCACGATTGTCTACAAGATAAAACAAAATTATCATCTTTCCGAAAATAATTATCTAAGACACTTCTGTGATTTCTTTAACATTGTGTCAGTTGGTCTTAAACCACAGTAAGTTATTCGGTCGTCACGTGTTCGCTACGCTTGAAGATTTTCTGGCATATTTACTAACTCGCACTCGACAACAAGCGTCTTTATATAGATATTTAACAAGCTTAGGCTTGTCAGACAGAGGTCACAAGAGTGGGACATCCTCGAGTAAGGGATCTTAGGACACAAGCAATGGTCGATAAAATGAACTCGCTCGCCATCGTTTTACGGGCAGATATCCCACGGTACGTGATAAATATATAAGTAAAATTACACCTGCTCGCATCTTAATCACCTCAGCTGGCAACAGATAAGTACATTAGACGTATCCAGAGAAGACGTGAGCATCCTATTTATCTGACAGCTTTAATTAGAATGGTTTATTAAAGAATTCCAAAATATCCGTTTTCGTTATTAGGATAGAAAGTCGACCATAGAATTCTCTTAAGAAAGAAAGAAAGAAAAAAAACGTGTGTTCTCATCTATAGGTCGAATTTGGTAGAACTAATTTTAGACACTAATTTGGCATCGACATGAGCATCGATATGAGCAAATTTGTAAGGATTAACTTAAATGACCATATTACTTTAAGGCACCCCTTTTTGATCTCGATTAAGAAAGGACATGTTTTTCATTTACACCGTCAATATCTGGTTGTTTGTTAGGGGTTCGAGTTAGGGGTTAGGCGTTAGGATTAGGGGTTAGGGTTAGTTTTATAATTTTAAAAAATCTTAAGAAATCGTCTGTTAAAACAACCGGATATTGACGGAGTAAATGAAAAACATGTCCTTTTTTAATAGAGATCAAAAAGGGGTGCCTAAATGTCATATGGTCCAACAAAATAATTAGTGTCTTACTTATTTTTAAACTATAATCTGTGTACATTAATGGAGGCGGGTGGTGTAATGGTTACCATCGAAGGAAATGAACTCAGCGGCACGAGGTCAAATACACGGATAAAACTGTTTGCATTTCACATAGCCATAAGGAAATATATACATTTAACTATGCATGGGTAAATTGGGGGTGAGCTAGGCACTGTAACCTTAGTTTGGCAACATATTTAGGAGAAGGACAATCCTGAATTCAAACCTGTTATACTCCGTATTAGAAATTGACTATGAGTCGCATCCGGCTCGAGCGAAGGGTTGGTAAGTACATAGATTCATGTGTATGGGGGAGCCTCCATGGCATAGTGGCTAATATGCTGGACACGTAACGTAGTAAGCAACATCGCAGTGAACGAATTCGACCCCGAGTCGCGCTATTACATTAACTATCGGACTATTACTCTTGGGAAAGGTATGAACTCTCTCATCTCCCCAGCTATGGGTTAAATACGGTCCCTACTGTTCTTCTACAAGGATGGCTTTAGCACTGAATAATATAGGACAGTTGATATGCCATTAAAGAAATCAAACTCCTATACATGCCTGCATATTAACAGTTATAATATGGAAGCTGAAAAAAGCAGAGAATCAGATACACTTATGGCAATAGTGTGTGTGTGTGTGTGTGTGTGTGTGTGTGTGTACGTGTGAATGCGCACTCTCTGTATTATGAGAGATACAGAAAGATAGATAAAACTATTAAGGGAAGAGGGTATATATAAAAAAATGAATATAAAGAGATGGTTTAGAGGGGAGATAAATGCATAAAAAACCTGTGCATGAGTGAGTTTGTGGGGAATAGAATTATTTATTCACTTTGCCAAATAGAATCACTGGGTTTACGCCTTGATATTTGCTTGCTATCTATTAGTATGCCGGTTATACTCATGTATTCGTCGGGTTTTGAAAATTAACTTTTAGTCACATGATTGGCGTGAAAGTATATATAATATAATATTTTTAACGTTGAAATCATACATAATGTAAACGACTATGACTACATCTTTGTTGCACAATTGTCCGATTTTTGCCATTGGAGTAAAAATTGGGCCACAGAATACAATTAGAAAAGAAAGTCAGAAAGAAAAAATAACAAACAAACAAAGGAAAGAAGAAAAAAAAAAAAATTATCAAGGCTGCTGTCAACCATTTTACTGTTTATGTTAATATGTCGATGTCAATTTTCAACATTATCAGCTCATCTGCATATATTCTGAGGATGATTACATTTCTTTGCAGTCTGGGATTGTTGAATACGCCGACTGCATCTCTACAGAGGAGTAATATGTTTCAATGTTGCTTCCCCTGTTGACTAAGGTTGCCACCCTTAATAACTAAGTACATAATTGTGGTGTCTGAGTGGTCTGTCACTCGGATACTAAGTGGACTCTTGACACTCTATTTCGGCCTTTACTTGGGCTGGACGGCTGGTAAGTTAAATAATTGCAACTTTATGATTGTCACGACTGTATTCTCCAAATTGCTCTCATGACAAATATCGACACCATTTATTATATAGTGCTAGAAAGCAATGGCTGAGGGTCAACGACCAGTATTTATTGAAATACATGAAGTCAATGAAAATTATTTCTTAAACAAATCATATATATATATTTAAAAAACAAAAATATTCTCCTATATTTGACAGCTGCCACTGGCCGCACGGGTAAGAGGATTGGCAAACGAAAGTTCATTCGGATGTCAAACCCGGCCAGCGGTAGCTGTTAATGTATAACCACACTGATGAGAGGTGATACCTCGAAACACGCGTCTGTGGATTACTTATGTATTATATATATACTCCCACATTGTTCGAGTACTTTAAAAAGGGATTTAATTGCAAATTCACTGTTCTGGCGTGTAGCTAAACCTCGCTTTGTTTACAAATGTTTGAGGCCTCTGGTGAATTCATTTCCGCTTAGAAATGTAGCAATTAAATATTCTCCTATATTTGACAGATGCCTCTGGCCGTACGGGTAAGAGGATTGGCGAATGAAAATTCATCCGGGTCTCAAACTGGATATATAGGGGTAGCTGTTAATGTATAACCACACTGATGAGAGGTGATACCTCGAAATATGTGTCTGTGGATTACTTATTATTATATATATATATATATATATATATATATATATATAATATATATATATATATGTGGGTGTGTGTGTGTGTGTGTGAGTGTGTGTGTGTGTGTGTGTGTGTGTAGAAAGGAAAATAGATTTTAAAATAACTGCTGGCATTTATTAATTTCTTCCTATTCATATATACATATATATATATATATATATATATATATATATTGAGTCTAGATCACAGTATGAATATATTAATTGGTATTATTTGGTATTAAATAACCAACAAGGGTTGATATGCCATTAAACCAAACCACTAATTACACCAGGAATAGGTTAGCCGATTCATTTTGTAATGTAGTGTAAAAGATTTAGATTAGCTGTTAGTCATTAAACCATGCTAAATGTTACAGAAATTTCAGATAAGTTTAACATCTTTTCAGCCTTGATTTAACTGTGACAGAATTCCCTTATTGGTTTAGAAAATCACGTGACAGAGCAGCTCTGGGTAAATAGTGGGCGACAGAGACCTTTTGCGTTCCGATGCGTAATGGCGCGTTTTTAAGTGAGTATCGGTAAATGAAAATAAATCTGTTCTCTAAAAAAGAATCAGTTTCCGTGCTCATAATTAAGATGAAGCAAAAGTTGATTGAGGATAGAAACTGCCGGAAGCAACCCGGTTAAAGTGAATCCCGAGGGGATCCCAGCACAAACAGCGAAGATGATTAAAGGGTTAGAAGATAGAAGACCATGGCAGAAATCAAACACAACCAATCTAAATTTATTTGTAATATTGACAGAATCAATTACACTAACGGTTGATAAAACTGAATATATATATATATATATATATATATATATATATATATATATATATATATAGTGAGAAATTTGAAAAACACAGGTATAAATAAAATGAGTGATAAGTTTAATAACTAAATAAACTTACCACTGATTTTATTTAAACCTGTGTTTTTTCAAATTTCTTACTATACTACATACTGTCGGATTCACTTCCATTTTTCTTCCACACACACACAACACACACACACACACACACACACATATATATATATATATATATATGTATGTATGTATAAAGATAAATCTAGTGAGCCAGACGAACCTACTAAAAGTTTCGCTTAATGCTCTTTAGGGCTTAGATCTGACTCTTGAAGAGCATTAAACGAAACTTTTAGTAGGTTCGTCTGACTCATTAGATGTATCTTTATTATTTGCTCTACTTAGGTATTGAGCACTTTTTACTTATTAGCTTTAGTCTCCTGGCGGGTTTGTATGAATATATATATCTTATATATATATGCGTATAAATTGTTTTTTTCTTTTTGGCCAAAATATTGTACTAATAGATTATTTTTTGTTGGTACGATTATCTTGGTCTTTTCTTTTTACAAAAAATTTGTTTCTTCCCGGTTGATGTTTGGTAGTATATTTTTACAATCAAAACTATTTATTTTTTTTTTCTCACCGCGAGGATTTACCAACAAGTTTGGTATATATATATATATATATATATATATATATATATATATAATATATATATATATATGATTCAGAAACTACTTACCTAAACGGGTCATCAGAATTATCCTGATGAGCCGTTTAGGTGAAACATATGTAGGTAGTTTCTGATTTCTTTAGATCCTAATTATTCTGCTCTATTTGGGTATTGAGCACTTTCTACATATATAACTATTCTTTCGGCGGTTTCTTCTTCTTTTGGGCCAGTTCATTATGATACCGATAATTATTTTCAGACAGTACGTACAGTATGTATTTTTACAATCTGTAAGCATCATCTCGGACGATTTTCATTAACGAGTGGACTCAACATAAGATATACAGACCCTCCTGGTTTACACAACATCACCTTAGTATTTGTGCAATTAAGTTAATAATTTTGATCAGTGCTCCAATGTAACACAACTGCAAATATTCTCTGGTTTTTTCACCGGCTATTTTGTCCTTGGAGATATTGCCTAATGAATATGATTCAGTGATCCAGGAAGAAACACAATCCCGAAGAAATAGACAATGATATTTGGAAAATGGTTCTTTTTTATTGTTTATTCTATATCTGATTTTTCCTTTTCTGAGATTATCATGGATATGCGTGCTGTCAACCTTACCTGATATATATATATATATATATATATATATATATATATATTATATATAATATATATTGTATTATTATTACTGCGAAACAACCACAATTCTACAAACGATATGTAGACGACACTTTCGTAATTTTCTCCTCCAGATCAGAAAGCAGACGTTTCTTCCATGTGATCAACCAACTCCACCCAGCGTTAACTTTCACATGTTAATTTGAATACAACAGCAGTCTTTACTTTCTTAATGTCATAGTTGAGCGCACCGACTCATATATACAAACCTCAGTTTATCGTAAACCAACATTTTCAGGTTCATACATGCGCTGGAATTCGTTTTGCCCCCTAAGACGAAAAATTAATCTAATCAAAACGCTAGTTCACCGTACCTTAATGATCTGTTCTAAAGTTAAACTCACGGACGAACTAGACAACATTAAAAACATTTTATTGAAAAACGAATTTCCGGAAGACCTAATATCTACTACAAGAAATAAATGCATACAGTTTACCACCAACCCCAGATTTGAACCTGAAAAGTGTCCTGTATACTTGAAGTTGCCGTGGCAACACATCGTGGTATTACTTGAGCGCATCGAACAGTCTGTCCACCGTTGTTTTAATTCTGTCAAGTTGGGAATTCTTCTAAAATCTGACACGCTCTTTCCTCCCAAATATATAATATATATATATATATATATATATATATATATATATATATATATAGAGTCTCAGAGTATCCTATTGACGATGCCCAAATAAATTAGTAATCAACATGTTTTCACGCATTTAGTATTCAAATGTATTGAATACTAAATCACATGAGGATCGACAACGTGACATTTTGGGTCGTAAATTTTCTATCTTAATTTAATTTCTTCTTGTTTTATATATATATATATATATATATATAATATATATATATATATATATTGTTGTGATGTTAGTTCAACAGTAAAAAAAAGAAGTCAAGTCGAGGTAGGGTAAAATGAGACAAGTGTATTTACAATAAGGTACAAGAACGGCTAGCTTGCCGCTAAACGGTAACAGTACAACCTTTTCACTCGGTGTCTCACTATTTATGGTGAGAACCGGTGTATATTCTCCACTGTAGGAACGGCCGGTACAACATATATATATATATATATATATATATATATATATATATATATATATATAATTGGAACAATCATGACAAGCAAATTTGGCGGATACCGTGTGCGACGTGAGGAACACTGTACAGCAGTTTCGACTAATTTGGTCTCATCAGCAGTGTATACCTGCGATATATATATAAATTAAGCAGCGTTGAGCTTGTTCGGTACTTAATTGGGTGGCTACATAAGCAAGCGTAGGTACTGCAAACCAACTGAGCCCTTTATTTGTCTAAATGACTTTACTCGGCATTAAATAACTAGAAAAGGCTTGATATGCCGTAAAACAAAACACCAACCAACCAACCAACCAATCAACCAACCAAAATGTATGTGTCCTGGAAATCATAAATTTGTTCCAGATAGCCACCCCTTTCAAGTCACTTCTTCCCACACCCGTTAAAACAGCTTGGCTCATATTCATTGTTTGGTGCCTGAGGCGCCCTACAGCAGCGAATGACGCAGTACTAGTAAATATTTATCAATACACACCCAAAATTCTTTTTTCATGGAGTGATCAATAAACCTTTTTGTCAGATGTTGCTACGTTAGGGTAAGTTACGTACTTCCATTCCTTATATTGCGTGTGTTTTGAAAGAATAATGCCTCACTGAATATGTTATGTACGTTATTGATATGGAATAGTACGAACATTTTCGTGTAAAATTCGAAGCGAAAGAGTGAATACACGTGAGCATGCGCAAACGGAGATTAATGACTGCTGAGTCGTTACCAGTCAATGTTAGCGCTTTCTCGGCAGCTAAATTGTTCTCACTTGGAAAAATACAATTTCCTCAACGCATTTACTCTTGAACCGTACTAAGCTCAATAAGTGTCAGATATGTAGACATTTGTTCATTCCCCACCCCTCTCTCCCTATATATATATGTGTGTGTGTGTCTGTGTGTGTGTGTTTAAAAAAAGAAAATAGATTTAAAAAAAGAACTGCTGGCATTTATTAATTTTTTCCTGTTCATATATATATATATATATCATCATCATCATCATGTCGTGCAGTTTGCACGGATATCCATGATGATCTCTCGCCAGCCTTCCCTATCATTCATTGACTCCGGCAGCTCCTCTGCGCTGCAGCCAGTATCCCTACATAGTTGGTCAATGTAGGTCCTGGCTGGGCGGCCCACATTAGCGCGCCCATGTGCTGGCTTCCACAGTAGTACGTCGCTTACGATCTCGTCCTTGTTTCTCCAGCAGTGACCTGCATGTCTAGTCCGTCTCACTCGTATGGTTTGTGAGATGGGGGGCAGGTGTCCATATAGTTGCTCTTTTGTGGGGTGCTGCTTCCACGACCTATCCAGGACCGTCCGTAGCATTCTCGTACAGCTCCCATCTAGCTTATTCTCAAGACGCTTCGTTAGGGTCCAAGTGGTACAGCCATACAGAAGTACCGACACTACCACAGCCTGGAAGAATCGCCTAAGTCAGTAGAAAAATTCACATACCTAGGGAGTAATATCTCATCCACAGAAAACGATGTTAACACTCGAATAGGAAAGGCATGGTTGGCCAACAATATATATATATATACATATATATATATATATATATATATATATATATATATATATATATATAAACTCCCAAATCGTGAGGAAAATTTCTTCTCGGGATTTTTGGAATATATATATATATATATATATATATATATATATATATATATAATGGTGAGTTTAGTTCTCAGTATGAATATATTATATTTGTATAAATATTTCTTAGATATACATGTCTATGATATATCAATAATATATGTTTTGGAGATTTTGCGTGAAGCATGGGCTGAAATGAATAATAAACTCAGTTGTAGTTTAAGTGTTCATTTTATTTCATTCTATATTTCGGAAGCTTGACTTTCATTTATGTAGACAATCTAGACTGACTGCTTTATTTAGTTTTCGGTGCCTTTATAGCTGTGGTTGCTGGTGGTCTGTGGCTTGGTTGACTTGGGTTGGGGTGTCCCTCTTTGCACTCTCTAGATATACCAACAAAGAAGCATACGTGGATTTCACAACGAGAACATATATATATATATATATAATATATATATATATATATATATATATATATATATATATGCGTAAGGGTAATGAATACATGAGGTAAACGGCACATGGTAACTGAGAGTTTCCTTGCGTATGTAATTTTCAAACAAACTGCTTTCTTTAAAAATTGCATAGGCGAGAAACGGGCAGTTACCAAGCACCATTGACCTCATGTGTTCGCTATCCTAACTTACATATGCATTCTCTATCTATGATTTTGGGCATTTTACTCATACATATATTGTCAATGTTACTATGTAGTTATTCTATAAGCTTGGCTTAGATGTAGCACAAGACTAGTAGTATGGTGTGTCAAGGAAAAATCAAACTCACTATCAATAGTCTGCTATTCTAGTTCATTAACTATTACTTCACGTGTAGAGCCCATCACTATTAATATATATAATTACGTGAATGCGTAAACATGCGTTTACGCACGTGGATACGGTTATTCATATGCACAGCCGCGCGTGGATACAGTCATAACGTCACAGCCTACACGCATTTTCATACACACGCACATGACAACATATGCACACGTACAAACAAAAAACAAAACAAAAAAAATGCATTCACGTAAACATGCAACATGAGAATACAGTTATAAAATTCCCATCATCTAAAAAAAAAAAAAATTTCATTTAACTAGAAATGCCAAGACGACTTCAGTTCCAGTGATCTTCTGAAAAAGAGATTTTATCTCGAAAATTCAAAAATAAAATACAGATTAACACACAACACCATTGTTACCTTATTCTTTACACCTGCATTGTGATAGCCTTCAAAATCAACCTCCAATCCAATATATACACAATGCTTCATGAAAATTATAAAACTCTCTTATAAAATCTCTATATATATATATATATATATATATATATATATATATATATATATTGTTTTATTTGTGAGCAAAAGTTGGTCTGTCTCAATAGAAAATAAACTATTCCTATAATTTTAGAAACATTGATATCGGTTAAGTGCTTCTCCAAATAAATTTAACGGGTTATCCAACAATTTTGGTTGTATGAAAAGCGCTATTAACATCCTAATGTAACTACCTCATGTTAGCCCTGTCGGTTGGAGATGTAGAATTCACCGACTGCATCATTGCAGATGGGATAATACCCACCAATTGAGTCACCTGTTGGCCGTGGGTGGCGTCCCGTGATGCTTAAGTACGGTATTCTGGCAACTGAGTAGTCCATGACATGGAACACCTTACTTTGGTCCTTAATTGGATTAAATGGTAGTGGTAGTACCTGTTAGGGTACTATCTATAGGCTAAATAGATAAAAATGAGTTAAAAATGAATCTCTAACAAGAATGAATAAAACAGAAACGTCTTCGACATAAAATAACTCAAGGTTTGACACGCCTTAACATCCAACCAACTAAGCAACTAAATAAATTAAGTAAAGTCGTCGGGGTGGCCTAAAGTCGATATCAGCCAGATAGCGAGGAAGTCTATCCTCTTTTGAATAGCGCCATACCAAAGAGATTGTTTTGGGCATCTGATGTGGAGCGCCACACCTACCATCACCTCCTCACTTTACCACACAGATCCCTGTCGGACTAGGAACCTTGTGGTTCCTAGTCCGACTCTCTACCGACTGAGCTAAACCGGCCCTAAAAGCAACTAAATGTACTTGACGCTACAGAATCTTATTGACCAGTCAAACTACAAGGCAATCGTTATCTTTGAATTCCGTTAATTTGTTAATGAGAAGGAAAATAATCTCGCACGGATTAGGAAACATGGCGTCTTCATTTTATTTCAATCGAAGATCCTGTCGATGTTAATTTAATGTTAAATTCTAAAAATCAAAACAAGACAACAGCAAAGATCGGGATATTAGTTTTAAGGAAGTCGTTGAAGATCAATGATTCTTTATCATTTGATAAAACGGTTAATGTCCCACTCGAACCGATGAAGGTCGACCACCACTTCTTTTTTGTAAAATCGATATCTTACGAGGAGAAGAGGCAGAATTAGAGATTGATAAAGTGTGGGTTTTTTGTTAGCTTTTTTCAGCTTGTTGTTGTTGTTGTTGTTGTGGTTGTTGTTGTTGTTGTTGTTGTTGTTCTTCTTCTTCTTCTTCTTCTTCTTCTTCTTCTCACTTTACAGTTTTATCTTCTTCTTCTTCTTCTTCTTCTTCTTCTTCTTCTTCTTCTTCTTCTTCTTCTTCTTCTCACTTTACAGTTTTATCTTCTTCTTCTTCTTCTTCTTCTTCTTCTTCTTCTTCTCTTTCTTCTTCTTCTTCTTCTTCTTCTTCTTCTTCTTCTCTTCTTCTTCTTCTCACTTTACAGTTTTATCTTCTTCGTCTTCTCACTTTATAGTTTTCTTAATTTGTTGTTGTTGTTCTTCTTCTTCTTCTTGTTCTTGTTCTTCTTCTTCTTCTCACTTTACAGTTTTTATCTCTTCTTTTTCTTCTTTTTCTTCTTCTCACTTTATAGTTTTCTTAATTGTTGTTGTTGTTGTTGTTGTGTAGTTGTTGTAGTTGTTGTTGTTGTTCTTCTTCTTCTTCTTCTTCTTCTTCTGCTCACTTTACAGTTTTCTTATCTTCTGACTCATCTTCGACATCGGACTTCTTTTCATTCAACTCTCCCCTCTCTCGTTTCTTCCCACCGTCACTCTATTTTCCCTTTGTCTTTCCCTTTTTCTATTCGTTAGATCCAGCTCCTTTTATCTTTACATTCAATGATCCAGTTCCATTTAAATGAAATTGATGTATCTAGTGTTGCGGGTGAAACGATGAGACAAAGCGAGACTAAGGGATGATGATGAGCTAAAGTTGTCCCTATCAGGAAAAAATGACATTAAATTTCAATGGTGACTTGTCGCTTTCACGGTAACTGAGATTACCCTTTTTTTCTTGAGATCCACAAATCTCGTGTGTGACCATCCTTTGCACGTGGTCACAGAAAATCCCATTCCTTTCATGGATGGTGTTGTAACTTTCTTCTAGACTGGTCTAAACACGTTAGACGTGGAGTGGTATTTTAAAGTCGACCACGGAAAAATATATTTTTTTATAAATCGTAAACCACCCACAACTGTATGCGTGTGGGAGGGTTTTCCTTAGTGTGTACATTTAGGTGATGACTTGTTGTTATCTCGGTAACTAACTGAGATTACCTTTTTTTTTAGAAATCCATAAGTCTTGTGCTTGACCGCTCCATGCATCTACACTTAGAGTTCTCTTAATTGACTTTTTTTGTTGGTTATACAACTGAGCACCAAGGTTACTGGCGGTAGGAGGCGAACACTGCATTTTGTGCAGGAATTATGCACAATGCATTCCAAGTGGAGAAGGCCTGCCAGTGAAAATCAGCATTTCACTGTTCTAGAATTTAACGCAACTCGGATTCCGATGTAATGGATTTTACCGCATCTCCGACTCCAGGTATTATTTGTATGTATTTAATATGATGTGACAAAGTTAATTTTAAGTGAATTTTAACGTGTTTGAATTCATAGTTTTCATTCTAAACCGGTTGTAATACCAAGGTTAAAGAGCCCAGTCTGCCTTGCTATTTACCAATAGCTGGAGGGGGAAGAGTAGGAGACCTACCAATAAATGTATTAGTGCAATGTGAAATACAAAAATCACCAGGATTTGAACTCGGACCTATTTCCTACGACGATAACTAATACACGACAAACAACTCCAATATATACATGTAACAAGTTTATTAACAAGGCTATGTCTCTTTTTACTTTTCTTAATATCCTTGGTTTTGCTTTTTCCTGTTGTTTTGTGAGTGTTTTTTCTTTCATTGTTTCTTCTTTTTTTAAATCTTGTCGATTCTGATAATAATTCTTCTGTTTTAACGAAGTGTGATCAAAACATATCAAGACTGAAGCTTTAAATAAGTCTATTTTAATATGAAATTTATGCTTCTCTTTCTTTGTAACTGTTGTGATGTGTAGTTTCGTATTCCTTGTTGTAGCAATAGTAGTAATTCTCTGAACGTATCGTAGCTCTATCTCTTTGATTCTTGTGGCTAGTTTTCTGATCTCCTCTAAACTGTCTCTATATATCTCCTGTTGTAATACACATATATAAATGAGATAACACGCCATTGGATGTCTCACTACAGTAACGGTATTATTAGAATACGTGGCATTCTAGAATTGTAGATTTGCCTGGCAACTGGTTTCAGTTTGGCCACGGGGAGCCGAATTATTTATACTTTTACGCTACCCTTACCTGGAACATTTTAAGATCTTGGACACATCGTTACAATTATTTCCCTTTTTCACTCTTTCGAATGTTGCATTTCTAAAAAGATGAACAATCAGGTGAAAGAGAACAGAAAAAAATCAAATAACGTTCTCTTAATTTTTTGCCTTTTTTCATAAATAAATATTCATTTGCGAAAAAAAGAATATGTATTTATATTTACCAACCCCTCTGCATCAGTAGGATGTGACACATAGTCATTTTAAGGCAGAGTTTAATAAATGTGAATTCAGAGCTTTCCTTCTAGACTGGCTGTCTAAGCAACTTTAAAGAGCCTAGTCTGTCCTAGTGTTTACTCATAGCTGGAAGAATAATACTCAGATTCATACCATTCCCAGGGGTAATTGCGCTATGGGAAATTCAAACAATTTCGTTCCTGATTTGAAATCGTGTCATCGATTCCACGTCCTTGGAATAGAAGAAAAGAATGTAATATAGAACACATTTCTTTCTATCTTGTTATATATATATATATTTCTATTCCCCCCGCGCAAGCAACACTGGGAAGCCCTTTTAAGACTGAAATTTAATCTTTTTTTAAATTTATGATTTTTAACAATTTGAATGAAGACCTGTATACATCTCTGAAATTGATATCTTGAATGCAGTGCAACTTTGAAAAGAGAAAAATAATAATCCTATCAATGGCAACAACGTTGGAATAGTAGTACACCGAACAAATTATTATCAAGCCAACAACAGGAGAATGGATGCCGGGATATAGAAAATCCTGAGAGGAAGAAGTAATATTGGTTCGGTTGCATTCGCCAAAACAAGACTTACGCCCTCTTTTATACTCAAACAAAGGATCATCAACGGTGAGATACTTGTCAAACACCCTGCACTGTCAAACATTTCCTTATACAATGTAAAGCTTTTGATCGAATGAGAAATTAATGTTTCAATGCAAATAATATGAGGGATCTGTTTATGAATACTAGCAGGAATGGCATTATATTGTTCTTGAGAGAAATAAAAATTTACCGAAAATTATAAATCAGATTATAAATACATCGATGATAATATCCACAAATATACACGAGTAAAGGAAACTTAAGTACCAACTTTTATCTCATACTCTAATAGTTTTGGCATTAAATAACCCACTCTGTTGATATCCCATTAAACAAACCAAACAAAATCAAACCAAACCAAACTAAACCAAACCAAACTTTTATCAAAACGTTTTTGGCGAAAAACAATATTATGAAAGTGCAACAGTATTCATACTCATTAAACTAGCCCCGTAGACCTATTCTTGTTTTTCAAACTATTAAACCACCACAAGGGTAAAATTTGAGAACTTGAGGTAGATTAAAATAAATGCAACAGAAAAAAAAGTTACATAGGTGCTTCAAGCAATGGTAAATTTGACGGACTTTTCAGTGCCAAAGTGACTATTTTCTGTAAGCTTAACGTATCCTTCATTGTTCCATTCTTTCTAGGTAAATATATCTTCAGTCTGTATATATATTTTAACTACACTGTGTATATTTTCCCTCTTCAAATTTTCTTCATAGGTTATGTGGCTGGTAACATATTATTCAGTATAGCCTTTGAATTGAAGTTGGAGAGGAGATGGGCAGCGTCAAATAAGCTCCAATGGCCCTGCAGGCTGCCTTCGAGGCAGGTTTATTTGACATGGCGCCCCGGCGACCTTTATATTATAGGACACGTCTACTTCCACTTTCCTTTCTCCCTCCTGCGGTTCGATTCTTTTGTTCCCTTTTCTCGATTCGGCTATCAACCAGTTTCTGTCTTTCTCTTTTCCCACAGACCAAATTCAAGCACTCTCTCTCTCTCTTTCCCTCTCTCTCTCTCTCTCTCTCTCTCTGTATATATATATATATATATATATATATATATATATCCTTTCTCTCTCTCTCTCTCTCTAACTCTCTCTCTCTCTCTCTATATATATATATATATATATATCCTTCTCTCTCTCTCTCTCTCTCTCTCTCTCTCTGTATATATATATATATATATATATATATATAATATATATATATATATCATCATCATGTCGTGTAGGCAGCACGCATATCCATAACAATCTCTCGCCAACCGAGTTCTTCCGCGCAGCAGCCGGCATCTTCACATAGTTGGTCAATGTAGGTCCTTGCTGGGCGGCCCACATTAGCATGTCCATGCGTTGGCTACCACAGGAGAACGTCAATTATGATCTCATCCCTGCTTCTCCAGCAATGTCCTGCATGCCTAATCCGTATCACTCGGATGGTTTGTGGGATAGGGGGCAGGTGGTCATACAGCTGCTTCCTTGTGGGGTGCTGCTTCCACGACTTGTTCAAGACTGCACACAGCATTCTTGTGCAGCTCCCATCTAGCTTATTCTCAAGGTGCTTCATTAGGGTCCAAGTGGTGCAGCCATATAGCCGTACTGATATGACTACAACCTGGAATAAATGTCACTTCTGTGTTTTTATCTTTTCACCTCTCTATTGCCACTATATATATTTCTTGACATCCAAATATCTATTTTCATGTCTTTTGTTATAATATTTCTGTGACTTCATGACCCTTCCTTATCAAACTACTCTATTCTTTTTCTCTGAATGTTTTAGATTAGACTTGCAAATTAGTAGTATTTGGATTATTCAGGCTATTGTCCTCATCTCTATTGCTATCTGTACAACGTTTCAGCCGATGTGCTCTTCGGCCATCTTCAGGTATTTTTTTCGTACTCGTGAAATCTATTCTTTTTCTCTTTTTTCATCTAACCTATTACAGTTAAACATTTTATTTCTCTCTGTATCTATCTCTCCCTCTCTTCTCCCCCACCCCTTTCTCTTTCTGTCTCTCTCTCCCCGTTTTTTTTTTTATGTTTCTTTCTTTGTGACGTCCAACCCTATTTTTCTGATATCTTTTTATTGGGTGACTTACGTTGGCTGGTCTTTATCCAGACTACTTTTATCAAACTACTGTTTTTTTTCTATTTCTTTACTTAACCTATTACATTTAAACAGTTTGTTTCTCTCCATCTCTCCTCTTTGTCTCTCTCTCTCTCCTCTCTCTCTCTCTCTCTCTTTCTCTCTCTCTCTCTCTCTCCCCGCGTTGTTCTATATTTCTGTCTCTATATTTCCAGTATCGTTTTTCATTGACATCCATTTCTTTTGTTGAATAATTTATTTTTAGTGATCTTCATCCACTCCCTTTGTATCAAAGTAATCCCTATTCTCTTTCTTTTTCTTCACATCATGTTCGCCTCTTTCTTTCTCTCTCTCCCTCTCTCTCTCTTTCTCTCTCTCTCCCTCTCTTTCTCTCTCTCTCTATCTATCTATCTATCTATACCCCTATCTATCTATCTATTTCTGTGTGTTTGTCCATCTTTCTGTCTCTCTATTGATTTTATCTTTCTTAATGACACCCATCTCTCTATTTCTAATGTATTTTATTGTATTGATTTTGCTGATCTTTACCCCTCCTTTTATCAAAATACCCTCTCTCTCCCCTCTCCCCCTCTCTCTCCCCCTCTCAGCCTCTCTGCTTTTTCTGTCTTTTTATCTCTCTATTTCCAACTTTCTATTTCTTTGTTTGTTGAATTTTTGTTGTGGATCTTTAACTTTCCCACTTAAAAAAAGTCAAACTTCACACAATTCTCTTTCTCCATTTTCATTTAAAATATAACAGTTAAACATTTTGTTTCTCTCTGTCTCTTTTTCTCCGTCCCCTCTCTGTCTGTCTGTCTTTCTATCTGCCCCCCTCTCTCTCTGCGTTTTTATCTTTCTGTCTCTCTATAACCCGTATCTTTCTTCACTGACATCCAACCGTCTATTTCTTATATCTTTTGTTGTATTATTTTTAATGATATATACCCCAACACACTTTGGATCCAACCCATCTCCATTCCCTTTCCCTTTGTACACTTAACCTATTACAGTTAAACATTTTAATTAATCCAATTATTGCTTCTAATGTCAGCCTCTTTTAGAACACTTAATTCATTTTATCGAGTACTTAACCAGGGCCATTGTATCGGATGCATTAATCTATTGCTGACTTATCTGTGTTTAGTTTTGTTTCTATTTTTTACATTTATTATTGGCTTTTTTTTTACATAGCAATTTATCGATGTATCAAATGAATTATGAAATTGGGCATTTTTTAATCATTCTTCTAAGTTACTACTGGTGCTCCGTTCCATCATCGTATTTCTATGCTTATCGATCAATCCATTTTTTCCTTTCCTGTTTTTCGTTCGATTTTGCTTTCCTGTTTTTCATCACTTTTAATCTACAAGTTTTTTTTCTCTGTTCCAACCGCATTTCTCATCACCGTCTTTCATGCCACACCACGCTGAGAACACCGGTTCTCGTTCGATCACCGAAGTTAAGCAGCGTAGAGCCTGGTCAGTACTTAGATGGGTGACCGCATGGGAATACAAGGGGCTGTAAGCATTACTCTTTTTTAGTAGGGCCGGGTCAGCTCAGTCGGTAGAGCGTTCGGCTAGAAGCAACAAGGGTCCTAGTTCGATACCGGTCCCCGCCAACTCAGCGTATGAGTAGCACAGGAATCTGTGCTGTAAAGTAAGGAGCTGATGGTAGGTGTGGCACTCCACCTCAGACGCCAAAAACAATCTCCTTGGTCTAGCGCTATTGAAAAGTGGATAGACTCCCTCGCTGACTGGCTGATACCGACTTTAGGCCGCCCCGACTTATATATATATATATATCATTTTGAGAATTTCCATCATTGGAGTAAGAACTATATTCAAGTCCTGAAGATGGTCTAATAAGAGACCGAAACGTTGCACCGTCGACAATAAACATCAAGTTTCCACAACATCCCGTGTTTGTCTACTTTTCTCCACATACTGTCGGATTAACCTCCTCACATTTCTACCATATATATATATATATATATATACATATATATATTTTATTTATATGTATATTTTTAATTTTATAGAGGAGATCGCCTGAGTTCCTTATATGAGAGGGTATGATTGTACCTTATAGAATTTTTTAAAATTTTTGCGATGCCATGTGCAATATTGTTAGTGGGACATACCTATACTACTGACAATAGGTCGTAAAGAGGTATATATGTTGATGTAGTACAGGGGTTTCCATGTCGTAATTAAGTCTATATATAGTGTAATACCAAACCAATACACCCCATAGTGATGTAATGTTTAGCAAATTAATCTCGCAGATCTATTACTACTGAATAGCGAGTTCGATCCTCGATCGATGCCCCATACTTACGTGTATCACATCCTACACGTAGTGAAGTGTATGAATATAGCAAATTATATTATTAACATTAATATATATATATATATATATATATATATATATAAAATAATAAAATTCGAAGGCAATACAATGCGTAAAAAATAAAGACAAAAAGATGTTTTATATGTCTAATCGATTTCAAAGCTAGAGCTTCATCCTCAGAGTTTATTTTATTTTTATTTTTTTATTTATTTTTCTGAAAATAAACTCTCAGGATGAAGCTCTAGCTTTGAAATCGATTAGACATATAAAACATCTTTTTGTCTTTATTTTTTACGCATTGTATTGCCTTCGAATTTTATTATTTTATAACATACTTAACAATGCTTCAAGCAAATTGCCAATTACTTTTATATATATATATATATATATATATATATATATATATATATATATATATGTTTGTTTGATTGTGTGTGTGTGTGTGTGTGTGTGTGTAGTTAAAACATGTTCGATAATATTCATCTGAATATCGATTACGTGAAACTCCGAGCGAGCCGTGACTGTTTTTATAAAAAAACGTGGTCTGACAAAGCTCGGTGGGTCTCAGATACCCACGAATGTAAATGGTCCATAATCATTATACCCCTGGTATTTAAGGCCAATTTTTATTCACAAATATATATATATATTTATATATATATAAAGATAAATCTAATGAGTCAGACGAACCTACTATTAGTTTCGCTTAATGCTCTTCAGATCTTAGCCCTGAATAGCATTAAGCGAAACTAATAGTAGGTTCGTCTGACTCATTAGATTTATCTTTATTATTTGCTCTACTTAGGTATTGAGCACTTTTTACTTATTAGCTATTCTCCTAGCGGTTATATGAATATATATATATATATCTTATATACATATATATATATACATATAAATTGTTTTTTTCTGTTGGCCAAATACTGTACCAATAGATTATTTTTTGTTGGTACGACTATGTATTAAATTTTAATATTTTTTCCATTGATCTTTCAAGAATATATTGTCAGTTAATCAATGACAATTTCATTTAATTCTTTTCACTTTTTTCTATATTTTAAAGTTCTTTTAAATCTTGACTCGAATTCCGAATTTGGGATCAAAAATCCTTGATTTCAATTTCAAAAGAAATGTGCCAGCTTAAATTTTAATCTAGTAAATGCAGGAATGTTGATGTTTTGAATACATTAGTTTGAAAATGACACAAAAACCTCAATAAGAGAAATGGCCTTATATTCCAATGCATATACGCCGAATAATGGTTTAGACGTAATTGGAAATGAAATTCTGAATAACTTATTTATATATAAAACTGAATTCGGAACAGAACATCAAACGCATGGAAACCATCAGGAATCATATGGATAGTTATAAAAATTGATCTCTGCCTGGGATTGTAACTTTTAATGAAAATGTATCATATCGAAAGATCTGCACCACGATTGGATAAAGTTGGCCTCGGCATTAACCTTAATCCTCTTGTAATTTTACAAGCGATTCGTAGAAGAGAAATAGCTTGATATATATTATCTTTTAGAAGTGGCTAAACAATTAATGGACAAAATATGTGCGTCCACTGGAAGCAAAAGTTCAAAATTCAATTTAAACTGCATTGCACCCAGACGACGGTCATGTCAGCGCGTTCTAGCATCCACCATCATTTTGTGAAAAGATTTATGATTAATGTCAAAGATGCAGACATTATTACAATCGACGAGTCCATTTCCCACGACTCTAATCATTGTCACAATGGTTAGAGTCGAGGGAAATGGACTCGTCGACCCGAGTGCAAATCCTAGACAAAGCTGTTTGCGTTTCACATAGCGCTAATTCCCTTGGGAAATGTATGAATCCATGTATACTTCCTTCCAGCTATGGGTAAAATTGTAGGGCAGCCTGGGCTTTTTATCCCTGGATAGGTAAGTAGTCTAGGAGAAGGAAAACTATGAATTCAAAAATCCTGAGGTCAGTCGTTGATTGGGTTTGTGGCATTCCTTGTGCACCAATAATTTCCTATCGACTGTGCCAAACAGTGCGGAATGGTCCAACACAAGCCTTCACCACTATAAACAAAACACTGTATCGGTTGTTCATTGGATGAACCCTCATGCGTCACAATCGGCGAGACAGTCCACTGCACATAAGCTTTTTACTAGATTAGTTTCTCACACATCCCACCCTATCGGTGACAATGGTGGGTGGTTAGAATATTACGACCGCGTTCTCTGCGGGGGAGTAATATCCCTTCAAAGGTATGTCTAGGGTATGAAACTAAATTAAATCTGCCTCCTTTAAGCCAATCACAGCGGCTCTCCCACCACTGCGATCCTACCGCAAACAGAGGCAACAGCTCACTCACGTGATACTGATTTATATTAAAAACGTCACTAGATGAATACCTCTGACATCTTTTGTCTTGTCTGTGAACCAACCCTGATACTGGCACTTAATCTTTTTACTATTCCAAACCAGTTGAATGGAATAATAACAATAAATTTGGTTGACGTTTTTGCGATATCATATATAACTTCCCAAACTAAGCAAGTATTTATCAGTCCTCTCGACTGGGTCAGTAGAATATATCGACTGCACCTCTGCAGTGGGTAGGATGTGGGACCACCTGTTGGACTTGGATGGTTACCCGTGATACTTAAGAACGGAATTCTGGTGGCTGGACACTCCATAACATGCATCAATCTAATTTGAGCCTTACTTAAGCTGGACGGTTGGTCGGAGAGGTCCCTCCGATCAATCAGTTAGTCATGTCAAGCCCTAGCACCTAATATTTTCCCAATCCTATTGTTCTTATGTAAAAACCGCAATCCTTTTTATCCTGTATGTGCTAGAAGGCAGTGACTGAGGGTCTCATGACGCTGAACTGCATCTATTGAGATTTCACTTCTGGAACAATTTTTCCCAGGACCACTTTCACCCGGAGTGTTAGTAGGTGTGCGGATCCTATCTATCGGTTAAATAGAAATAATGATTAGTATTATCTGCGTTATTCTGACTATTGTCCCCATCTTCATTGTTATTTGTACGACGTTTCGGTCGATATGCCCTCCAGCCTTCTTCAGGTATTTCTTGTTGGACTCGGGAACCTTCTCCGACTCGGGAACCTTCTTTTCGAACTTGGGAACTTTCTTTTCGAACTCGGGAACTTTCTTGTCGAAATCGGGAGCCATCACGGAACTTTGAACCTAACCCTTTATTTAGTCCACGGGGGTATCCTGTTCTCATTCCACTAACCGTAGCTGGGGTAGGAGTTGTGTTAATTATTTTTCTATGTTACTGCCTCTACTCAGGATTGAACCCGGAATCCAGAGATAACTGTCACTTAGAACTGTCTTAACCTACCTACCTTATCCACTAGGCCATGTGTCCGAATAACGCAGATAATACTAATCATCAAGACTCATCTCAAACATTCAGAGAAATAGAAACAATGAGTTTGAAAACTGCGTTTAAAAACATTGTATATCCAACAAGAATTTTAAAATAAAAGTCCTATGTATAAATTAACATAGGGGTTGTCGTGCCGTAAAATCCAGCCAACCAGTAAAGTATTTATCTGCTAACCCTTTATATATTTCTAGAGGTTATATCATATCTTACAATTCATTTCAATAATGATTTCTGAAATTATTTTTTAGCTATCCTTATTTATTTTTATCTATTCAATTTTTTGTTCGATGGAAAGCTTTTTTGTTAGTTAATCAAATATATACTTACCCTGTTGGTGAAATTTAGAATACACATACTATCTCCCCTGCAGAGAGGTAAGACCCTTCCCTCTCAAAAAAGTGTATGTTCTATGTATGACATTAAACTGCATCTGGTGATGAGGCTACAGTTCTAGATACCTGGAATGTGCGGATTATTCCTTTATTACCATTACTCCCAGGTCCACTCTGAACCGGAATCGTAGTACCTATTAGAGTCCCATACGTGGGTCAAGTACATATCTCTGCAAATTATGTGTATCAAGCTGTTAAGAAACTACTCAAAAATGTAAATATAAACATAGAATCTATGCAATCCTTTAACTTCTTGCCTACACTGGGTCGATCGTCTACTACTCATAACAGCTATGAAGATGCTAAAGTGTGTTGTTTTACTGATCCCTATGCAAGACAGGAAACATTCGTCTGAATAACAGTTAATGAAAGCTAGATTTTACTAATCTGTGTGTGTGTAGTCTGGGACTAGGGACGAGTTGTACAATTATCACCTCTAATACTTGGATGGTTCGCCCTTCATAGTCAGCCACACACTGACATTTAAAACGATATACGACTAAGCATTTTGTAAGGTAGTGATTCCATTCTTACAAAAGAAAAGAAAGGCACTCTTTCTGCTAAAAATTACTCGTACTATGGTTAAGTAAAAACAATGTGAAACAGCCAGATATTTTATGACCGATAATTACAATCCACGGTACCTTTACTTATATCGGGTATTTGTAGGAAGCGCGTGGTGTAATGGTTAATGTCATGGGAAATGGACTCGTCGCCACGAGTTCAAATCCTGGTCGTGGTAATTGCATTTCACTTAGCGCTAATACCCTTGGGAAAGGTATGAATCCTACTCTCCCTCCAGCTATGGGTAAATAGCAGGGCTGACTGGGTTCTTTAACCATGGCTATGTAACCAGTCTAGTAGAAGGAAAACTCTGAATTCAAACCTGTTGAACTCCGCTTAAGAAATTGACCTTGTGTCGTATCCTGCTCGTGCGGGGGAGTTGGTAAATATGTATATCGGGTATTTAGGAGGTCCAAACGTTTGATTATTATAGAGATTTCATTCCTTACTTGCCACCATTCATCAGTTAGACCATAGGTGGCGTGTTAGAAAGCTTACAAGTGTGGAAGCACCAAAGTTAAAGGTATCTTAGACCATCCAGCATTCAGAGGTAACACATCAATTGTGTCTCCTGTACATAGGACAGGGGCGCTTTGTCCCCAGCATTCCGTGCGCTTTTGTGTCCTGACGTCTTAGAGGTAACGTGATTCGTTTATATCTCCTATCTACATGGCAGGAGGCTTTGCCCATCCCCCGGCATTCCATATGCATGACACACGAGAACATGTTAAAACCAGTAAGTGTTATACTTTAACCAGACGCCTCAAGAATTTACCTATTAAAGACCATATTGCCTATAGGAATTTATTCTATACACATACGTATATGGGAGAATAAGAGCTTAATTGAAGTCATACCTAATTGAATTTTAATTAGTTAATAATTAATAAATTAGGCGAGCATATCTGTTTAAATGTAAAGGCGTAAACAAATCAATAAAAAGTCGATCTCTGTATGTACATTTCGGCATATTATGCCTTATCAGCAGAGCTATAGACAGGAGACTGCTCTGTGTGTGATTCGAAACCTGACTGCCAGGCTGACAGGCGGGGATTCTAACCCTTACACTAGCTGGTTTTTTCCAAATTTCTCGTTTGTTTTAAAACTGATATATACTATATTTTTGGGTGACTTTCAACACGACGGTATGAAAGTAAACAAACAAGCTTTATAGTCTGTTTAAGATGGCGATAGCCGACAATTTGGGAGAATAAGTGCTTAATTGAAGTCATACCTGATTTGAAAATTAATTAGTTGATAATTAATAAATTATATTTTTATTTTCTATCATCTTTATATTCTACATGTATTAATTCTACGCTATACACATATGTATGATTTTTTTTTATCTTCTATCATTTTTATATTCTACATCTATTAATTCTACTTAGACAATAAATACACTAGTGATAACTTTTCAATTGTTCTTTTTATTGATATCGTTCGAGTAAATTTTATTTACAACCAACACTCATTTCTATAAACAATACTAATAAATTAGCCAAGTGTACATTTAACCCTTTGCCTATATCAAACCGCTCACAGCGGCTCTCTCACCACTATAACTCTACCGTAAACAGTTGACAGCGGCTCTCGCAGGTGTCACTTGTTTACACTGAAAAATCAACTGCCATCTTTTGTTTTGTCTGTGAACCAACCCTGAGACTGATGCTTGCTCCTTCTGCATTGCTGAACTAGTTGAATAGAATACAAGTAAAAATACTAATAAAATTTGGTACAGTCCTGTGGGAAATTTGGCAGGAAAGAGCAAAAGAATCCAAAGGTAAATATAACCATAAAATGAGTTTGCTGTAAGTGTTAGTGACGAAAGAATAAGTTGACCTTTCAACTACAACATACAAAAAGGGCAATATCATGTTATTATCCTCCTCGTTGTGAATTTTACAGATGAATGAAGGTTATTTAAAGGTTTGAAAATTCCATCACCTTAAGGTTTGATTTGAATCATGACTCCATTCCTTCACCCCCTCCATATATATATATATATATATATATATATATATATATATATGTGTGTGTGTGTGTGTGTGTGTGTGTATAGGCCTTCTCTAATGGTCTTCTGTTGTTTATAGATTTGATCTTTCTGGTGATCATAAAATATATACATAGATGTACCCGTAATGCCAGCAGTCGACGGCCGAGTGGTTAAGGAACCGGGCTGACGGAGAGTCAGTCTGGTTTCGCTTCTTGTCAGAAGTAGTTGATGTTTCTAGCCACACGTCGAAACGCCGTGTCTGTGGATGACAATATATATATATATATATATATATATATATATATATATATATAATAAATAAGTAATCCACAGACATGTGTTTCGAGGTTTCACCTCTCATCAGTGTGGTTATACCTTAACCTTGTGAACGTTGTTTTTTTGGTATTTTGAAGCATTGGAAAAAAAGAACAAAAAAAAACAGAATTTTTTTTACATAACACACACACACACACACACACACACACACACACACATATATATATATATATATATATATATATATATATATATATATATATATATATAAGAGAATTTTAATATTCCACTGCTGTTCTGTCCCTGGTTTGATCAATTCCGATATTTCTGTGAACCCTCTTTAAAGGTATAGGGAATAGTGACTATCTAGAGAAAAAGGAAATACTGTATATGAGAGGAAAAATATATATATGAATGTGTATGTGTGTTTGTGTCTGCTGTCAACTCTTTTTAAATCTTATTTCAAAATAAAGTAAAAGTAAAGTCGTCGGGGCGGCCTAAAGTCGGTATCAGCCAATCAGCGAGGGAGTCTATCCCCTTTTCAATAGCGCTAGACCAAGGAGATTGTTTTGTCATCTGGTGTGGAGCGCCACACCTACCATCAGCTCCTTACTTTACCGCACAAATCCCTGTGCTACTCATACGCTGAGTTGGTGGGGACCGGTATCGAATTTCAAAATAATGCTACGCATATCTGTTGAAGGATGTCATATTTATAGTTTTTGTATATTCTGTAAGCAAAATGATATTTGGTTTCATAAACAGTTTCTGATCCCCATCGTTTACATTGACGCGAACACAAACACTGTATCTTAAATGTCGTTGGTGACGTTAAGGCAGTGCCCGGCTGACACTTGAAAAATTGATTGTGGATAATTTTGGCAGAAACGCTTGAAAAGTTTCAAAACCCTAAAAACAGAAATTAGATTTCGTCTGCGATGACTACATCCATGTTGTGAAGTAAAACTTCTCACTTCTTAGAAATTATTTTCATGTTAATCTACACGTGTTTTCTTACACACATGCAATCGCTTTGACAATCAAACGTATTTACACCCAGACCAAAATGCACACTAATAAGTATTTTAGCAAAATTACATGTCATTTCCCCCCATATATATATATATATATATATATATATATATACTAGCAAATATATGCACCCTCCGGGTGCAAGTATATAAGTTTAAATGTATAAAATATTAGATTAAATCAGAAAGGCTAATGAAACTAATTAAGAATTCAAATAAAAGATTTGAAACGGAGGGGTATAATCGGAAAAATAACAAACTGAAACTTACTCTTTCATCATTTCCGTTTTCAATGCTAAATTTTCTTAATTTAACTATTTAGTTAAAATAGGAAGTAAAGAATAAAATTACAGTTATTTCTTCTTGTTAATGAATTTCTTTAGGATTATTGAAGAGATTTTTACTCATATTCATTAAGATAAAACCAAACAATTAGAAATCAATATACCAAGCACATTTTATTAAAATCATTTTTTAACATCAATATGCAAATTAGCTTTACGTTTACACTGAAAACTGGTATTTTGTTGTATATATAAATACAATCGCATGTTATTAGTATTTAGGTAAGGCCAACAGTATTAATAATGACAAACAGTTTTATTATTAATTGCGGTTTAAATAGAAATAGAATCATGGAGAATGTGATGTAAATAACTCAGGGAATTGTGACTTGAGTACTAATATAGTTTCGGTTACAGACAGAAAAACACACAATCTCCATTATAATAAGATATATATATATACTAGGTTTATGTTCATGGCCATTTATACTTATGTGAGGTTTTTACGTATGCTTCAAGATTAGCTGATGAAGATTATTTTTAAAAGATGAATAAATCATTTTTTTCTAAGCATGGGAAAATAACTATAAACAAAATAGAAGAGATTTAATATTGAAATTTAACTAAGATTCTTGTTTAAATACTGACATTACCAATATACATCGAAGCTATCGTTTGTGTCTATCTGGTTTCCTCTATTGAAAGACTAGTGAGATTGGAAGTCATTTAAACTATATCATACAGAAAATATTTGTAATATATATTTACACACACACATACATACATAATTGCATGCATACACACACACACACACACACAGATATTATATATATATATATATATATATATATGTTATGTATACATATTATATATAATATATATATATATATATATATATATATATATATATATATATATATACATTTAAAGATGATTAAAGATGTTGAAGAATATTAAGAAATTAAAGCATTAAAAGATTAAAAATATTAAAGGAAAACTTTTGTTATATATAGGAATGTAAACCAAGAAGTAATTATATATATATATATATATATATATATATATATGTGTGTGTGTGTGTGTGTGTGTGTGTGTGTGTGTGTGTATGTGTGTGCGTGTGTTTGCACTAACTGCATATTCCAGACCTTGCCGGGGTTATATAGTCTCCAAATTCACTCGTATTGCTCACCATCGGATAGGAATATCTGTCGACCCATGTGCTTATTGTGAAAATGTTACATCGGTAATTCGTACATGTTAACCTCCATCTACCAATAAGTATTATAAGGATACTTTTTAAAAGAGAAAGAAACACAATATCAACATTGTTATCATTAATGCTAGTGGTTCAAATCAACAGAATGGTTGATATGGAAACTCATCAATGCCTTGCAAATGGTAAGTTATTAATGCAATTTATATGATTTTAAAAAAATAATAAGGTTCGTTTCAGCTGACCTATAAGATTCAAAATTATATTTACTTATTTACTAACCACACCGAACTTTGGCTTCCAGTCATGGCTGGGGGTCCAGTGAGCTTCGGTCGCTGGACCTGCCAGAGGTTTAATTAATAGCGTCGATCCCAGGGGGCTATCCCCTCAGGCAATACCTGTCCCCTTGATTTAAAGGAGCAGGGCAGTGCTGGGTTTATTGTCCAGCGCCTGAGGCGCCCAAATCGGGGGAGAATGCCGACGGGATCGACGCAATTTTTGGGCCTACCACCCATGAGCTTCGGCTTGTGGGTGGGCCAACATAAAAATGTCCTTGTGTCACGCCCTCATAAGTGAGATTAGAGGCAAATATACTAACCACTCCGCACGAGCAGGATGTGACACAAGTTCACCTTTTTGGGCGAGTTTAACAGGTTTGAACTCAGAGTTTTCCTTCTCCTAGACTGATTTCCTAGCCCAGGTTAAAGAGCCCAGTCTGTCCTGCTATCTACCCATAGCTGGAAGGAGAGCAGGAGGATGCATATTTGGTATTAGCGTATGTGAAATGTAGACAGCCTCGTCTAGGATTTGAACTCGGTTCGATGAGTCCGTCTCCTACGACTCTAGTTATTACACCACGCACCTCCATTCAAAATTATATTTACGTTGGAAGTCGAAATATTCAACAAAATCCCTATGTTAGAACTTTCAAAACTATTACTCTAAAACACATGCTCCGGAGTCTATCCAACTCAGTCACCACGCGTAGGATGTGACACAAGGTCACAAGTATTGAGCATCCATCTTGGATCGAATTCACTATTCAGTAGCAATGGATCTGCTAGACATAAGTTTCCAACCATTACATCACAATGGGACCCCCTCCGCTGTTCACTTAGTAACCATTGAAAATATAGTGGACATATTTCTTGACTTCTTTACGTCATGTCATGACAAACAAACGGGAAAAGAAGACATTTGATAAATTATAGTAAGAGATACTAACTGACATTCTTCACCATGTTTGCTCAAAAACAATATTGACACTAATGTTTACAATCTTAAAATACACCCCTCCCCGCCCCGGATAAACCGGTTGTCATTGGGATGAGAGGCCATCAACCAAAGACTGAAAAATGTTTTATAAATTGTCAGAAATAATCATAAAACACCCCAAAAATATCAACTATACAACCCAATGATAAATGCGAATTTCAGTGTGTCAGTGTATCATATTTTTTTTCAAATGTACTCCCACTTGCGTAGCTCAACGTATCATTCATTTTTGAAACAGGCTAACTCCGTGAGCAAATTAAAAAGATTCAGGGCTGAATCTGGTTGTTACATAATTATTGGACCCCTAATGCTTTTATAAGGTCTTGTAGAAATCATTATGGTGATTAGTACAGTTGATGGCCTTGAGAGTGAGTGACAGCGTTTGACCTCACTCTGACCTTGCTTCCGGGGATGGATCGTGAGAAGCGGAAGGCAATAGAAGGCCCTCTTCCGGTTTAAGGATATAGTCAGTTTAAAGCAGTTAGAACTTAGAAGCCGAGCTAGCAACATGTAAGCCTCATCTGCGCAGATTGTCTGGTTGGGAATTTGGAATAAAGTAACATCAACGTGAATCGAAGTCTTGTGTTTATTACCTAAAAACTAACAATAACACAGGGCTTCTGATAACGAGAGATCCCCAACAGAAACCAGACCCGGAATCCCAAGAAGACCAGCCCTTAGAAGATATACCAGACCAAGATAGATGATAGATGATCAGAACCAAAGCCGGCCAGAAGAATAGACGACAGAGTAAGAAGTAAGAAAGGTATATAACGCTATATAGATTTGGTACAGTGAAAAGACCAGTATATAACATGGTTCCGCAATCCTGAATTTTTTTATTTCAAATTTTAATCACTGCAATTGTTTTCGGCGAATTCTTAAGTTATTTTTTTACATCAATTTTCTTTGTATATTTACAATTTTTATAACTTGGAAATAAATTTTAAAACTCTTAATTGTTTGAAAATTGTTCAAGTTTAATAAAATGTAATACGTACCCAATGCATTAAGTGTCGTTAACTGAACTTAACGACCAATCAAGTGTCCTCCGTAGGAACTAGTATAAAATATTCTTCAAAGACTGTGAATGTTTAGAATTGTTGAACTTTTAAGTCATTTTGGTACTGTAAGACATAGGTAAAAAAAATACTTTATTTTATTAGAGGAAAAAGAAGACACTGTAGAAAGACACTGTCCAGTATTTATTGGTAATATTCTTTGATCATAATCATTTGATTATTTCTCTGAATTGTTGAGATGAGGCTTGACAATTTTATCATTTGTATTATTCGAAATATTGTCCTCATCTTTAATGTTATCTGCACAACATGATGTGCCCTCCGGCCTTCCTCAGGTATTTCTTCTAGTATCACTCAACACAATGTGGATATAAGCATTGCGTTAACACAATTTTAAGTGACAGTTATCTCTGGGCTGCAGGTTCAATCCTGGTCAAGGGCGTCAGTAACATAGAATATTAACACTGCTTAACACTTGTATCAGTCATGTTTAAGGGAATGAGAACAGTCTACCCCCGTAGATTGAATAAAGGGTTGTTCGAAGTTCCGTGAAGGCTCCCGATTACAAAAAGAAGGTTTCTGTGATCGAAAGAAGGTTCCGAAGTCCGAGGAGGGGGTTCCCAAGTTCGAGAAGCTTACCGAGTCCGAGACGAAATATCTAAAGGCGGCCGCAGGGCACATCGGCCGATAACAACAATGATGAGGTCGATAGTCCAAATAATACAAATAATTTTATTATATTTTTGATTATATGCATGTACCTTTTAGAAGCTGGTAAAAGAAAATAAGGTATTTGCATTATTTTACATTGGTGCAGTGAACCCCACGGCCATTTAATGTGTATTCATAATGTGATACATTTGACATTTGTTTGACATGCCCTGCTAGCTTGAAAAAAAAGTTTTTTTTGCAGGTTTCTTCCTTTTAACTTGAAGCCGTTTCCCATAACAACCGCAGTCATTATTCCTACGTATGTGTTCAAAAATTAATTCTGAAGAAGGGCGGATAATACAGAATTTTGCCTCTAGATGTTCAATTGCATGTAATCCACTTTTTATCCCAAGAAAAAAAAGTTTGAATCTTTTTTAGCTCCCTGTTTTTTACACATGTACATTTTGAACAAATCCAAGTTACATTCATGGAATTACATATATAAAAACTCGGAAACATATGTTCTAATATTTTCCCTAATAATTTAGAAGTAATCTTAAAATGTTCTCTTTTCAGTTGAGCCCTGCAGATAATACACCTACTCTATTTCCATATTTTCATAATCCCGGGAGAAACAACCCTGAACGAAAAAGAAAAGATGACAGATTTGTTTGTTGGTTGGTTGGTTGGAATTTACAACATGTCAACCCATGAGTTATTTTATGCCGAAGACATTTTTGATTTATTCATCCTTGTTGTGTATCCAATTTGTTAAACTTATTTTTTAAAAGTCGTTTTTGATTTATTTAACCCATGGATGGGACCTTAACAGTTACTACCACTCCGGGTCAGAGTGGACCTGAGCGTAATGGCTATAATGGGATACACCACATTCCACAGAGCTCCAGAATTGGAACCTCAACATTAGATGCAGTTTAACGTCATACCCTGACAAAGACACACACATCGCATTCTCGCACATATATAATAAAAGGGTAATTATACGTTTGCCTAAGAGCAATAAGATCGGGACAATCATATAGCGCTAGAGCTTGATGTGACCAACCGATCG
>CM042137.1:17443761-17456261 GCA_023376005.1 Doryteuthis pealeii
TATAATGAAAAAAGAAAACACATTTGGACACATTTCCTGGGAGAATCTTCGTCAGTCTATGAACTTTTCAGCCGACACTTGCAATTTCATATATTTTCAGATTTTTTTTAGCTATTTCTTTTTGTAAATTTTTTTTCAAAATTCATTTTTCTAATTCAAAGTTTTTGTGTTTTACATTTTTTCTTTCAAACCGGATGTTGTTTTTACATTTCGTCTTTCAAACCGGATGTTGTAAAGAACTTCATAGGGTTTTTTTCTAGCTTTTTGAGTGGATACTGGGTGTCGTTGTGTTGTTTAAGCGAATAGGTTCTGGCGATCAAATAAATAACATCAGTAAAACGGACTGATTCATCTCGACTCTGTGTCAACTTCGTATCAGTGTGTCGTCTTTGATCGGTCGAGACGCAGAAATACATGATCTGACAACAATAAAAAAAAGAAGAAACGGACAGAAAACTAAACGAAAAAAACAAACAAACAAAAAAGACCAAACAATTGAAGCTGTGAATTTTGCTGAGTTAACACTTTGCATACCAAATTTCCCCCATGGCTGTACCAAATTTTCTTGGTATTTTTTATCTGTCGGAAGGGAGATTTGAAAGTTCACAAACTATTCTCCTCAGAACACATTCTAAATCCTTATTTTTAGTCCGAGAAATAATTATGTACCTGTAAAAAAAGCCTCCATTCCATTATTGCCTTGTAATTTTATTTTCAAGCATTTACTTTCTCATTAGGTGGCATAGCTCGGGTAGAAAATTGCACTTTAACTTTGTAATGGGGTTAATTTGCGTACAACATTTAAAGTGGCTTTTCAATGGGGTTAGGGGAGAGTTCACGTGGAGTCATGATTAACATGCTGGATTGCGAGTTCGTAGATAGCGAGTTCGATCTCCAGTGGCGCTATTATGTTCACATCCGGACAAATACCATTGGAAAATGTGTGAACTCCGCATCCCACTTATATGATTTATAATAGTCCCACTGTTGTTCTTTTATAAGGATGGTGTGACAGCCTTAATTATTTCAGGCATGGATTTTCCTAATTTAAAGTAATATTCTTTATCAAAATGGTTTTAACTTCTCCCGAATATCAATTAATAAATCTGCTTTAATAAGTGGTGCCTTTTTTCCAACATTAACTTTCCTCAATAATTTCTTTTTTCCTCAGCATTAAGTTTTTTTCATAATATATTCCTTAGAAAAGCTTGGAAAGTATACCATAAATCTATTAATAATCGAGATTCGCTTCCGGTGTTTGTCTGTATCAAAGATTACGTCACTGCTTACGTCACATTACCCAAAATCGTCATATAACATAGAATAAATACACTCAAAATTTGAACATGCACCAGTAGACAGTCCACATTGTTTTTTAAAACAAGTTTTAATAAATACATGACTGGTATTATATATCTATATATAGTTTGTTTTATTTTAATACATATTTAAAGTTTACATTTCAAATTGTTTTATTTTTTAATCCTTTAATGAATTTGATGAATATTACTTACTTAGGGTACAAACTCGCTGACATTGAATTTTTAACTCCGACCCCTCAGGCAATATGTTTCAAACATCTATTTTTACATCACCCGGAGGGTGTTTTTTTATTTTGTACTAGTTTAATTAATTTAAATGTGGATTAGTGGCTAACATGTTCAACTGCGATATCGTAATAGGTGAGTTAAAGATCTAGTCGCACTGTTAGGTTTACTTTCGTTCTATTACCCTTGGGAAAGGTATGAACCATTCCTTAGCTATGGGTTAAATAGTGCAACTGCTGTTTTTTCTACAAGTATGACTTTGATATTAAATAATCCACGAAGGTTGATATGGCATTTAACAATGGAATACGCAGACTGCACCTCTGCAGAGGGGTAAGGCATCCCTCCAATGGGTCCACCTGTTGGTCGTGGGTGGCGACTCCTGATGCTTGAGGACAGAACCCTGGTGGTTGAGCAATAAATGACATGAAACCCCACCCCTTTAGCCTTTACTAGGCCTACACGTCCGATCGCTATGGCGCCACCCTATCAATCGACTGTACACGGGAAGGCCTAGCACCTGTTCTTACCCCCAATCCTGTTATCATATATGTGCTAGAATACGGTGGCTGAGGGTCTTAATATCCTTGGCATGACGTTAAAGAGCATCTAGTGGTGAAGCTCCTATTCTGGAGATCGGGGGAGTGCTAGTACCTGTTAGGGTAACATCTATGGGTTAAATAGATTAAAGAATATGTTCAAAAATCTGTTTAGAAATAATTGAATACTATACAAGAACGAATAAAAAGACGTCAGGTCCCTGAAACTATCTACAAAAATACACCCGTAAAGCAGAATTGATTAACAACTGTTAGCCCGCACTCTAACAATTTGTTTAAAAATAAAATATTTACCTACTATCTATTTCCTTACAAATCATACATGCAAAAAACAACATTTGGCATTGAATAACCCATAATATTGATATGCCGTTAACAAACCAAATGAAACCAAACAATCAATGATGCTAGAACCAATCATTAAAACTTTAAGCTAGTTACACCTGTATATCGGTGGTGCTATTATTTCCCTCCATATCGTGTCACCGATTTACTGGTGCGGAGGTCATGCTCAAACAAAAGACAGTTAATTTAGGCCGAGGAACTCAGAGTTCAAAGGGTTAATAATCATTAAGCGGATAATTTTAAACTGATTTCTGCAGAAACTCAAAATTGAGCCTTTGCCCCTAATAATCATGGATTTGAACTTTATATTTATTGAACGCTACGTTATTTGAAAATCAACCGCATTCAAAACCACCGGTTAACGAGAGATCACTGAAGTAAATCAACGATGAGTCTATTCAATACTTAGATGGTAGTTTGATTAGTTGGATTTTACGGCATGTCAACCCTTGTTGGGTTATTTTATGCGGAAAATTTGGTCTATTTATTCATGTTGGATATTCAATTTAAAAAAAAACTCATTCTTTCTTAAACATATTTTAAAATCCATTTTTGTTATCTACTTAATGCATTTAACTCCGGGTCAGAGTGGACCTAGGAGTAATGGCAATGAAGGGGTACTCCACACTTCCCAGAGCCTTAGAATTTGAACTTTAGCATTAGATGCAGTTTAAAGTAATGGATGAGTGACGATTTAACTTAGGTACCGTAAGAATCCGAGGTCTGTGAGTCAAACGAAGCAAAGCTTAGTAAATATTCACGAAAACAATTTTTGCATCACATTTGATTTAAATATATAACCAAAAATTATAGAATTAATAGACCTAGAAGATGTTCACTTAGGTTTCTTATATTTATTAGTAAATAAACTAATTTCAGATAAGACTGGGATATTTTTCTTTAAAGGGTTAAAAATTTTCGCTTAATAAAATAGACCATAACAAAAGTAGACTTAAGTTATTTGGGTTTGCATTGGCTTCTTTTAATAATGGCATATCAACCTTCTTGGATTATTTAATACCAAAGCCATACTTAAAGAAAAGCATTAGTGGTACTATTTAAAACCTAGCTATGGAAATTAGTGGCTTCCTACCTTTCCCAATGTTAATAGCACGAAACGTGTCACGTAATAGTGCGACTGGAGTTCGAATTCGCTTATTACGATGTCACAGTCGAGCACATTAGCCACTACGACACTACGCCACAGAAACTCCTCGATATTTAGATTATTTAAATTGATCGTATATTTACTAGTATTCGATTTTCGTAGAAAAATGTTTTTTTTAAATAGATTTAGTCACATATAGTTTTGAGGGAAGATACATTATGAATACATTAATAACATAGATTTTCCATCCATATCATTCGTTTCGTAGTTAGAATAGATAATAAATAAATAAAAATAGATTCAAAAATAGAAAAGTAGAATAGATAAAATCAATTAAATTCATAGAAGGGACAAACTTACTGCAAGTGGAATCTGTAAAGAGTAAATAAGATTGAAACTGGAATGAACAATTAATTCCATTTTTATATTTGTGGTTGTGGGGTAGACTTTTCATTGGCTCAAATTGACTGTGGTTTCCCTATTCAAGAGTTCGAATTCTTGTGAAGTTTATTTGAAGCAAAATGTCAATACTAGCAGCACGTAGCTTACAGGGTGACAGCTTGAAGATACCGAATTCAAGCTGGGGTCGCTATCCGAGTCGATATGATGCTAAAGAACCCGAAATCGGCGATGAAGATAGTGCATCACTGACGACCACCCTGTATGCATCTACAAGATGTATTGTACGGGTATATTTAAATTAATAGTATATTCTTTCTAGTTTTGCAGAGAAATTATGAAATAACACAATGCTAAGGAAACAAAATTATCGAGGAAAATTTATGTAGGAAAAAATGTTCATGAGAATGCCCTGTTGGATTGTCTTCCCTTGGATTTGGGAGAGTTATCTTCCCTCTCGTTTCTTATTCTCACCACCAGGAAGCGCCAGATTCAAGACCTCTTCTTCTTCTTCTTCTTCTTCTACAGCACCTCATGCACATGGGTTAGACTTTTATGTCTACACCCTTCTGCCCCCAAAGCAACGCTAGTATGATTACTTGAAATTATGTACTGTCCGGTCGATATCTCTATTTTGTATGTTCTTGTAGTGAACTAATGTATACGTTTTTTTTATTGTATATCATTTCTTTCATTTTATGTGTATTTCATGTCTTAAATGTTCTCCATGTGCTGTCCAATTTATTAAAATCCATCATATTATATGTAACACCCTTGTCGGAGTTGTTTGTTTCAACCACTTATAATTGATATTATTACATTGAATCTTACAACCCCATTCACTAAAGATGATTTATTAATCGCTATTCAGGAGAGTTGGAACCAATTTATATATTACTACCCATGTTTCTTATTTTTACGCCCATTATCATCTTGCAACAACATCTGGTTAAAAACGAGACCGTATAAATCGTCCAAGATGAAATGCAAAAATGTAAATCCTGATTATCTAGTGTTTCTCATCTTATTTCTTATGGGTGTCGTCACCTCAGCTAAATAATGGACCATTCCACTGTATTATAAAGAAAGATAAGGGGAGAAAAAGGACATGTTACATAGAAAATATAATAAGAAAGAAAGAAAGAAAGAAAGAAATTAGGGAAAAGATGGAGAGAGGAAGGAGCGTTTGGAAATGATAACGCTAATCTATTTAAATCGAACATTATGAAAAGATGAAAAGAAAGAAAGAAAAAAGTGACAGAGAATTAAATCAAGATTATGATACTTTTTACATATTGAATTATTTAGCTATAGCTCTTAAGTAAACATATGGAACATTGTAATAATTAGTTTATCATACTGTCGTACTACTAAATGATATATATATATATATATATATATATATATATATATATATATATATATTTGTTAAAGATTTGATATTAAATAACCCACAAGAATTGATAGGCCATTTAAGACCAACCACAAAAGAAATCCTTTTATTTGTTTATTTACTTCCAAATAAAAACAATACAAGGTGAACACTAAGTCCCTTAATTCAATAATTTTCAGTATTAGTATTGTGAGGTGATTTCCCCAAAGATTTTCCTAATTGTTTTTTTAGGAAATTGATGCTTTTTACGGAAATCTTCAAATCTGAGCACTTCATTATCTTTTGTAAAATCATCTCCGCGGAATCATCATCATCTCGGGAGATGAGGTTTTTTTAGATTCTAATTTTATGTGTTTTGTATTTCTTTGTTCTTTTAAGAAAGAATATACTTCAAAATGGCCCACAATTTTATTTTGTTATATTTTTCAGTTTCTTGGGGATTTTTTGTTTTGTTACCCCAACCCCTCAATCTCTTTCTCATACGAAGCTTTTCAAATCATTCGAAAGGGATAACTTTAAGTAGGATAAAGCCATAGAGCGAAGGAGGCATTTTGGTGTAAGCAGGCTGTGCAAGGAGAGAATGCCAGGTTTATTTTTGAATGGATCGGTCAGTGAGTGAACCTAGCTAAATAGACCCATGTAGTGGTATGACCAGCTTTGTTACCCTCCCCACAAACTAAACCTTCTGGCTTATATGCCGAGTTGTGATGACACACTCATGTATTCACTTCTTATTTTTTGAATAAACAATTTGGAGTGAGTACATGGGTGTGCTCACTTCAAATATCAAAAATATACTTCAAGCATTTTGCATTTCTCTCTCTCTCTCTCTCTCTCTCTTTCTCTCTCTCTCTCTCTCTCTCTCTCTCTCTTTCTCTCTCTCACTCTCGCTTTCTCTCTCTCTTTCTCTCTCTTCTCTCTCTGTCTTTATCTCTCTCTCTCTCTCTCTCTTTCTCTCTCCCCCTCTATGTCTCCCTGGCTCTCGCTCTTTTAAGAACACAACTAATGATTACAATCTTAAAAAAATCCTGCCCGAGGCTGTTTGCATTTCACATAGCACTAATACTCATGCGTAAAAGGCAAGCTTCTCATTGTGGTGTAATAGTTAGCAAGCTAAACTCACAGATCCATTGCTACCGAATATCGAGTTTGTTTCTCGCGGGGTGTCCTATACTTGCAACCTTGTGTCTACCCCTACCCGTGACGAACGGGTTGGATAAATACCTAACATTGGGAAATGTAAGAATCTGCCTGTTCTCGCTTCAGCTATGGGTAAATAATATTACAGTCTTGTGTCTTTAACTTTTGTATAGTAATTTATGAGATATTTATTTATATTTACCCACCCCTCTGAACGTGTAGGATGTTACACAAGTTAATTTCTTAAGCGGAGTTTAGCAGGTTTTAATTCAATTTTCCTTCTCCTAGACTGGTTCCTAACCAAGTTTAAATGGCTCAGTCTGCCCTACTATTTTGCTGAAGGGAAAATAGTTGGATTCGTACCTTTCCCAAGGGTATTAGTTCTATGTAAAATGCAAACAACCTCGTCCATGATTTGAACTCGTGTCTTCGTGTTCATTTCCATATACTAAGATATTTACTGCTCATAACAAATAAGGAGCTGGGTAGTGTGATGGTCATCATCGAAGAAGATGGACACGGCGATCCGAGTTCAAATCCTGAACGAACCTGTTTGGCATTTCGTTTTTGGTAATTGGCAGGCTAGATATAGTAATAGTTCTAAGAGAGGAAATACTGTGAATTCAAACCTATTTTTGTAACAAATAATTAAAGTTGTCGGTATTTCCTTTCTACTAGCGCTTGATGTTTTCGCATCTGAGATGGAGCGCTACACCTAACATCAGCTATCCACTTGCCCGTACTGATCCAAACTGTACTACTCTTGCGCTGAGTTGACGAGAGCCAGTATCGACCCGGGGGCATTTTGTCTCCAGGCGAATGCTCTATTGTCTGAGCTAAACTGTCCATTGTACTTTGCTTAAAAATACCTTGCATCACATCCTACTTGTGTGGAGGACTTAAGTTTGGTTTCGCTTGGTTTGTTTTATTTTATGGCATGTCAAACCTTGTTGGGTTATTTTGTGCTGAGGACTTTTTGTTTTATTCGTGCTTGATGGGTATTCAAATTTTATTAAAACTCAATTTTTAACATTTTTAAAACTCGTTTTTTCCTATTTAATCCATGGACTGGACTCTAACCCAGGACACTAAGCCCTCGGCCTTCTAGTACATATATGATAAAAAGGATTGGGGTTGCCATAGGGGCAATAGGGTTGCGACATATAGATGCTAGGGCTTGACGTGGCCAGCCGATTGATCAGTGGTGGGACACTCCGACCACTCATATAGCCTAAGTAAGTATCAAAATATTGTGTTGCATGTTATGGACTGCTCAGACACCAGCATCACAGGTCACCGCCCAAGGCCAACAGAAGAAATTTACCCCTCTGCAGAGGTGCAGTCGGTGTATTCTATTTCCCCAACCGACTGGGGGTGGAGGCTTTAGGTAAATACTTATATAACAAATAAGGAAAAAAATCATTTATGAAGATGAATTTGCTCAAAGCCAACACTGAATCAACTCCATTATAGATGCGAATAAATTGAGGTGATTATGAAAGGAATAAAAAAAATGTAGGCACTTTTACAGCTCATATTTGTTTATCAATCGGGACAGTTTATTTTATGAAGGCAAATAAATACCATAAAAGATTCAGTTAATATTGGCTGACGACGGTAACAAACATATCGATATTTGACCATGATCCAGAAATTGGGAAATTGTTTTGCGTTTTTCAATATCTTGGCAAAAACATTTTAACCACTTTGGAACGGTTGACGAGATAACTCGAAAAAAAAGTTCCTCGTCTTTGGTTGTAATAACAGAACAATAAGAGAGGCGTCGCATTATGTAATTGTTCCATTTCTTCTAAATAGCGAGTATCTCACCCTTCTGGGGGTGGGGGTGGCCCCCTATTTACGTGCATGTGGAATTGAATACATCTTATTATAATGGAGATTGTGGGTTTGTATGTCTGTAACCGAAACTATATTACTATACAAGTCACAATTCCCTTTGTTATTTACATCATATTCTCCATGATTTTATTTTTTATTTAAACCTCAATTATTAGTAAAATTGTTTTACATCATTAAGACTGTTGACCATATCTACACGCTAATAACATGCAATTGTATTTATATATACAACAAAATAGCGGTTTACAGTGTGAATGGGAAGGCTTTGCATATTGATCTTAAAAATGTAATTTTAATAAATATATGCTTAGTATTATTGATTTCTAATTGTTTGGTTTTATCTTATTGAATATGAGCAAATATCTCGGGGATAAATCTTAAAAGAAATCCATTAACAAGAATAAATAACTGTAATATTATTCTTTACTTCCTATTTTAACTAAATAGTTAAATTAGGAAATGTTACCACTGAAAGACGGGAGTAATGGAAAATGATGGAAGAGTTAGTTTCAAAGTTGTTCTATTTTCCGATTATACCCCCTCTGTTCCAAATATTTTTATCTGAATTCTTATTCAGTTTCATTAGCCTTTCTAATTTAACATGATATTTTATTATATTAAAACTTAAATACTTGCACCCGGAGGGTGCATATATTTGCTTGTTAAAATAATTAAGTTTTCTGTAACAATTAATTTTACAATTGTATAAGTTAAGTTTATAATTATGTAAACAAAAGATAATCGAATAAATATTAGTTTAGAAATATTTTAGCAACAATATAAACAATGGTTAAAATTCCATTGAAAATATGTACGCCATCGGAATGTAACAAAATCATCCGATAATTTACGTCATGACAAATCACCTGATATTTGATGATTATTTTAGCTTAATGAACACGTAGACATTTACAAAACAATTATAAAAAAGATCCATTTAGCTGAAAAGCTTCAGTTGGATGTGGATGCCCCAAACTCGACAGTTGGGGCGAATGCTCTTTAACTCGACAATGGGGAGACACAAAAAGATACATCAGGTGTGTCTCTTATTTTCGTTTCCTACTTTCTCACTCTCCCTCTCAACACAACAAGTTTCAATCACAGACATTGTTTTAAACAAAACTGCTACAAATTTGACAACTCCAAACGAACAAAATATACACAAAACTTACGCACTCAGCAAAACCCAACTACAAACAGACACATACAGTCAGCACACCAATGAAGGAACAATTGACTATCACTATATTAATTGTACTATCTTGTATATAAAGTTGTTTCTTTTATAAATTTTATCTTTTGTTTTCTACGGAAACTACATTTCCGTATTCTTATACATTTAAATTGTAGGGATCAAAACTCGAATTTCCTTCAATCACCAAACACCAAACCAAAACGGTCCCCACACCCTACCTATGGTGAATGATTTGGGTAAACAATCACACAAATTTTGGGTGAACGGTTGTAAATGTACACGGATTTGTGTAGCTACAGATAAAAGGGGTTTGCATTGTGGTGAACAGGTTAGCAAGCCAGTCTCGCAGATCCATTACATCTGAATAGCAAGTTCAATACTCGCTGCCCAATACTTGCTATTTTAAATCACATCCTACTCTTGGTGAACGAATTAGGGAAAAAGGGCGTCCCATTTGGTGTTCGGGTTACAACGCTAGTCCCGCAGATCCATTACTACTGAAGAGCAATATAGGATCATCGCTGGATACCCAATGTATGTTATCTTATGTCACAAACTCATCATCATCAAGTCGCGCTGTTGGCACGGATATCCATGACAATCTCTCTCCATCCGTCCCTATCGCTCATCATTCTCGGGAGGTCCTCTGTGCAGCATCATGTATCCGCACAGAGCTGAACAATGTACATCTTTGCTGGTCGGCCCACACTGGCGTGCCCATGTGCTCGCTTCTACAGGAGGACGTCACTTATGAGTTCGTCCTTGCTTCTCCAGCAGTGTCCCACGTGTCTTGTCCGTCTTACTCGGATGGTTTGGGTGATGTGACAGGTGGCCGTACAGCTGCTTTCTCGTGGGGTGTTGTTTCCACGTCTTGTTCAGGATCACCCGCAGAATTCTTGTGCAACTCCCATCTAGTTTATTCTCTAGTCGCTTCGTTAGGGTCCAGGTGGTGCAGCCATACAGCAGCACTGACACGACAACGGCCTGGAAGAACTGTCTCTATAACTTGTCTGTAAGATTGGATTTCCATATGACCGATAATTTATTTATAGTTGGGTAAAAAAAGGGCGTCGCATTGTGGTGTAAGGGTTAAAAAGCTACTTTTGTAGATCCGTTACTATTGATGTACGAGTTTGGTTCTCGCTGGATACGTCATACCCGTGACCTTGTGTCATATCCTAGTCGTGCTGAACGCGTTCAGTAAAAGAGCACCCTATTATTATGTAATGGATAGCAAACTCATCGTGCAGACCCATTATTACTAAATATATCCTCGCTTGATTGACTCATACTTGAGGCCTCGTGTCCCTAGCGTGGTAAACCGATTGGGAAAATAGCTACCCTAGCAATGAGAGAGGGCATCGTTAAGTGAAATGGTTAGTTTGTTGGATTTTACGGCATGTCAACCCTTGTTCGGTTATTCTATGCCGAAGAATCGTTCTATCCATGCTTGATGGGTATAACATTTTTTAAATACAATTTTCAACACATTTTTAAAACACATTTTATCTATTTAACCCATAAATGGGACCCTAACACGTACTACCACTCCGGGTCAGAGTGAACCTGAGAGTAATGGTGATGAAGAGGTACTCCACATTCCCCAGAGCTCCAGAATTGGGTATTCATCATTAGATGCAGTTTAATATCATACCCAAGACACTAAGACCCTCAGCCATCGCCTTGTAGAACATATATGATAAGAAAATGTTGTTGGATTGCCATAAGGGCAGTAGGATTATAACAATCACATAGGTGCTAGGGCTTGATGGAAGGAGAAATCTCCGTCCGGTCGTCAGGTCTAAATAAAGACCAAAGTAGAGTGTTCCATGTCAGGTTTCTAGGGGGGTGGTCTTACCCCTCTAGAGATGTGGAGTCGGCGTATTATACAGCTTCACCCGAGAGAGCGGTGTTACCTTTCTGCAAGGGTGCAATCGGCGTATTCTACACCCCTAGTCAACAGGGCGGCGCGTGAAATGGTTCACTAGGCCTTGTGAATGCTAGGCTAGCAGAGCCTTGTGAATGCTAGGCTAGCAGAGCATTGTGAATGCTAGGCTAACAGAGCATTGTGAATGCTAGGCTAACAGAGCATTGTGAATGCTAGGCTATTGTGAATGCTAGGCTAGCAGAGCATTGTGAATGCTAGGCTAACAGAGCATTGTGAATGCTAGGCTAGCAGAGCATTGTGAATGCTAGGCTAACAGAGCATTGTGAATGCTAGGCTAGCAGAGCATTGTGAATGCTAGGCTAGCAGAGCATTGTGAATGCTAGGCTAGCAGAGGATTGTTAGTGAGTTTCATACTTTTGTTATTGTGCCAATCTAATTTTAGGTTCAACAAATGAATAATCTTGCAGTAAATCTGGTAGTGATTCAAACAGTTAAAAGAAAGCAATGATTAACGTGGAAGGTAAGACAAGATATTTCTTCAATATGACGTCAAACAAAATATATCGTCCTGAGTTATTAAATCGACACTTTCTATAAGAATCAGTATAATTAATTAAATGTCCGCCCTCTAACATTAACGGCCGTCCATTTTGAGTCTGATTTCGGCAAAAATGTCAGGAATTGTTTGGACCATCAGTGAAAAGGTTTTAAATTATATTTGGCCAATATTATCTGATTTTTACTCTCCAAAATTAAACTATTTCTAATACTGATAAAATGTAGCGGCGCCTGGTGTAATGGTTATGATTGTCGTCAACTGACTCAGAGTTTGAATTATGAACGAGGCTGTTTGCATCTCACATAGCACTAATATCATTGGAAAAAGGTATGCATATGTTGGATTCTTATTATTATATTCTAACATCGTGTTCCTTTTAATATCTATATTCTGGCGGTCAGATCATCTTAACTGCTACTCTTATGGCAAACATCCAGCCCTATGTATGTCTACAAGGTTGGTTGAACATGTACATACACTTCCGGTGTGTACGTATCATGTCGGTT
>CM042137.1:17463761-17478761 GCA_023376005.1 Doryteuthis pealeii
AGCATTCTTCTGCAGCTCTGGTCTAGTTTATTCTCCAGTCGCTTAGTTAGGGTCCAGGGGGTTCAGCCATACAGCAGCACTGACACAACAACGGCCTGGAAGAACTGTCTCTTTACAGAGACAGTTCTGATACAAAAAACTGTTATTTTTCTTATTTAAGAAAAATCTAGGGTAAAAACAGAATGTTTTTGCGGGAACCGAAACGGATTATTGGCATTTCAGTTGATTTCAAGAATGAAATTTATTTGATATATGAGGAAATTGAATTACAAGAAGAAGAAATTAATTTCGTAAGTTAATTTACCACTGTACTTCTTAAGCTAACACCACATTATAAAATCACAAAGTAGTCATGATTTGCAAAGAATTACCAATACAAAAACAAACAATAAAAAATTATTTGTTTACAAATCCTATATACAAAACGACAGAATTTGGCATTTGGTAGCCCACAAGAGTTGATATGCCATTAAACAAAATAATCAACTCACATAAGATTAATTTCTTCTACTTTATTTGTAAACACATGAAATTAAACAAATCATATATTTAGAAAAGCTAGATTTAGCATTAAATAACCCACAACGATTGATATGCCATTAAATTAAACAAACAACCAGAACATTTCTGTTGGAAATCAACGTCGGTCTAACGTCAGCCGTGTAAATAAAGAGAACAGGAGCTTCGTTATAAAACAGGTATCGGGATTGTAACGGTAGCGAACTTAGAAAATATATGCACCAAACGCCTGGACGAGACAAAAGGCTGATACACATGAAGCTAGTTTAGAGATGTAATGTGCAATAATATTCCTTTCTTTCTGAGATCGATATATGTTTATTTATATAATTTCTCTCTTGCGTGCCAACTACGTCTAATAGATAGATAGATGGATAGATAGATAGAGTCAGGAAACAGCGAAAAAGGAGAAAGAAATAATGTTGGATCCTTCTTCCTGAACGTGGAAATTTCACGGAATATATGCAGAATAATTGCACGAATTTGAACTATAAATAACATTTTGAGATAAATTGCTGTCCATTTCTATTTCGTTTTTCAAATTTATTAAGTGAAAATAAATAAGTAAGTAAATAAATAAAGGAAAATATCCTTGCAGTTATAAAAAAAAAAAAGAATAAAAAAAATTGAATGAAAGAATTGAAATTTCGGTTTTGTGAAATAATCGAGACACTTTTGCAGATAAATATATTCATCTTATTTTCAAGAAAAAAATAGTTAGATTTGAAGTGAGGGGGTCGATTCTCAATAAGGCTAACGTTACCAGGTCATGAGAAGGTCAACGTTCATAATACTACCGCAACTAAGAATATCAAGATTATAAAAACACACAGAAAAATGCTTATAAAAAAGCAAAGCAAAAACAAAAAAGCGATTGTTAAAGAAAAATACAGAAGAAAAATAAAACCCTTTACCTTTGTCAAATTATATAGCAGCGTTCTCGGAAATTGATTTGGAAACGCTTGAAACGGATGTCTCAGCGGCGCACTTTTATGGAGAACGTAGATGAGTGCCAAAAAATAAATCAAACACTAACACAAACACACTTTCCTTCACACTAATTCCTATGGGAAAGGCATGGATGATTCTCCTCAAACGAAGTAATAGGTAAATGATAAAGCAAATTACTCTCTTTAGCTTTTATACGACAGCCAGTCTAGGAAAAAGAAAATCCCGGTATTCAAAATAGTTATACACAGCTTAAGAATTGACGTTATAGTAACTGCATATATATATAGTGTGTGTGTGGGATGGTCACTGTTTCAGCTTCTGCTGGAATGGTGTACGAAAGGCAGTATTATTGGTAGAGTGCTCAATATAAAATAGAGCTGTTATTCAACCCCCTCAATTAAATCTCCCCGACATCTTCTCCCTCGCAACACAATACACGCCGCTCACATCCAGACATGCAAAAAAAAACAAAAAAAACACACACACACACCCACACACACATACGTATGCAAACACAAACGCTCACACGTCAGCATTGATCAAATGTTACACATTCATAGAACAATGTATTATGTGTGTGACCAGTTACCCGCGTACACAACCTTTATGCTGTCCATAAACACTCACATACATTCAAAATACCACCACATACATACGCACATCACTTTATCCAATCATACACATCCTATGTCTATTGAATTTTCGGGATTTCTTTTAATTTCTTTCGATTTTCCTTGCATTTGAAACATCTTCACCTGATGATTGCCTCGCATGAAACCAATATGGTCGTGAATGTTCCTTTGTCACCTAATAGATAGATATGTAAAACCTTTATATATTTATTATATTATAGTATATATATATATATATATATATATATATATATATATATATATATATATATATTCTTTACACTTGCATTGTGAAAACCTTCAAACCCAATCACCAAACCAGATATATATATATATATTATATATATATATATATATATTATATATATATATATATAAACTTTCACCGCCAGCATAACGCAATGATCATCTGGCTACAGATTTGATCTCACTGGTGATCGTAAAGTATATACAAAGATGTATGTATTTAGAACAGTTAAAACACCATTCCTTAATGGCAGCTGGCGATGGCCTACAGGTTAACGGACCGGGCAGACGTCATGTCATTTGGGTTTCACTTCTGTTCGGAGCCAGTTGCTGTATTTAGTCACACTGAAGAGACGTGGAGCGTCGAAACACGGTGTCTGTAGATGACTTTACACACACACACACACACACACACACACACACACACACATATATATATATATATATATATATATATATATATATATATATATATATATATCATCCACAGACACCGTATTTCGACGTTACACGTCTCTTCAGTGTGGCTAGACACAGCAACTAACTCCGAACAGAAGCGAAACCCAACTGACTTGACGTCTGCCCGTATATATATATATATATATATATATATATATATATATATATATATATATATATATAATAAAGAAGTTTGGTATGTACGTATCAACGTATAACTCCAAAATGGGAGGTCAATCGGATTAGAAATCTTGCATACACATTAATATTCTTCTAACTAAGAAACACGCCAAATTTGGTTATTGATTTTTTACTTATTAAGGGATATTATTAACTACTTAAACACAAATCAAATGGTTTGCGCTAATCGTAGCATAGCTCCTGCTGCTAATATAAAAAAAAATGCTGGCTGCTTCCTGTATCAACAGTGATTTAAAATGGCTGACTGTATCAACAGAGATTTAAAATGGTTGACAAAAATTGTTGACAAATTTGTGCTCTTATCGTTTCAGCTCGGAATTTCTCGCGTATCACCGGTCTAATCTTAGAAATATTTATTTGGTTAGAAATAAAATGAGATAATCTTTCTAAATATGTAATTTGTATGCGGTTTTATCGATTGAATCATTTTTTACAACGAAATAAATAATAAAAATAAACGAAAACATTTATTTGACGATTAATAATAACTCAACTTTGTTTTTATTAGTAGTACTTTCATTTTAGAATAAAATATATCCATTTTTAATCAGTATTTAATTTTTCGTATGTACAAAAGAGTTTTAGAAAAAAAAAAAAAAAAGTAAAAATGCAATTGTAATACGAACAATTGTAAGTATTTAATTCTTAGCATTTTATTGTTACATTTTAATACAGTAAAAAAAAGATTTGAAATCAACAAGTATGGAAGCTCGCTTAAAAAAATAAAATTGTTTCACAGATGTAAACAAAACGAATATTATAATACACTAATTCTTAGCTTTGTTTATCGTTAAATCTTTTATAAAGTTTAGGAATGCATTTTTAGAAATAATATCTTAAATTTAAACAAAAATGTAAAAAACAGAAAAAAAAATTCCTAAAATAAACAAACATTCTATTATACAAAATCTCGGTTAGTTCTTTTTTTTTTAATTTGATGAATCATGTTCTGATTTTCTCTCTTACTCCTGTTTTCTCCTCACTCACTCTCTGCTCTCTGGTGTCATAGACCGGGTAACTTTGCTAGTATATATATATATATATATATATATATATATATATATACTATAGTGTGAGATGGTCACTGTTTCAGCTTTTGCTTGAATGGTGTTCCAAAGGCAGTATTATTGGTAGAGTATTTATCCATCTATCTATCTATCTATCCATCTATATATATATACATCTCTACTGATGAGGCCTAATAGGCCGAAATGTACATACAGAGATTGATTTTTCTCGATTTGTTTAGCCTTACATTTAAATAGGTAATCCCGCCTAATTAATTATTAATGAATTAACTTTCAAAAAATTAGGTTCGACTTCAATTAAGCACATATTCTCCCAAATATATATATATATATATTCACATAACAATGAAATTCCCTCACCAATCAATCAATTTATCTATCTATTTATCCATCTATCATTCTGCCTATCTAAGTCTATTTTCATCCATCTTACGTATCATGTCTACCCCCCCCCCTCGGGCCTGAACCTTGCCCCCTTTCCTTCTTTCAACCAACCCCACTTGGTCCTTGTACATATGCATACATGTGTATATGCGTGCTCTTGTATGTATTTGCGCATATGTGAGCGTGAATGTGTACGTGGATATATGCGAGTGCATATATGTGTATATGTGTATGTATGTGCATATATATGTATATATATATATATATATATGTTTGTGTGTGTGTGTGTGTGTGTGTGTGTGAATGTGTGCTGGCATGTATGTATGTTTTTGCATGTGTGTGTGCGTGTATGTGCACGCGTATGTATATGTGCGTATATACGTGTGTGTCTGTGTATGTATGTGTGCGTATGTGCGTATATATGTGCACGTGGGGCCCATAGTAGTATGCGTATGCACTTCAATATGTATATGTAGGGCTAACGCAACACATATAGTGACATGTGAGTACATATCGGTATGTATGAATATTGTTTTGTATGCGTGCCTATGTCGTGTCTATGTGTAACCGCGTGCAGCAACGTCCGGTTGACATCGCTACACATCGTATTACCCACCCCCACCCGCCCATAATATACAACATTTGCAATCTTAAAGTTAATATTATTCATCCACACTCCTCAACTAACACGACCCAGCTATATACAACATACATAACCTACACATCCGAGGGAAAAAAAACATACACACACACATACATGCACAGGCACAAGCGCTCGCATGTAAGCACTGTTAAAATACCACACACTCACAGATCAACGTATTATGTGTGTGACCAGTTACTACGCGTACGCAACCTTTATGTAGCCCATAAACGCTCTCACACATTCAATTCACCTTCACATACACACACACATCATTTTATCCAATCATACGCATCCCATGTCTATTGAATTTTTTGAAATTTTTTGTAATTTTTTCGATTTTCCTTACATTTGAAACATCTTCACCTGATTATTGCATCGCATGAAACCAATATTGGTTGTGATTGTTCCTTTGTCACCTAATGAATAGATATGTAAAACCTTTATATATTTATCTTATTATATATATATATATATATATATATATATATATATATATATATATATATATATATATATATATATAATATATAAAGGAGTTTAGTATGTACGTGTCGACGTATAACTCCGAAAGGGAAGGTCACTCGGATTCGAAACCTTGTATACACCTTGATATCATTCTAACTAAGAAACACACAAAATTTGGTTATTGATTTTCCTGATTAAGGGATATAATTAATTAATTAAGCCAAAATCAATCGATTTGCGAAACTGGCCGTATACCAGTTCCTACTGATAATAAAATATTGTTGATTGCCTGCTTTTTTTACAGCGATATCAGATGTGAATTTTAATTTTAGTGAATAAATTTCGCAGTCTGAGCCGTTCAGGTCAGAATTTATCCCTTTTTTATGGTCTAAACTTAAATATATTTATATGGTTAGAAAGAAAAGAAAATAATCTTTCTAAATATGTAATTTGTATGTGTTTTTATCCATTGGATTATTTATATATATATATATATATATATATATATATATATATGTGTGTGTGTGTGTGTGTATGTGTGTGTGTGAGTGTGTGTGCGTGTATCTGTGTATGCGAATGGGCTCATGTGAATGTGTGAGATCATCTTGAGCTATTATTGATACTAATATACTTTCCTTTATTCAGGTTTGGTAAAAGGCTATAGAAAATAACTTTTTTCCTTTATTCCTATGTTCGTATGTCACTAATTAATGCATGCCAGAACTGTCCAAAAGTTTTTGATTGATAGTCTTCTGCGATTTGCATTGTCCTTATATTAATAGCTTCACACAAAAATTGCAATTATTGATATTGTATTAATATGATCTGCAAGGAATACTCCGACCCGGACATACTGAAAAATAAACTCGCAATTAATTCACAACACATGTTCTCATTGTCTCTGTAAAGATTGACAAAACCAGGTCTTCACAAAGTAATCCATATAGACCCCTAGGGGTGAGAGTCTGGCAAGATGAATAAAAGCGGGGGAGGGGGGCAAGAGGGGGTGAATTTCTTAGTTTGAATTTATGAAACTGTTTACAACAGAAAATCCCTAGGTCATGTAGACTGGTTTTCTGATATACTATAGGTAACAGTAGGCTTGATTAGGTGTGATGGCGACTGGTGATGTGTCATTCACAAACGACCTGTTTAAAATATACGGGATATTTAAATGAACAAACGATGTTGAATTGGGGAAAATTTAGACACTTCCTTAAAGAGGAATCTATTGAAATGACTTTCGGTTTTGAAATGGAGTCTATGTATTCATTTAGGAATTCGATATTTCTGGATAAATGAAAGAAAAAACCCAACTATAACAAAATAATCCAAGATTTGTGCAACAGTTGAGTACATTTTACTAACATCTCCCAGTTCGTATATAGGCAAATCTGGGTTTAGATATGTGCATCATTTTCTAAGCAAGTGGAGAAGCACTTTGAACAGTGACTTGCAATTCAAATTCACAAATCTGCAACCTAATATTCATTATCAAATCTCACTGCCGAAAACTATTCACCCCATTAAAGAATAATTCTACAATTAAAGTTGCCTTTACATATTTATTCAGTTAAAACGTTTATTTGTTGTGATGGAAGAAGAGTTAGACTTTCTCGACACAGACTTGCCTCATTTATTTTTGCCGCAGCTTTCTTGGATATGAGAAGACTGGGGATGATGTATACACTCCAATTCCAGTGCATAGGTTAGATATGAATATATTTATGTAGGTATATACATATTTATCCAACCCGCTCGCTATGGGTTGGATGTGACACAAAATCGCAATTATGTAAATTGTATTAAACAACTGAAATACGTATGGTTGGTAAGTTGGTTGGTTTTTACGGCATGTCAACCCTTGTTTGGTTATTTAATGCGTTTTCTTTTATTCATTCTTGAGGAGTATTCAATCTTCTTTTTTTTTTTAAACTTAGTCATTGAAAAATTTTAAAACATTTTTAACTCATTTTTTATCGTTAACCCATACATAGAAACCCAACAGTTACTACCACTCCGGGTCATAGTGAACCTTGGAGGCATGTCGATGAAGGGGTACTTCACACTCCACAGACCTCTAGAATTTGAATTTTATCATTAGAAATCTAGTTATGTTTTATAATCTAATACTAAATTAATTAATTTGAGGATAAAGTGAAATCAAATTTGGCTAAAAAAGGTGAATCAAGTATATAGTTTTAAAACACCTGGACAAACCGAACCAGTTTCTCTGAGCAAATAATCTCCGAAGAGCAACAAGTAAAACCGTTAAACTTACCTTTTACTCTATTCCCTATATCCCTCGGCGACATATATGTTGTAAATCATTGACTTGCTCAAAAGCCATTCTATCAGATGGCAATTGAGCTAGATTCTGCTGAAGGCTTTTGATTAAACCATCGGCCAACAGTGACACTTGCTGAATTTAGTACTTATTAAATTTTATCCCACAAAAATTCGTCGCAAAAAATCAGGTAAAGATCAACTAATACAATTCAGTCAGGAATGTTTTGATATGTTCACGGAATTGGACTGATTGCAAAATAGTATATGTTGGCGTACGGACTCTAGGAGTAAAATTGTAAAATATGACACACTGACACTCTAATATTCGCATTTATTATTAGAGATTACAAATAATCTTGATTAGTATTCTTTTATATTTATTCTAATTTCATTTTTATTTTAACATACTCGGGCCCTCAATCTTAGACAACAAGAGACAGCACGTAATAAAAATAAAATAAATCATAATGAAACGTTGTGACTGGCAAAGATTTATCTCTTTCGTTTATAAACGAAAATAAACAAATTATGATACTGTTCATATATATATATAATATATATATATATATATATATATATAAACACACACACACACACACACACACACACACATATAATATATATATATATATATATATATATATATATACTAATACTGCTACTATTAATACTTATATCTATATAACTGATGGTACTATTGTATTTAACTGATGATCTGTTAAATTCATTGAAAATCTCAATGACCTGACTGAAGTAGTTCGTTATAATAATCCACTCAGCTGTAGTACTTGACAAATGGCCATTTTCCTGAGGGCTCGTATACACATAGAAAAAACCAAAAATGGCCCCAGTCACCGCGGCCACAAGGATCAAATTACTTCGATTCTCGCCCCTCTTTGATGTGGTGGAGGAAAGGAGAGGATTCCCGGATTCCGACTTGCCTCATTTATTTTTGCCGCGTCCGACTTGAAGATGAGAACACTAGGGATGGTGAACACACTCCAATTCCATTACGTGGAGTTAGATGAACATGTTTATATTTATGTAGTTATGTAGTTATTTCCCAAACCCGTTCGCTACGGGTTGGATATGACTCAAAATCACAAGTATGAGAAATCCTGTGAGATTCAAACTCATTTTTAAATGGTAAGGTATCTATAGCTTCCTAACCATTACATCACGATGGGACGCCTTTTTTTATCCAAGCCGATCGCCACGAGTAGGATGTGACACAAGCATGTATGAGGAGCTAATTCGCTATTCATAAGCAATCGATCAGCGAGACTAGTTTGCTAATGTATGTACGGTTTTGTTGAGTCTTTTTACAGCATATCAACCATTTTCGGGTCATTTAATGATGAATCAAATCGTTTTTGAAATAGGTCGTTTACAATACCTGCTTTTGCTTCAGTGGTCATCCAACTAAGTATTGTACGGGCTCATCCTGTGATCTAGTGGGTTCCTACTTCAAAGTTTTCCCCTTCTCAGAAGAATGAAAGTGGAAGAAATGTTTTCTGCTTAGATTTCTTATTTAAAAGAAAAGGAAAAATGACCCCAAAAATAAGGATAACATATGTATGGGTCAATAAATGAGGTGAATTTTGTCACAGGAGTTTGCTATAGGAAACACTGTTTTCATTGCACATTTTGAAAGGAAATACACTGATATGTACTTTCATGTCTCTATAATACTTTGCCGGGGTACAGGGTTCGGTTTATGTATGTATGAGAACGATGCTCCGGCTCAGTATTACAGTCGTCGAAACTGCCCGTTCCAACCTCCCGTTCTTATGTTATCTGTTGATTTACAGGAAGGCTGAAAAAGAGCTGGTTTCGTTCCTTTTACCAACTCGGCTGAAGTAAGATTAAATAACCAAAAGCTGTCAACGGATCAACAAAACAATTAAACACAACGCCTTTTTATGCTTATGTACAAAATATATACATTTATTTTACAAAGGAGCGAGGTGATTTATTTGTCAGTTGACTGGCGATCTACAGCTAGTTTTTGGCTAAGTTATCAATTTTGTACCGAGTGGCAAGACATGAGTGTATCGGTAAAGTTGTGGCAAGGACACCGAGCTATATCGAGCTCCCTGGTTTCGGAGTGTCTGACTCTGATTCTCTCTCTTCTCCTGTCTCGGTCTCTTTCTCTAGTTTCGGTCTGTTATTTATGGGATTCAAACCTCCCCACCCCTAACATATGTCTCTGATTGGCCAGCCACTCGATACTATTGCCTACGTGTCTAAATGGCCTTGTGCCAGCCTAGCTTGTATCTTTCCATTTGGGTTTTTCCAACTCCAACGAATCAAGGCCAACCATTGTTTTATTTATCTAAGTTTTTGAAATTGTTGACCAACTTTTCAAAAACTGGAATCTTTGTTAAATTATCATTTTATTTTGGCAAAATCTAAAATTCCGATGATATATGTCAAATTGCATAATTTAACGAATTTATTTGTCTACGTGAAAATTCTTTGCTTAGATGAATTTATATTTTTAATACAAACAATTATTATTATTATTATTATTATTATTATTATTATTATTATTGTTTTTCTTATTTTTACTTTTAATTTTAAGAAACCCCATAATTAATAATTAGGGTAGTTTTAATTAATTAGTAATTAATTAATAGATCGCCAATCAACCCATAACACTTTTAATAGTGTTACATCTCAGAAGACTGTCAACATGATTTTCTTTACTGACTGCTGCGTCTGGATTTTTTGCTTTACCGATGAGTCGGAGTGTTTCCACTCCATAGACTGTCTTTTCGATTAAGGCTCGTAGATTCCACGTAGTTTGCACTTCTCATCCATTTGATGACAGATATCTGTTCAAGCTGAGAGCGCTCCTTTTAATTGGCCATCATTGTGAATAGCCTCTCTTGTTAAATTGACCCAGGTAATCAATTTCAAATAATTGAGTTCAAATCCGACGACAAAATTCCAACACTGAAATCTGCAACAATTATACAACAAACTTCCACAAACGAAGTGCGTGCACAATACCAAGTTTCAAAAACACCTGCTTGGTCTGTCGATCGTGCTCTTTTATTATGTGGCTTGTCTCCGGTTAATTTGCATACGCCTCAAACTAATCTCGCCAATTCTCTTGTCTCCGAGAACATGTCTCTTAAATAATGGTTCTTTTTCTGGGTATTTCACTTCTTTTGTATACCAAGTGTTAGAATATGTGTCGTCATTGTTAGGGTTAAGTTGTTGTTCACAGAATCCAGTTGATGATCCTAGCTCGTAGATTTCCTTGTATAATATACATATATATATATTCCAAGTCGGTAGTGTTCCTTGTAATATGTATTAGTCCAAGTCTCTAGTGTCGCTTATTGTATATATGAGTCAGACGTCAGGGTTTACTTTGTTATTAATCCAAAGATAGGTCTTCCTGACAGAAAGTTCAACCAGCAATTGATTTGAGGACAGTTGCAAACGATCTTAAATGCTTTCTGTACTCTTATCTAATTTGTCAAATGTAGACACGTTTTGTTTCTAGATGTAATCCATTTTCTTTTTTACAGCCTGAAAACCAATATTTGTGTGGTATTAAAATAATCTTTTCTGTAAACTAATTCCAAACAATACATTGGTTACACTCATAGAAAGAGACATTCTGAAAAAATTGATTTAACAAAAACAACACTTATTTATTCAATGAAAGACATAAAATAAAACTGAACAAATTTCACTGTATTAGAAATAAAGACAGAAATAAAGAAATATCTCAATAGGAAAAAAAAAGAATGGAAGAAAGAAAAATATGAGGATAGGGAGAGGCAAGATAAATAATGTGAACAAAATGAAGAAATCAAGAAGCCTAGAAAAGAAGGAAAGGAGGAATGAAATGGGATATGACAATAGTAAAAAGCAAGTAGAGAAGAAAGAAAAAAATATGGCTGTAAAAAGAAACCAGAAACAAAAATGAAAGTAAGAAAGTAAGAAAAAAAGAAAGAAAGAACTATGACAATAGCCAAAAGCAAATAGACAAAAGTTGAAGGAAAAAAGAAAAGAAAGAAAAGATATAACAATTGTGAAAAGCAAGAAGAGAAAATGGAAAGAAAAAAATAAAGAAATAAATAAAGAAAGATGACAAAAGAAAAAAGAGACAAACAAAAAGGAAAGAAATAAAGACTCAATTCTATTTGTAATTATTTCGAGAAATGGGCGAATAAGCCTCGAAATATTAACTAAACAAATTACATATATTTTTCTTCAGGGAATATTCATTAAATACTCCTTGAGCTTATTACTTGATGTAGTGGCTGGCTTGCTGGAATGTGACAACGTAGTAAGCGAGTTCAAACTCCACTCTCTCAGTTATGTTCATTTTTGGACTATTTTCTCTTGAGAAAGCTATTATCTCCCTCGATCCCACCTATGGTTTAAAGTGTACCACTCCTGTTCTTCTGCAAGTGTGTCTTTTGCATTAAACAAACTACAAAGGTTGATATTACATTAAACAAAGCAAACCAACTTAAGGTTATTGCATAAATCAGAGTGTTATCGAGACCGATGTTTCGTGAAATGTGCACACAACTTTTAAACTCTAAACTAATCAAACAATAGTAGAATAAAAATCAGAAATAAAACGAAATATATCTTTTGATGAGAAGTCGTTGAATATCGAATTAAAAGTGTGCGTATGTTTTGGTTGTTTTGTATTACGGTTTATCAACCCTTTTCGTGTCATTTAATGACGAATTAAGTGATTTTGATAAAGTATTCAATTGGGCACAATAACTATTGTTGCTTAAGTTTTAAATTTTATGTGACTTTGAACAAATTTTGTATGTTAAAATCTTATGGAAACACGTCAAAAATCGAACTGTCTTCACTATATGTTAGTGCTTATTTAAGAAAACAAAAATGAAAAAGAAACTTACGTACATACTTTAAGATAGTTGCAATTGTTGCTCTTGGCAAGTCTATATATAATATCACACTTTCAGTTTAGTGCCAAGCTTGAATATTTTGGTTACATTTTTTAAAAATGTGTTGGTTAAAATCTAATGAAAACACGTCAAAATCTACCTGTTTTCACTATGTATTAGCACTAATGAAAAAAAACAACCACTTTAAAGCAATATTGAACAGGCTCATAGCTGCTTAACTATGGTGATCTAGCTGGAACCGATGTTTACAGCATGATTTGACCATAATTTATGTGTGTGTGTGTTCCAGTCATTCAACTAAATTAATAAAAAGAAAGCAAAACATTGTTTTATACCCAAACATAACGTGAAGGCACAATTAGACATTGATTTTAATCCATTCGCTGTGCTTTTCACGAGGTTGGTCAAAACATGCCAAACAATAGATAAGAGTCGTTTTACTGAAAAGGATTCTAATGTCACATTTCTTATCAAGCGCGTCTACAAAGGATTTGTGCTTCACAGGCGACTTGCTCGCTAGAATATCGTTGAAAACAAATACACGTTAGTCCATGTGATCACTCAGGCCGCTAATAATTCGTGGAAATGTCTTATTTTCACGTCCGTATGAAAATTGTAGCATTTCAAATGTTTTTGTCTTTTATGGGGTTACAGATAAAGCATTACACAGGCAAGCCCAAACTATACAAATAGTTATATCAAGAAGAAAGTATTGTGTTGAAGATTGCTTATAGAAATGGCTATGAATCATAAAGCAGGAATTGTCTCATAGTTATTTCATTTTGTTTTGGGATGCCTGCTTCAAAGGAATTTTTATTAGTTGATTGATAAGACTGACTGATTGGTTTTTAATGGCATCTTAACCCATCTTGGGTTATTCTATGCCACGAGGTTAGGAAGTCGTGAACATCGTTCGTTTATATTTATATTTTTTGTTTCTTATGATTTTTTCTTTATGCACATTGTCTAATAAAATACAACTGATACTTAAACAGATCTATTTGACCTCTGGATAGGAACTTTAGAGGTACTAACAATACTGATCCGAGTGGAACTGGAAGTAATGGCAATTAAGGAGTACTCAACACGCCCCATATCTCCAGAACTAGTGACTCTCCATCAGACGTCATAACCAGAACATCTCTATTTTATAGTATATTTCTACCCCTTTGTAGGGGATGCAATCAGCGTATTCTATGGGGATTATTGCTGGGTTAGCTTCACTGACAATTGATTGGGAGTATATTTCAAACTGGATTACTATCGTATCCCTGCTAAGCTAAGTTTAATAAGTTTACACGAAACTACAAGGAAGATTACAAATTTATCTGCACTTTCGTTTTATGGAAGCCGAGGTCATCGTGAATGATTTGATAGGCAGAACCATCACTAAAGTGCGGAGAGTAAGCTAACTCATAAATGATAACTCGCCGGTTCACCATAACCGTCTCCAGAGCTCACTGAATCTTATAATAATTTTTTCTATTTAATCCATAGATGGGACACAAGTAGGTATTACTAGTAGGTCAGAGTAGACCTGGGAGTAATGGCAATAAACGGATACTCCATACACTCCAGTGATTCAGAATTGGAACCTCCCTAGAAGTAGTTTAACGTCATACTCGGGAAACTAAGACTCCCAGCCTTCTACACATATATGATAAAGAGTTGACAGTTTGCCATAAGTGCAATAGGGTTGGAACAATCATATAGGTGCTAGAGCTTGACGTGACCAGCTGATTAATCGGAGGGGTCTATTCGACCGCTTATCTAGCCTAAGTATGAACTAAAGTGCGGCTTCTCATGGACTACTCAGCTAGCAGTATTCCGTCCTTAAACATCACGGGTTGCCACCCACGGCCAACAGTTGGCCACATTGTGGGTATTTTATTCCCCAGCAGAAGAGTGGTCGCTGTATTCTTCTAGCCAAGCTGACAAGGCGTGTTAGATCATGACTTATGTTCATCAAATAACAATTAAGATAGTATCGTCTCATTAAAGGATCAGCCTTTGAAATTAGTAGACCAGTTCATATACCTCGGTAGCAAAACCTCACTAGATATAATGTATCTACTAATTTTTATTCAGAATTTCGGACATTCAAATTAAAAAAAAAAACAAAAAAAAAAAAACACAAATAAACAAAAAACAGAAACCGCTGTCCAAAAGTAATTTTGATAATTTTCAATAGTGGGTTCAATTTGAAATGTAGGTCTTTTTTTTAAACGTACCCAAATTTGTGTTGCAGGAAATTTAAATAAAGCTAA
>CM042137.1:17486261-17491261 GCA_023376005.1 Doryteuthis pealeii
AGCTGATGAAGGTGTGCTCCACATTCCCCAGACCTCGAGAACTGAGATCTCACCATCAGTTAGAGTTTACGTCATACCCAGGACATGGAGACCCTTAGCCACCGCCTTCTAGCACCCATATGGTAAATATGATTGACGCTTGCCATAAGGGTAATGTGGTCATGACAATCATATAGGTGATAGGTGAGTCTTTTTGTATTCTTCCATTTGATGAAACACTCTTAGGTAGTTGGTTATTTTGTTTTACAGCAAATCAACGGCATATCAACTACGGTGATTCATTTATTGCTGGCAAAGTTTTGAAAGATTCGTAGTGATATTTTAGAAGAAAATTTTTCAATTTTTTTAAAAACAAATTTTATAATTAACCCAAAGATGGGACCATAACAGGTACAACCACTCCGGGTCAGAGTGAACCTGAGAGCAAGGATGATGAAGGTGTGCTCCACATTCCCCAGACCTCGAGAACTGAGACCTCACCATCAGTTAGAGTTTACGTCATACCTAGGACATGGAGACCCTTAGCCACCACCTTCTAGCACCCATATGGTAAAAATGATTGACGCTTGTCATAAGGGTAATGGGGTCATGACAATCATATAGGTGATAGGTGAGTATTTTTGTAATCTTCCATTTGATGAAACACTCTTAGGTAGTTGGATATTTTGGTTTACAGCAAATCAACCCATTTCAAATCATTTAATGTCAAATTTAAGTCATTTTGATAACCAAAGGACGCAGATGGATTACAGTATATAGTGTTTTTTAAGTAGTCAGCCTATAAACTATTAAATCAGCTCATCACTGCTTAACTTCGGTCATCTAACGGGAACAGGTACTTTCAGCGTGACTTAATCATAAGGTTAAACACTTGGGTGAGGACTGTTACAAAACTATGAATTAAACGATTAGAAAATATCATTGCTGTGCGTCAAGCGAAAAATTGGTTTTGTTTAGTTCATTTTTTTAATGGCATATTTAATGGATTATCTAAAGTCAAAGTTATCCTAGTAGAGAAACATTAGTGTTACTATTTAACCCACAGCTGGAAGGTGAAGGGAGCTCATTAACCCGAAAATAAACGGAATAGAACGATTCGAGTTCGAACTTGCTTGCTAGGATGTCACGGTCCAGTGCGTTAGCCGCTACCTCTACACAGAAAGAATTCCTTCACACAGACACCAGCCACACATGAAATTACAAAGAAGAGTGTTGCTTAGTCCCATTTTAGAAAATAGTAAATAACGAGTGGTGGACTACCTACGGTCCCCTTAAAATTTAACAGTTAAAATCCTGAGCAGGATTTGATACAGGCGAAAGGGATTTCAAACATGTTTACTCGGATATCTCAATCCAACACGTTAACCGCTACGTCACAGGGACCTCATCCCCTGATTTTAGAGTACTTGTATATATGGTTACATCAATTAATTAACAACCTCTTCTATTTCATCAATTCTATTACAAATGTTTTATTTCAAAGTACAAGTCACTACCCTTAAAATCTTAAGCCAGTTATTCGCAGTATGGTCAGATAATATTTCATGTGTTTCCTCTTCCCGAATACTGCGAGTAACTGCCGTAGCTTTAAGGCCCAGATTATAAGAAATGGAGATCAGAGGAAGAATGGAGACTGTTATTATCGGCCAGAATACTAAGCCCAGTCTTGTAAATATGAGGAGATTTAAACTAAAAAAATGCAATAATAATAATAACAATAATAATAATAATAATAACGACAAGAAGAAGAGAACCTGTCATCTCCTGGATTTTGCTGTCCCGGTCGACCACCGAGTGAAAATGAAAGAAAGAGAAAAGATAGACAAATACTTGGTCATTGCCAGAAAACTGAGGAAACTGTGGAACATGAACGTGATGGTTGTGCCTATAGTAATTGGTGCCCTTGGAATGGTCCCCAAAGCACTGGAAAAGAATTTGGGTGAAATAGAAATAAAAGGAAGAATCGAGACCATCAAAACTACAGCATTGTTGGGAACGGTTAGAATACTCAGAAGAATCCTGGAGACCTGAGGAGACTTGCTGTCACTCGGCCTCCGGTGAACCACCTGCTACGGCATATGTGAAAACCTGAAATAATAATGATTACATTCTCTGGTACTTAAAGAGTGAGATGGATCACATCATCCCTACCAGAAGACCAGACCTAGTAGCAATTAAATAGAAGAACTTATCTATTGGTGGATTTTACTGTCCTGGTGGACCACCGAATAAAAATGAAAGAAAACTTAAAAATGGACAAATACCTGGTGTTTACCTGAGAACTGAAAAAAACTATAGAATATGAAGGTGAAGTTGATACCAACTGTAGTTGGTGCCCTTGGAATGGACCCCAAGGTTTTGGAAAATGTATAGCGAAATTGGAAACCAGACGAATTAAGATCATCAAAACAACAGCATTGGCTATAATACTTAAAAGAGTTCTGGAAACCGGAGGAGACTTGTTGTCACTCATACTCCATTTAAAGACTACCAGTTAATTCTGGTGTGAAGAACTCGTATAATTATATTAACAGAGACTTGTGAAATTGGAAATAAGAGAAAGAAATGCGAGTGTCCAAACATCAGCATTATTAAGATCAGCTAGAATACTCAGAAGAGCATTGGAGACCTGAGGACACTTGCTGTCACTCAGCCTCGAGTGAAACACCACCAGTCCCAGATAATTTTATGGATTTAGGTTCTGTTTTGTGCACATATCATTTTTCATCATAGTTAAATTTTAATCTCTTGAACAATTCCTAATGGATGACTTTTCCTTCCATTCATGTCTATTATATTACTTTTGTCGGAGTTTGCTGCATTCAGTAATTATATGTATTATTCATAAGAATCTGCAAGGAATAAGGTCCTCTACACGAAGGTAAATGCTATAAACACATGTTTCTAACAGTTAACAGGTATTTTATTCAAGGACTAAAAAGTATATATATATATATATATATATATATATATATATATATATATATATAATTTGCTATAATAGCGATTTTTCATCGGTAATAGTTGCCAGAGTTCAAATTAAAAGTTCAGGATTTTGAAGAGTGTGTTCAGACGTTTCATCTTTTGGCTCCAACACAATCATCCATCTTCGAATAGTCGATAATTCTTATGTCCGTAATATCCGTGATGTCGCAATAACATCAACATTCGCACATACACACTCACACACACACACACACACACGCACAAGCTCCACCAATATATATATATATATATTTATATATATTGGTTCATGGTAAAATAATTCCCATTATTTAAAGAATATTTTACAGGAAAACTTTGATAGGTAAACATATGTTAATTGCAAATTATGCCTTAACTGAAAATGATTCTTTGAACTATTTGACATAATTAATGCAGAGTTTTTGAGGATATGGTTATATATATATATATATATATATATATATATATTGTAAACAAGGTTTGTTTAGAATGTCTTTTTGCCGATAATTTTTTGGAGAATAAGTGCTTAATTGGAGTCGTACCTAATTTTGAAAATTAATTAATTAATAATGAATTAGGCGGGAATACCTATTAAATGTATGGCTAAACAAATCGAGAAAAATCAATCTCTGTATGTACATTAGGCCTCATCAGCAGAGCTATAGATCGGAAGACCGCCCTGTGCGTGATTTGAAACCGGACTGCCAAGCTGACAGGCCGATCCCATAACCCCAACACCAAACGAACTTCTTAGATTTTATGATTTGTTTAGAGTAGGTTAACATTCCTCTTCTAGTGACTTTTATTACACGACGATATGATAAGTTGTAAACAAGGTTTGTTTAGAATGGCTTTTTGCCGATAATTTTTTTGGAGAATAAGTGCTTAATTGGAGTCGTACCTAATTTTTGAAAATTAATTAATTAATAATGAATTAGGCGGGAATACCTATTAAATGTATGGCTAAACAAATCGAGAAAATATATATATATATATATATATATATATATATATATATATATATATATATATAGGGTATTCGGGATAAATTTCACATTTTCATAAGGAAAAAGAAAAAGTGCTTGGTAACTACAACATTTAATGGGTTGTAAAAAAAGTCAACAGGCATGGAAATTATACAACTGTCAACAAGTTTCACTCAAAATAACCACCATTAGCGTCGATCACAGCTTTAATCCTGCTCCGGAATCTGGAGCAAGCTGATGTTATATTTTCCCTGCAAAGGGTCTCAAAAACTACCTTAATTCTGTCGATTAACTGGGCTTGTGTGGTACTTGAACGGCGATTGGCGTCTTTCTCAACAGCGCCCCATACATGATAATCCATGGGGTTAAGATCTGGGGAGATCGGAGGCCAAACATTGGGACTGGCGTAGTCATACATATTAGCAGACAACCATTTTTTACTTTTCCTAGAGGTGTAGCAGGAGGCAGAATCCTGCTGCCATATATATGACCAACCATTGGCTAACCGTATTATCCAGGGTTTGACTACAGTGTTTACCAACTCCACGTAGCCATCTGAATTCAACCTGATACCCTCTCTGAAAAAATGCGGAGGCATCACACCCTCTCAGAGGACACACACCCGAAAACCATCACAGCTTGGGGAAATTTAGTCTGCATGACACGAGGAGTGTTCTTTGGACTGTATGCAAGCCATCTGCTATTCTGCGTATCATGCTTTTGATCTTGGCAAAAGTTTTTCTCATCGGGAAAGAACCAGATTGTGTCTGGTTTAGAATGTTTCACTTGGTTCAGAAGATTCATCGCCTTTGTCAGACGATTTTCACGTGCCTTTTCTGGGAACAGTTGACCTCTGCGACGTTTGTATGAGTAGTAGCGAAGGTCATCATTGAGTGCAAGCTCCATGGTAGATACTGAAACATTCAATTCCCGTGACAAAGCCCGAATTCCAATTCCAGGGTCCTGGTAGCAACCATTATCTCCTTATTTTGATGACCGGCGTAGATCATCATGATACAAGTTATTCTCTTCCATAATTCAGGTCGGTTC
>CM042137.1:17498761-17536261 GCA_023376005.1 Doryteuthis pealeii
AAGGGGATAGACACCCTTGCTGTCTGGCTGATACAGACATTAGGCCGTCCCGACGACTTTATTTGATAAGAAGTCACTTAGCTATTCAAACGATGGTTTTTGTCCATTGCCTCGTTATTTCCTGAAAAATGCTACAGGAGGATGGAGTATGCAGTGTAAATTGATATAGTTGGTTGGAGTTTACGGCATGTCAACACTTGTTGGCTTATTTTATGCTGAAGGCATTTTGTTTTATTCATTCTTGTTGGTTATTCAAATATTTTTTCAAACTCAATTGTTTTAAACACATTCTTAACGCTCATTTTTTATGTATTTAACCCATATATAAGACTATACCAGGTATTACCACTCCGGGTCAGAGTGGAATTGGAAGTAATGGTGATCGAAGTGTATTTCCCATTTCCAACAATTCCAGAATTAGAACTTCCACACTAGATTCAGTTTTACGTCATACACAGAACACTAAGACCCTCAGCCACCGCCTACTAGCACATCTATGATAAAAAGGTCGGGGCTTGCTATAAAAGCAATGAGTTTGGACAATCACATAGGTGTTAGGGCTTGATGTGACCAGCCAATTAATCAGAAGGGGGCATTCTGATCGCCCGACTAGCCTAAGTAAGGTCTATAGCGGAGCGTTGCATGCCACGGACTGCTCAGCCACCAGGATTGAGTCCTCAACTATTACGGATCGCAATCCACGGCGAACAGATGTCACCATTGTGGGCATTTTACTCAGTTGTATTCAACAGCATCCGCCGCCAGGGTGGGGCATGGATTCAAGCGTCCGTGTGTGTGTGTGTGTGTGTGTGTGTGTGTGTGTGTGTGATGATGGACAAATACATCTGCTCTTCAAGCATATGAATTATGGTTTTAACCAGATATAATGAGGACACAATACTGTTGTGATGTTAGTTCAACAGTAAAAAAAGTCAAGTCGAGGTAGGGTAAAATGAGACAAGTGTATTTACAATAAGGTACAAGAACGGCTAGCTTGCCGCTAAACGGTAACAGTACAACCTTTTCACTCGGTGTCTCACTATTTATAGTGAGAACCGGTGTATATTCTCCACTGTAGGAACGGCGGGTACAACAAATACCACAATAATGTAAATGTATTTCTTTACAAACTTACACGTTTAATTTTTCAATTTATTCACTAGAGTTTTTTTTTGTGTTACTTTTAGATATTTCTATCCATTTTTTCATTTCGTTCTTGATGAAATGTTTGTGGTTTACCTTTGATCTAATATCACAAAATAGCTTCAACTTCGACATCGCGTGAAAAATTGTGACCTTTCAACGCTTCTTTCATTTGTGAGAAAAACCAAAAAAGAATCGGATGGTGTCAAGTCCGGGCTGTACAGAAGGAGTGAAACAAGTGTGAATTTCAGGATTCTCACCGGTCGCGCTGTTTTCTTGACTTTAAACCTGCGTTGTCGTGATGCGAAACTAATTTTCAGTCCCGATTTAGCACTACCAGTCTCCTGGCTGTCGCCAATTTTTTGAAAGATGCATTGAAAGGTTGAAAAATTTTATAAAAATATTTTTTTCTTTTTTTTTCTTCATATAAATGATCTGAACTGAAGAAAAAAATATCATATCAAACGGCATCTAGTGGGGCATACGGTTTAGTAAAATAAGCCAGCAAATTATTACTCGTGAGTTCAATTTTCATTATTTATCTTATATTTATGGCTGATTTGAAGTTTTCCATCTACTGTGTGAAAATTTATTAAAGGAATGGTGATCCTCTTTCACCGGACGCCGGTGGTGGCCTGTGGAGATTTAAATAAAATTGAATTAAATTAAAATAAGATTCAAATAAATAAAACGTTCTGAGCGTCTGTACTCTGGCGTTCGGAGTTAACGGCCTGTTCTTACACTCTCAACCTACACTTCGACGGAGTTGCTCTCCGTATCGTTAAAAAAACCCAGACGGCGACGAATCGGAACAGTCACCTCTCCGTATCGTCAAAAGACCCAGACGGCGACGAACAGGAACCCCCAGCACGTTGGAAGCAAGAGCGGCAAATGCACTCCTAATAACCAATTCTTCATGGCCCAATCAGTTACGTGGAACAGTAACATCAAGGATAAACAGCTAAATTTCCGCAGGCAATTTTATCTGCAAACCATCACTTTAACCCTTTTGATACATTCAATTCTCCTAGAAGTACTTTTACCAACCAAACTCATTGAACTCTTGAACATTTCATAAAATTTGTTTGGTTGTTTCTTTCTAGGCTTTTTGTATACCTTGATATTTGTTGTTTTTTTACGTATAGTGAACGTTTTGTTCTATAAAGTCGTTTGTCTCCTTTCTTCAAAGTTGCACCCATCTCCTCACTGCGTCGAAGTACGGTCTATTCTCGTACAAAACGTAGGGTTTAGACAGTGCTTTTCCGGGGATAAAAAATCCCCATAACTAAGCTGCTTGACTATATCGGGGGGAGATGTGTTCATGCCTTTCCACAGCGCGAAGAGAAAGGCTAACAACCTCGGATTGAATTCAAATTCTGATCTCCAATTCCATTTTCCATGACAAGAACCATTATGTAAAATCCCGCCTCTTAAGACTACTAAGCATGTGTTACATAATTCGTAGGTAGCCTACAAATTATGTATGTAATTTTAATTAAAAGTCAAATAACGGGAAATAGAAAATTAACATTAACCGTTGAAAAAAAATTGTTGACGGCTGTTTAACCTTCTCTGATCTGAATGCTGATTTGATAAAGGAAGGCGTGAGAACAAAAATTAAAGTTAGCAGATGCTGGCCGTTAGCTGAGGGAAGCAGATGTAGTGGTCCTTCGCTGCTAAGACGCCAGCTTCTCACCGCGGTAGAAAACCTTTTGGGATTGGGTGTTTTGTATTAAAGAATATACGGCTTATAAAAACCAACAAGTCTTGCTTATTTATTACAAACCAAGAAATAAGCAGAGACGATCAGCTCGAACGGATATAGAAGAATCACCCCAGAAGATGGCAACGACGAAATAAGAACAAGAAGAACAAGTAAGAGCCCATCTCTTCATCTCTCAATACCCGATAAGAAGGGGTATATAACACAGGGGAGAACCACACTTTATCGTTTCGATACAGAAATATTGGCGCATTGTGAAAATGATTATAGAATTATGTAACGACTAATTTTCAACGATAATTCGAATATAAATTGCGATAGTAAACGTTTATCTACAAAAATGTGTAACGTGAGTGTAACATTAAAGTGTTTCTAAAAAAAATTATTCTTAGCGATTACTTTTAATTTGATAAGGAAAATGCGAAATCATTTTCCTGATACTCACTCCCCTCTTACTCTTTTCTCTCTTGCTCCCAGGTGTTCCTAGAAATCCATTTATCACAAAACCATACACCTATGCTGAAACATACATATGCACACAAGTCAGTATCCGGTGTGAATGAAAGGGCCCTTTTAACGATCTCAAAGTGTAAGGCAGGACTTACGATCCCATCTACATGTATATATATATACGCCATGTCGGCCGACAAATTCTAATACACCGACTGCACCTCTGCAGATGGGTCAAATCCATCCAATGAGGATATCTGTTGGTCGTGGGCAGTGACCCGTGATGCTTTAGGATGGAACCCTAGGAGATGAGAAGTGAATGACATGCAGCATTCCATTTCGGCCCTTACTTAAGCTAGCTGGTCGGTCAGAGAGGTCCCTCTGATCAATCGGCTGTCACGTCTAGCCATAACACCTCTACGATTGTCCCTATGTACATATCTTTATTTCTCCGATTACATTTTCATTTCCATATACATTGCTATCATGCGCATGTGAGGAACAAGTTCAGAAAACTTGTCTCAACTACCTACATTCTAAATCTATTTTCGCAGTATCGCCTTGTCACGTGATCCTTTCAATTTGTGAGAGGCCTCGTTTCAAATGAATTGAGTTCAAAACTTCATTAATCAAACTATATGACTAACAGGGGACTCTTTTTTTTTAACTGTTTACCGTTATTTTAAACTAGAAGCGGCTATCCGGCGTTGCCTAGGTAGTGGAGAGGTAAAAAAAGTCAGTCTCACAGATCCATTATTACTGAATCACGAGTTGGATCCTCGAAGGATGCCCCATTAAAAGCCCTATGTAAAAAAGACCTTGCGTTGATCCAGCTGCTCTGAAAAGAAAAATTCATGTCTATTATATTACCCCCCCCCCAAGAAAAATATGCTGTTATCATTTAAATTTCATTTTTTAATTATCTTCACTAATATAAACCAAATCTTCGTTATTTTTGCTCAAAAACCAAGATCTTGTGATTGTGAATGTGTATATATATTTACTTTGTCGTTAATTGTTTTATTGTCATAGTTTTCTCCGGACATAAATACACACAAACTGCCCTTTATATATGTATACATAAATCAAACCTTCGTTACTTTTGATCAAGAACCAAGACCTTTTGATAGTGAATGTGTATATATATTTACTTTCTCGTAAATAGTTTTATTTTTATACTTTTCTCCGGACATACATACCCACAATCTGCCCTTTATATGTGTATAGATTACTCTTCAGTTCTTGCTAAAAACGATGGGCCATGGCAATCCATTAAATTACATAATGATATTTAGAAAGGGACGAATCTATCTCTTTTCTCACGAAAGGAAATAGTAAGGTGGACTGACCTCTGTACTCGTAACCAGTTTAGAAGACAGAAGATCAATTTAAAACTTGAATATGGAGCATACGCAGTGTAGTCACCAAAGAATGATATGTCAGTAAAGACTAATCGTCGGGTGAACAGGAGCAATACAAAAACCCAATTTGTCTCAAGTTTTAAGCCCTCTGTTATTATATTCTCTCCGTTATTTATCTGGGGCCCTTGAAGTAATCTATTCCGGGTGAATGGAAATTAAATTTGGTTTCAAGTGATGAATTGTAGCAAGATGGTGAATATCCTGAGTTTTGCGAGAACTACTATTAGAAAAGAGAGGAAGGAGAAATAAGAGATAGTAAAGGGTTAAAAAAAAGTGATGAACACAAACAGGAATTTGACCGGGGCGTGACCCCCCGAATGGAGAATTGAAAGCCAACCGGAAGTTTCGGGTGTTGACCGGAACTGGAAGTCACGTGGTGACGTGGAACGACGAAGAAAAATACCGGTCTCTCTTTTTTTTTCGGACAGCGTAGAGTACGGGCGGACCTCTGGTCCCTGTTGTGGGATTACAGTAATTTAAGAGTATCCTCTCTCTCTTTCTCTCTGCCTTTCCTCCTCTCAGACCCAACACACGAGACGAGCCCTGGAAATAAAAGCTAAGCAGCTTGTGACGATATATTTCTCGCGTTGTACTTTTTTATCAACAAGATGACCGCCACGTGCCGAACACTTTTTTAGTGTCGTGAATTTGGAGGCACGTTGACAAGACCCGCTATACAACATATATCGCTATTAGAACGTTACATATATCCGTTTTAGCACCGTGAATATATTACTACGTTACAGAATCAATTAAAAGGTTTGAGAAACTCTGTTTCAGGGTAATACTGTATAATATTGTTTTTTGACTAAACTATTTAGGAAATCACCGGTGTTATAATCTGTGGGCTTTTTTTCTTCTCCTGTATTGTAATTATTGGTTCTCTTCCTTTTAGTCAGAGTTCATCTGGAGTTCTCATGGAGACCGAACACCAGACAAGTGCAAGCACATTATATCTAATCCTTTTTTTTTTCTTTTGAGCAATTGCTTTTTAATAGCGTAAAGTACAGAACATTCATCGGCGTTCGTTTAATGACATATAAACAAATCCGCGCCAATACAGAAATTGACAAGCACCTGGTAGAGTTTCTTCTCTACGATACAAGATTGTTTCTCTGTTTCTCTGTAAGTCTGTCTTTCTCACTCTTTCTCTATCTCTGTGTTCGCTTTGTAACAGAGACACAGGGCACATTGGGTGTTCATTAAGCGTAGCAATTTAAGTTATGAGCCAGCCGCATCGACAATCATTTTTGGATGGTTTCATAAGATTGGGTTGCGAATGACACCCAGTTCCCAGATGATGGCTCTAAAGAGATGATAGATTCCAGCTGGAAGTGTACTCGGATAACCATCTCGGTTGAGGAAATAAAATCAGCTGAGAACAACTCTCGGGACTAGGTCTTTAACTCACAAGGGTCTTTCCGAAAACAAGGGCTAATATTTAATTCCACGGATACTACAGTGGAAAATAACGGTTATTCAAAGAGAATGTTTTCAGATAAAAAAAAAAACACATACTTCTTTGCCGGGAAGAATTTAGTGTTGGGTTTATTGACCGGAACCCGAGATACTGCTGACGGGGAATGCCAACGGAACTAAGCAACTCTTGTTTCGATTTCTGCGCAGTATCCCCTCCACTAAATTGATGTTTTTTCTTACATTTTGGCTTCACAGGAAGACAGACACATCACCTCGCTGAGACGTTAGAGTGCCCAAACAGTTTGACGGTGGGTAATGAGTTCAAACAGCAGCGATAGTAATATGAGTCACAAACTTCTTTACATGATCCTTTGATTAAACAATGGTTCTTGCATGATACAAAATGAAAAGTTACCGCATACAGTACCCCTCATAAATGGTAAAATTATATACTTGAAAAAAAAAAAAAAGATTTCAAATATAATTGGCAGTTAATAATTTTTTTTGGTATTATGTAGAATATTAAGTCAAATCCTCACTCACCAAGGACCGATAGTAGCATTCGTATATCCGTGTTATACTAAAACTGAACAAAATAGAACGGAAGTCAAAAAATCTCAATTAGACATACAAGAACATTTAAGAAGTGCGTTAAGCGTAAGACTAATTACCAAAGGAAATTGAATTCTGAGCGAAGCATCTCACTTCGGGCAAATGCCCTTGAATCAATATATTCTCCCCGTCCCAGCTATGAGTAAATAGTAGACAGACTAAGCTCGCTTTCATCGGAAAGGCAGCCAGTTTAGGAGAACGAAACCTCTGAATTCAAACCATGAGTACTCTGCTTAAAAATTGAATTTGTACCACATCATGCTCATGATGGAGGAGTTTGGTAAATACAAACAAGGAGGAAAAGAATAAATCTATACTTTGATACCAACAGTAAAACCAAGCGGAAGACACCTGAACTTTAAAAAAGCACAGATAAGAATTGGCACAGAACTGCAAGTAAGGATAACTAGTGTGAATCGAACTCACGAGTAATTGATCTGCTAGATTTATTTCCTACCAATTACACCATGACGATGTAACTTTCATAATATATTTAATATCCAGTTAATCAAGGATTACTTCCAGCAATTGGTACAATGTAACTAAGTATAACCTGTCATGTGTTACTTAGAGACGAGACAGGCATCTCCAAGTAATCCTACTTTCCCCAGGGAAATGCCATAAAGGCACAACGTTGTATTCCAGCGACCTTACAACATAATAAGATAATTTGATGTACTAGATAATGGGATAATTTTAATTTGATTTGATTGGATCTGTCACTGGAATAGAGCATAAAGGCTTTGATGAACTACAAGAGACTCTCTCTCTCTCTGTCTCCCCCTCTCTCTCTGTCTCCCCCTCCCTCTCTCTCTCTCTCTCTCTCTATCTATCTATCTATCAATCAGTCGGTTCAGATCTTTCTATCTGAGTATATGAGAGTGTTGTATCTAATATAGGAAAATTTGAATGTTCTCTGTCGAGGTTGACAGCATAGGTAGCAGCTTTTTGTTGCTAACTGTATGGGATGAAGAACATTATAGTCTAGCGTTCTTCTCGTGAAATTTGTCGGGGAAAAAGAGCACAGGGAGAAGTAGTCTCATGTGTTTCCAGAGGATATTAGTGAAAATGTAACAGGAACTCTTAGGTTCGAATTCCATCTTAATTTTTTATTTTATTTCTTGTGGCTACGAATTTGTGTATCCTTTAAAGATAACAATGAAAAAAAACCAAAAAAAAAAAACCCATATGTTTATATCCCTTCTGCAGGATGTGACACAAGGTGAATTTCTTAAGAAGTGTTTAAAGAGTTGAAATTCAGATTTTTTACCTTTTCTTAGCCTGGGTCCTAACTCCGCTTAAAGAGCCCAGCCATCTCTCATATTTAGTCATAAAGGGCGAGTATTTATATGCATACCTTTTCCAAGGGTATTTATGTAAAAATATGTAAAAATGCAAACACCCTCGATCAGGATTTGAACTCGTCTCACTGTGTCCATTTCCAATGATGATAACCATTACACCACACGTCTAAAAAAAAAACAAAAAAAAAAACAAGAAGATAAGCAACAGAGAAATATATGCTGTAAGCTTGGAAGCATTTAATTCTGGCGATTCTACTATTCCGTATTTTGATAAGACTTTATGAAGTAAATAACACGGGATAGATTTTTGATTGCCAGAAAAAATAAATGTTTAAACAATGGAATGTGTAAAGATGCAGTTTTCTTAAAATGTGACTTGATAGATTATCGATCATATAGATGTCTGATCGTTGATATCATCATCTATTCCTGATAAACCAAAAACACAACGTGTTTCTGGATCCTTTAGTATAAAAAAGAAACTATTTTTTAAACTTTTCTATCTATCTGTATATTTTGTTCCTCCTCCCTTTCATTCTTTTGCTCACTTTAGATCCCACACACATTAGTATACTAATATATATGCAATGTACCGTACAACTGTTCGTGTATAGATAAGAAAGAAGATAAAAGGAAAAAAAAAACAATGAAGGAAAAACAAAGAAAGAAAGCAAAGAGAAACAACAATATAAAGAAAAAAAATGCAAAGATCAATCTTTTCCTACCGAATTTTCCCTACGGCAGAATAAAATTTACTTGGTATTTTTTTTTTTACCTGTATGATGGGATATTTCAAAGTTCACTATCTATTTACGTTAGAACTCATTCTATTCAAATAAAGATGGAAGGATATCCACGTAGTGATTTTTTTTTGTGTGTAAATAACTGGCACGTGGAAGAGCCGCTGCTAGCGGTTTACGGAAGGATCACAGTGGTGCGAGAGTCGTTGTAAATTAAAGTAGGCAAAGATTTGAGAAACAAACGAACGAAAGAAACAAAAAAAAAAAGAAGGGAAATGGAATAAAATAGAATTGAAAGAGAAAATAGAAGACAATAAACAGAACGTAGAAAGAAATCTGGACGATCGAACAAAGAGAGAAGAACAAAGAAACTTAAAGAAACATCTGCTATAAATTGATCAAAGAAATTATACAGTTTTAATCTTAAATCCTTTTTTGAAATATATTTATACTACATTTAATGGCAACCCCTGTACAATAATTATCTCATGTTACAAGTCCAACTAATATCAGTGATGAAACAGGCGTCATTACCATCTATAATGAACTATATTCCCATGTCTGACACATTCCTAAACACAACGTTCTAATCATCATTGGAGACATGAATGCTCATATCATCAACAATGGATAATGCAATGGTGCTAGCATTGTACAAAAATGAAGAGTGACCACATATTATATTCATTATAGATGTTGAAATGAAATACTAAGGAAAAAGAATACGATTAAGTATAATTAGATATTAATAAAATTGTTGGAAAATATTCTAGAATTGTCGGCGTCAGCACTTCAGACCAGTGAACTTAGCTGAAACCATGTAAATTAGAAGCTATTCTTGGTGAATGACTCTTTCTGGGAAGAAAAGGCGGACGAAATCCACATAAAAGGAACATGCGTTTTTATATGGCAAACAGCGGTTGGACGCGTAAAGGTTAGCCAGGCTCCCTACTGAGATAATTCAGACGAGCACCCGAACTAGATGCAGTTTATAGCCATAGCCAGAGTACAGCTTGCTTCCTTTGTTTAATGGCATATCAATCTTCGTGGGTTATTTAACGCCAAAACCATATTTGTAGGAGACTTGAGTGATAATATTTAACCCAGAGATGGACGCACTAGAGGTTGGTACCATTCCACATGCTATTATTTCGAAAGTGGACGTAACAGCGCAGTTGGAACTCACCACGATGTCGCAGTCCAGTACACTGACCACCACGCCACGAGAACTGCCTCGGCGTTTTTTTTTTGTAAGAAACGTACACAATGAGACGAGTTCAAGTCCTGGACGAGGTTGATTGCATTTCACATAGCGCTAATACCCTTGGGAATGCTATGCATACAATTATTAACCTTTAGATATGGGTAAATAGTAAGATAGACTGGGATCTTTAACCTTGGATAGGGGACTAGTTTAGGAGAATGAATATATCTGAATACAGATCTGTTAAACTCAGATTAAGACATTGCCCTTGTCATATCCTACTTTTGTCAAGGGCTTGGTAAATATGCATGAGACAGATCGTATTATTTTCAAGCAAAAGTCCAGACTTAACGCATATGGCAATATCTGAAAACTATTTCGAACGTTCTTCTATTCTCATCACTATGTAAATCTGATAAAGGCAACACTTGTATTATTCTTCATGGCACACATATTTGAAATGGCAGTGTGCTAAATCACAAATTGTTTGGCTTCTTTTGTGGAAAATCTCGAAGCAACTCTCGTTTTGTATTAAAAAAAAGAAAAAAGGCAAAATGAAACTGCAAATAGAAATGTAATTATAATTTTCAAAAGATTATTTTTTTAAAAGTTTGTGCGAATATCAAGACATCAGAATTAGGAAAATGCTGGTAAATTTCTTTGTCCGTTCTTGGGGGAGGAAGTATGGAGACACAAAATAAATAAAAAAAAGGTATGGATGAAATGAGAAGACGGATTTGTTTTTCTCGCACTGTCATTTGAATTACCGACGAGACTAGTCGAAATATTATTAACAAAATGTTGGTTTTCAACAGACAGACGGACATGTGTGTGTTTGCGTGTGTTTGAGAGAGAGAGAGAGAGAGAGAGAGAGAGAGAGAGAGAGAGAGAGAGAGAGAGAGAGAGAGCTTGTATTGGCAAGACTGATTAAGAGATTTTATTTCATATTTCACGTTCTTTGTTTTGGGGATTAAAAAAATTATTAGAATATTTTAGCAATGGATATACTAATAAATTTGACTAAAAGAATTTTCCAGACCGAAAAAACAATATATATATATATATATATATATATATATATATATATGACAGTCGTAAGGGTAAAACACTTTGTAGACGAAAATTCTGTCGGATTTTGCTCACAGCTATAGGTAGTTGTTTAAAAAAGTCGAGCCGCAATGATGAGACGTAAAGTCTGTGGATGAATGATATATATGCTCCCAATTTTCATGCTAAAGCATTGTAGGTGAGACATTAATTGAAATTTCAGCGTTTAGCGTAACCATTTACTCTCCTGTTGTTTACAGACTTGAGTTCTCTGGTGATTGCAAAGATATATATCCTGTAAGTATGTATCAATTAATTGTTCACCCCGGACTGACAGTGACTGACGGCCGTAAGGTTAAGGAACTTGGCAGACGAAAATTCTGTCTGTTGCTAGGGGTAGCTGTTCAAAAAAAGTCGAGCCGCACTAATGAGACGTAAACGTCGAAACACGTGCATGTGGATGACTGATATATATATATATATATATATATATATATATATATAAAGTAAAGTCGTCGGGGCGGCCTACTGTCAGTATCAGCCATGCAGCGAGGGAGTCTATCTCATTTTCACTAGCGCTAAACTAAGGAGATTATCTTAGCGTCTGAGGTGGAGCGCCACACCTACCATCAGCTCCTTACTTTACCCCATAGATCCCTGTTCTACTCATACGCTGAGTTGGCGTGGACGGGTATTGAACTAGGAACCTTGTGGTTTCTAGCCGAACGCTCTACCGACTGAGCTAATCCGGCCCTTCTAAGTAAGTCGTCGGAGTGGCCTAAAGTCGTTATCAGCCAATAAGCGAGGGAGTCTATCCCCTTTTCCCTTGCGCTAGACAAAGGAGATTGTTTTTGCGTCTGAGGTGGAGCGCCACACCTACTATCTGCTCCATAATCTACCGCAGAGATCCCTGTGCTACTCATACACTGAGTTGGCGAGGGCCAGTATCGAACTAGGAACCTTGTGGTTTCTAGCCGAACGCTCTACCGACTGAGCTAACCCAGCCCTTGGTTATATATACAGTGGTAACTGGACATACGGGTTTAATTACTTACACCAGTAACTCAATTTCCTCGCATAGCAAATCAATTTTTCCCATTGAAATAAATTGAAATGGCATTAATTCGTCCCAGTCCCATCTTAAATACCCTAATATGGGATACTTTTTTAAAATGAGAAAGCTAGCACTGTATTGCATAAAAACATGATAGTATAGAATATAAATAATCTGCTGTAATAGTTTTCGATGCTTATCTTTTATAGATAATTCTTTTGTGTGTGTGTGTGTGTGTGAGAGTGTGTGAGTGTGTGTGTGTGATAAATTTGGAAACTTAAATGATTTTAGTAAATTCATTAACATGTGTCCATCTGAAGCTCGTGCGTAGCTCAAATTTTAGCTCACAACGACTTAGTGACAGCTCATAACACAGAAAACTCGTGTTTTGGGACAGTCGCAAGTCAACGTACCACTGTTTATATATATATATATATATATATACATACATATATATGAAGCGCGTGGTGTAATAGTTAAAGTCATGGGAAATGGACTCGTCGCCACGAGTTCAAATCCTGGACGTGGTAATTGCATTTCATTTAGCGCTAATATCCTTGGGAGAAGTATGAATCCTACTCTCCCTCCAGCTATGGGTAAATAGTAGGGCAGACTGGGCTCTTTAACCTTGATTAGGCAACCGGTCAAGGAGAAGGAAAACATTTAATTCAAACCTGCTGAACCCCGCTTAAGAAATTGACCTTGTGTCGCATCCTGCTCGTGCGGGGTTGGTATATATATATATATATATATATATATATATATATATATATATAAGTAATCCACAGACACGTGTTTCAAGGTTTCACCTTTCATCAGTGTGGCTACCGTAACAGCTACCTCTGGCCGGGTTCGAGACCCGAATGAACTTTCGTTCGCCATATATATATATATATATATATATATATATATATATATATATATACAGGGTGTTCTGGATGCATTTGACATATTTATATTTGGTTATTTTTCTCCGTAGGTTGGAGGTATTGACACACTCTATGCATCATTAAAAGCTTAGACCCTTCTTCATTCATAGACGTGTTGACAGATAGAATTGATGACTGGAACCCACCTGAATCATAGATGAAAATAACTTGTATCATGATGATATGCGCCGGCCATCAAAATAAGGAGATTATGGTTGCTGCCCAATGCTCCCTGAACACTGTAAAAACAATCAGGCATGAACTGAAGAATTACAATTACAATTGAAATTTTACATTTTCAACGGTGTTGTCGCACGAACATTTTCCAGTGTCCCCAACGCTTTGGAAAACTTACTCGTATATATATAAGTACACTAAACTAGACGGCGTGGGCTACTGTCAATATCAGTAAGAAAGCGAGGTAGTCTATCCTCTTTTCACTAGCGCTAGATCAAGGAAATTGTTTTTGCATCTAAGGTGGAGCGCCAGACCAACCATCAACTCCTCACTTTACCGCACATATTCTTATGCTACTCATACGCTGAGTTAGCGAGGACCGGTACCGAACCAGGAACCTTACGATTCATAGGCAAGTGCTCTACCGATTGATCTAAACCGGCCGGTGTGAGAGAATAAATAGATTCCCTTATTTTCCAAGTGTATTATCTTACGTATATAAGTTGCTCTGCTGTGTAGATGTCCACATTTAAATTTGAGATTCTAAGAGAGAGAGAGATAGATAGATGGACAGATAGATAGAGAGAGAGAGGTGGGGGAGAGAGACTCAGTCTCTCTAGCTTTTGCATACGCCTTCTATGTGTATTTTTGTTTCTGTCAAGGTCGAAAATGAAATGTAATAATAATCATAATTAATACAGCAGTTGCCATGGAAGCGTTGTTTTCCCAAATACGCACTCACCCAACCACTTCTCCGCCAATCATCGAAGTATGCCAATGACGAGACAGTTTTTAATAAAAAATATCTGGTCATGACAAAGAATATCGTGAAACAGTTTCATAGTTTGATCAATATTAAAATAGGATAGCAATTTCTTTCTCCTTTCCAAGCAGCCCTGTCGGCTGGGGCTTTAGAATAAGGCAACCTAACCTCTACATACGAATAGTACCCCTTCGAATTGGACCAGCTGTTGGTCGTGGGTGGCTCTGTTGGATGCTTGTGGATAGGATACTGGTGGCTTAACAGACCATAAAATTGCAACACCCCACTTTGGCCTTTACTTAGTCTAGACAATCGGTCAGAGAGGCCCCCTACGAACAATTGACTGGGTGGCGACCCGTAGTCCCTGAGGGTAGGATCGTGGTGCCCCGCGTACTAAGGGGTCCCGTGACATGCAACACTTCACTTAAGTCCTTATTTGCGCTAGATGGTCGGTCTACGCTAGGCTGGTCGGTCGGTATACGATTAATCACATGGTTACGTCAAGCTCTAGTATCTATATGATTGTCCCGACCCTATTTCTCTAATTGCAAACCACAACCCTTTTTATCATATATGCTGAAATTGGTGACTGAGGGTCTTAGAGTTCTGGCTATAACGCTTAACTGCATTTAGGGGTGTTTACAATTCAGGAGCTCTGGGTAGTGTGAAGTACCCCTTCAATGCCATTACTGCCAGATCCACTCTGACTCACAGTGGTAATACTTAAAATCCAATCTATGCGATAAATAGAACAAAAATGAATTTGTAAACTGTCAAAAGAATGAATACCCATCAATCTATACATATATAAAGGGCAGTTGTGTGTAGATGTATGTCCGGAGGAAAATTCGAAAATAAAACAATTAACGACAAAGTAAATGTATATACACATTAAATATCACCAATATTAAATATTAAATATATCAAATAAATATTTCATCAAAACTAATAGAGAGTTGATTTATATTTGTGAAGATAATTTTTTAAAAATTAAATGATAACAGCATGGATTTTTTTTTCATTTAATATTTTAGATAGTAGACATTAACATTTCTTTTCAGAGTAACTGGATCAATACAAGGTCTATTTTTTTACATGGGGATTAAAATGGGGCATCCCATGAGGATTCAAATCATGATTCAGTAATAATGGATCTGCGGTACTAACTTAAACAAATCCTTCTCTACACAGGCGACGCCGAGTAGCCGCTGCTAGTATAGAATAAAATAAAAACGTCTTCGGCATAAAATAAACACTAGCGTAAAAAATAACAAGCCGACTAACCTTTCCAATTCTGGGACTCAAAATCTTCCTCTCAGTAAACTGCGAATTACCATGGCTGTTCTAGGGAGATTTTACCTTTGCCTCATCCTATTTAGAGTTGTCCTTCTCTCAGATTTGTTTCTTACCAACAGGGTTAGAATATCCAATCTACCCTGGTAGTTTATCTCTAGGATATAGGTCATTAGGATGAAGTGAATTCAGATAGCCTAAGCCAAAATTTGAAAACGGCTTGTTGATTCCATTTTCTACCCCGATAAACATCAATTCACACCTCTTCCGAAGGGTAAACCGAACACGGGCAGCTTCAGTTTGGATTCGATTTGATGATTCTCTTTTATGTATTGGTAACTGTTATGTTACGTAACACCAACAGACAGACAGATAGATAGATAGATAGATAGATAGATAGGAAAGAAATCAGATAGATAGATAGATATATAGACAGACACAGATAGATTAATCGAAAGTCAAATATATGTTAAAAGAATCAAATAGATAGGTAGATAGAACGAAATACATAGATAGATACACATATGAAGTAATTGATATATATATATATATATATATATATATATATATATATATATATTTATGTATCTGTAACCGTCTTTTGGAAGTACACGAATCCGGTTTGGGGGAGAGAGAGAGAGAGAGAGAGAGAGAGAGAGAGAGAGAGAGAGAGAGAGAGAGAGAGAATGCGATAATATATATATAAAGAGAGAATGAGAAAGATTTGAAGATAATGTGAAATATAGGCAACATAAAAAGAGATAGATAGACACGAAGATAGTGAGATTGGTGTGATGAGAATTAGATACATAGATGAATAAACGGAGATATATAATAGTCGTAACTGATCAATCGATAAATTGCTCAAACAAGAGATAGATATAAACAAATTGGAAATATTACATACATACACACACGCACACAGATACACATAGACATAGACACAGAGACACACACACGCACACGCATGCACACACACACACACATATATATATATATATATATATATATATATATATATATATATATATCTTATTATAATTTGTATGTTTTTCTGTCTGTAACCGAAACTATATTACTAATCGAGTCACAATTCACATAGTTATTTACATCATATTCTCCATGATTTTATTTATATTTAAACCTCAATTATTGATAAAATTGTTTTACATTATTATACTGTTGACCATATCTACATACTAATAACATGCAATTGTATTTATATATACAAAAAATAGCGGTTTACAGTGTGAATGGAAAGACTAATTTGCATATTGATATTAAACATTTGATTTTAATAAATATGTGCTCAGTATAATTGATTTCTAACTGTTTGGTTTTATTTTAATGAATATAAGCAAAAATCTCTTCAATGAATCTTAAATGAAATTCATTAACAAGAAAAGATAAGTGTCATTTTATTCTTTACTTCCTCTTTTAACTAAATACTTAAATTAGAAAAAATAACAATGAAAGACGAGAGTGATGGAAGAGTAAATTTCAGTTGATCTATTTTTCGATTATACCCTCCTCTGTTTCAAATCTTTTTATCTGCTTTCTTATTTAGTTTCATTAGCGTTTCTAATTTAATACGATATTTCATTACATTAAAACTTAAATACTTGCACCCGGAGGGTGCATATATTTGCTAGTATATATAATCAATGGTGCCTGGTAACTGTCAGTTTCTCGCCAATGTGATATTCAAAGCAATAACATAACATGGTCTACCAATGATACTGATCACTCTTCATTTATGAATAGACCAAACGATATGATCATTATCACACACACACACACACCACACACACACACATATATATATATATATTATGTGTGTGTGTGTGTGTGTGTGTGTGTGTGTGTGTGTGTGTGTGTGTGTGTGTGTGTGTGTGAGTGGAAATATGAATGAAAGACCAGTATAGAATAAGATCAATATATACAATGAATAATTAACTTAGCGTGGCACAAACCTCAGAGACAGATTTAAACCAACTTAAAAAAATCAAAACCAATATGCATCGGTTATAGTAAAAATGTTCAAATCTGTGTGCATATGTCTGAACCTATCATTCAAAAATATCTATCTAATATTTATTAGATTATTTAATAATATTAAAAAAAAAATATATTTAATATTTGCGAACGTTTAGTGTATATTAAGGAAGCCCAAAATGTCTGCACGGCAAAGAAAGAGAAATTTCTTTAAACTTTTATAAAAAATTTGAAAATGTAAATTGTCACTTATATTGTCTTATTTTTCCGTAAGAACAGAGCCTATACTTACCTTTATTTTTTCTAGGAATTTCTTACTTATGTTAATTAGACCGCATCATCAAGACAGAACAATCAAGCACCCGGTTTCGACCGGGAGTCCGGTGAGCTTCCGCTGGACCGATATGTTGTAATAATAGCGTCAATCCCAGGAGGCCATCCCCACAAACCTGGCCCTCGATTTAAAGGGGCAGGGTTTATTGCCCAGTAGAGAGGAATGTCGACGGAATACACGCAATTTTTCACCCGCCATCCCATGAACTTCGGATTGTGGGTGGATCCCACGTTAATAGGGCCCTTGTGCCTGACCTGTTACGAGTGGGGTACTAGGAAAATAAAATCAAGTCAGAAACAACTGCGAAAATGTGCCATTTTGAGAGATATGGCTTTGATTTATGGAATTCTCCTGTTTTGAAGAAGTTAAAAATAATTTTTAAATGTGATTTTCAAAAAAATCCTTCCTATTTAGAATACGACTAGAATTCCATTAAGTTTCATACATTTTCCCGAGTTTTCTTTTTAATTCTATTTAATGAAAAATTAAAAACACGTGAATTTTGGCCATACCGTAAGTGTATATATATTCGCATGAAATAGTGTTTTATACATTTGCGCGCGCTAGTTTGTGTGTGTGTGTGTGTGTGTGTGTGTGTGTCCACACGTCAGTGTATATGAGGACGTATTCAATAATTCTTTGTGTTTAAGCATGTCTTTGGTTATTTGAATCTCTGTATTCAGTTATTCTCCTGTGTGTATTCGTGCATGCTTTACGAAAAGGAAGTTGTTTTGTTCTATGAAAAATCGTCAGCGCATTTTCCCCGTGTTTTGGCAAATATTCCTTTAAGTGTGTGTACATATACCAACTTTCTCACTGTGTGTGTAGGTATTAGCATTTATAGAGTGATTGCATATCGTGTTTCAGCGGTGCATGTAATCATTCAATGCATGAGGGGAATTGAATACACACCTTTTGGGTAGAACGTCTCATCGTGATTTAATAGTAAGCAAGCTAATTCCTAGTTCGATTCTCAGTGGAGATCTCATGTTTTAGGACCTTGTGTTACATCCTTCCATGATGAATAGATTGGATAAATAAATCGTGATGTAATGGTTTGCAATTTAGTTGCAAGTTAGTTTCACAGATTCATTACTACTGAAAAGCGGTTTCGATCGTTGCAGAATTCTCTATATTAACAACCTTGTATCAAATTCAACCCGTGGGGACTGGTAGTCAATACCTACTCAACATTTGGATGAAGGGTTCTGACTCAAATGGGTTGCTGTAGTTACACATAAGTAGAGGTAGACATATGAAAATGTGATCTAGTTTTTCAAAAATGGTTATAATGTACAAAGTCTATAAAGAAATAAATAAGGTTGTTATGTTAGTTTATTTTATGACTTGTTAACACGTGTTGGGTTATTTAATGCCGAAACCAGTAAAAAGTAGCTGCACGGCTACGTACTGCGTATCTCACCAACCAACAAAGTAAGACGAACAAAATACGCTGTAAACAACTGGAGAAAGTAAAGACGATCTTATAAGTGACGTTCTCCTGTGGACACCTACACATGGACACACCAGTGTAACCAACCAGCAAAAACTTACATACAGCTCTATGCGGACACTGGATTATATGCAACGGACTTGCTAGGTGCGATGACTAACAGGGATGGATAGGGAGAAAGAGAGCCATTGAAATCAGTGTTGTCAGCATACCTTGATGATGATGATGATGGTGATATATTTTCAAGTAACTTATAATGATTTGTAAACAAGTATAGCTTCAAGTTACTATTCTTAATACTGATGATTTGTATGCAATGATATGGATTCATGTAACAATTTTTATTTAATAAAAATTACACAAGGATTGGGAATAAAGTAACTATTTGTATTTAATAATAATTGTTTGTTTGCACACATTTATAAGGTTTCAAGTATTTCTATCTAATACCAATAATTTGCATAAAATTAATTTTTTTTCAAGTATCTAATGAGAAAAAAAGATTTGTAAACAATTATAGCTTCAAGTAACTATTTTTAATACAAATTTTACAGTTATATGGTATGAGGCAAAAAAAATAAGAATGAAAGAACAAAACTCAGACAAAACTGTGTAGTATAATTCGCTGGAGTTTTGAACTCGGCTTCTTCTGCTTTTATTGAATATCAGGATTATACAAGTGTTTTATAGAAGGGGGAAGTAGATAGGTGGGTAAGTTTTGTAGTGAGGGAAATATGATTTGTTATTGGGGAAATCTTCGGAGGATGAGAAATGAATCAGATGGGAAGAGTGTTGAGGGTATCGGATCGGCCCTATATTTTTACGGAATGTGGAATTGACCAAATCAAAATAATTAAGTTTCTTAAATAACTAGATTTACAATGGTATGTCATGAGTTTAGAATTAAGTAAACAAAAGAGAATCGAATGAATATTAGTTTAGAAATATTTTAGAAACAATAGAAACAATGGTTTAAATTCATCCGATAATTTACGTCACCAGAATTCCACATGTACCAAAATCATTCGATATTGAATCATTGCAAATCACCTGATATTTGAGAATATTTTAGCTTAAGGAACACGTAGACAATGAATAATTAAAATTATAAAAAGGCCCATAGAGCTGGAAAAACTTCAGAATAAGGAGACACAGAGACAGTGAGGAGCTTTTGCTCTTCCTGACTCAACAGAGTTGAGAGGATGCTCCTAACTCGACAGTGGGAACGTCCGAAAACATCAAATACGACTCAACAGGTCCGTCTATCTTTTCGTCTCCTATTTCTCTCTCTCTCTCTCTCTCTCTCGATCGATCAACAACAACAACTTTCAATCACAAGTTCCAATCACAGACAAACTACTAATATGTTGACACAAGCAATCACACTAATATAAACACCATGTCACACACAACTATACACAGACACAATCAGACTGCAACACCACTGAAAGAACAATGAAACTATATTAATTGTATTTATGTATATAAAGTTTGTTTCCTTTATCAATGTCTTCTTCTTTTTGTTACCTATGGAAACTACATTTCCGTAGTCCTTATACATATAAATTGTAGGGACCCATAACGGATCTTCAACTCCTCAAGCACACACTAACCAAACAACCGGGTCCCTACAAGGGGAAGTAAGTAGAAAAAGTGAATGGTGAAAATATGGTGAGAGTTATATGGTATGAAGTATTCCTATCTATACATATAATTTTCAAACAGATCTATTTGACCCATATATAGGACCCTAACAGGTACTACCACCCTGGGTCTGAGTGAACCTGGGAGTAATAGCAATAAAGAGGTGATTCTACCTCACCAGAATTCCATAACTCTAGCCTCACCACTGAATGCAGTTAATTGTTATGCTACAAACAACTTCCTTTTTAGTGTGAGGAGAGGATTTTCTGCCGAGAATGTTGTTGACATATTCAAAAACTTGTGGGCAGGAAATAAAGAAAAGAAAAGTATTAAAATTATAGAAATAAAAATTGAATTATGTGAAAAAGATTTCTTTTGAAATTTACATAATAAATACTTTCCCCAAAAATGAGTCAACAAAAAGCTAACCTACATTTCCGTTACCTTTACGGATTTATTTGAATTATGTTAAAATCTGAAAGCCGACATGCAAATACCGCTGAAGCAGAACAAGTTACTGAAAATCATGGTCACTGTAAAGCAAGGGTTAATTTTATCCTGACTCGTATCACCTGTTGAGGATAAAATCAGTTAGCGATTCTATAATTTAAAAAATGAAAACAGTTAAATTTCTACTTTCAGTTCTCGTCATTTATTATGTACTTGGGCGTATTTTGCAAATTCTAAAAAGTGAATGAACATACGGGTGTATCAATTATAAATAGCCATCATATTTCTCGATACTTAGAAAAGTATTACTGCGTTTAGTCAGCAAACAGTGATTTCTGTGTCGATCTGTCTGGAATGTAGATACGGTCTGATTGCCCGGTTTGAGGGTGTTACCTCTCTGTACCTACCATGAAAATCTAAATATCCCAACTCTCACACCAAATAGTCCAGGTTAATGGAACGGTAAGGGTTAGCAGAAGCTCAAATCTTTAGACCTTGTTTTGGTAAACAGGTCAGGCTTTTTACTTCTCAATGTACTGAGTTCCAATAATAGAGAGCAATCATTTTTTCTTCTTCTATACGCTTCTCTATAAAGACGTTTTACCGCATTTAATCAACAAAGATTTCTGTGTCGAGCTATATTCTTGATTTTAGATACAGTCTGATCACTTAGTTCACGGAAATTAACTCTCAACATCTACTTTAGAAATCTGAATATGCCTACTCTCACATCAAACAATTAAGGTTAAAAGCGTGGTAAGTGTAACTCGAAGTCGAACATTTTTATATATCAACTCAACCTCTCCGCACGAGCAGAAAGTGATACGATGTTATTTTTTTAAGCGGAGTTTAACAGGTTTGAATTTAGAGTTTTCTTCTTAGAACGGTTACTATACCATGATTAAAGAAAACAGTCTGTCCCACTTTTTACCCATAGGTGGAGGGAGAATATTTTTATTTATACCTTTCCCGAGGATATCAGCCCAGTGTTAAATGCAAACAGCGTAGTCCGTGATTTGAACTCAGTTCGCCGTTTCCATTTTCTACGATGATAACCATTACATCACAAAAAAACACTAGAGTTGTCCCGTTTACCCAAATTTATCTCATTCTCCAATAATATCTACAACGGAAAAATAAAGTCTAAGAAAGTTCGGTTTTGGGTTATTGTTTAAAATCCTTTTCGGGCAATAAAATTAATCTCAGTAAACTTGATGTTAACTTATCGTTTCGGCCGATTCATTCTTCGACTCTTGCCAGAAGTATAATCGACGAGAAAAAAAGGAAACACAATTTCCTAAATGCTGGTATCTACACTCACAGGATTTAATTTAAATAAAACAATATTAACATATTTATAGATTGTTCCAAGTGAGCTGAACGCCTTATGCGTCCCGTCATGGTGTAATGGTTAGCAAGCATGACTCACAAAACTGTATCTACAGAAACGCGGGATGCTCTATGCTTGTGACCTTGGGCCAAACACAAGGGTAAATACTTGTTTTCCACGTGCGTTGATGAGGATTGTCACCGATATTATTTTCAATTTGTTTTTGCCTCCTGCAAAATCCAGATATATTTTCCAGTCTTTCGTTTCGTTTCACTATCAGGTCTGTTGAAGCCGTAGCAATTTACTTTATAATTATCCTTGAATTGGACTGTTTGATCTCATAAATTTATCTACTTTTTTCGTTATAAACATTTCGTTATAAGCATTTGGTTTGAGCACATTATTATTCCTCATGGTTTGATGCCAGACATTTATACATTTTAGGAGTTAAATCAGCATTATCATTTAAACCGTCTCTCTTTCTCTGCATATCTGTTTCTCTCTGTATATATATATATATATATATATATATATATTATATATATATATATATATATATATATATATATATATATATATATATATATATATATATTATATATATATATATATATATATATATATATATAATATATATATATATATATAAGGGTTTTATAATTTGCTTTAAGCATTGTGTTTATATTGGTTTGTTGGTTGTTTTAAAGGCTATCACAATGCAAGTGTAAAGAAAACGAAGGTAACTATGGTGTTGTTTGTTAACCTGTGATTTATTCTTAATATTTCGAGATAAAAATGGACAGTCACTAGCAACACCTTCAGTTCTGACGATCTTCTGTGGAAGAGATTTTTATCTCGAATATTAAGAATAAATCACAGGTTAACAAAACACCATATTACCTTCTTTTTCTTAACACTTGCGTCGTGGTAACCTTCAAAACCAACCAACAAACCAATATATATATATAATATATATAAATATATATATATTATATATATATTATATATATATTTAATATTATATAGATGAGATGGTGCTATAATTAAAACAGTGCTTAATATCAGGGATAGGGCATTTATATCTAAGTTACGTAGCGTTGGTATGGAGTCAACGGTGCCTAGTTACGGACATTCCTCGCCTAAGTGTTGGTTAGATAACTACATGCTTAAATGTATATATAAATGGGTGTGTCTTCATTTCATTTCGTGTATATTTGTAGTTACGAATGACTGTGTATATGTGAAAACATACGTGTGCATACGTGTACGTAAGCATAGAGTTAGATACTCGCGAAGGTGCATGTGTATACATTTGTGTGTACTGCGTTGGTCGTTTTTGTGAAGATTTGTACTGTTTAAGTTTAATATCTCGGTTGTAGGTGATGGGAAAGGAAATCATGGACATATGTTGAAAACCTGTTGTTGAGTTCTCAGAACTATTTCGGTTGAAATCGGCCAGGTGGATGATATACAAACATACTGGACTTGACAGAGGAAACGCATGAGAAAATTTAACATTAGTATATCACTACAAAAGGAAGGTGACTAAAAGAACACACACACACACACACAACACACACGCGCACACACACACACACCACACTCGCAAAACACACACACACACACTCACACATATATATATATTAATATAAGTAAGGTAGCGAAGACATGACCTCAAGTAAGCTTAGTAACGGTTAGTTTCTCGCCTATGCTATTTTCAAACTCATATATTGCCCTATGAATAATATTGAGCATTCTTGACACTTTGAATATAGTATACTCCCCCTCTCTCTCTCTCTCTCTCTCTCTCTCCATCTCTCTCTCCGTCTCTCTCTCTCTCTCTCTCTCTCTCTCTACATATTATATATATATATATATATATATAGAGAGAGAGAGAGAGAGAGAAAAAAAGAAAAAGAGAAGAGAGAGAGAGAGAGACGGAGACGGAGACGGGAGAGAGAGAGAAGAGAGAGGAGAGAGAGAGAGAGAGAGAGAGAAAGAAAGAGAGAGAGAGAGAGACCACTTTCCAATTATTATCCCGCCCCATTCGTGTTTTTATTAATTTTCCAACTGTAAAATTGTGACTTTTCGGGTTCTTTTTGCTTATTGTTCAGTTGATTATATATATATATATATAGTATATATATATATATATATATATATATATATATATATATATCTGTTTGTGGGGTGCGTCGGAAAACAGAAAGAAAATATATATGTGTGTGAGTGGGTGTATATTATATATATATATAATATATAATATATATATATTGTGTGTGTGTCGGGAAACAGAAAGATAAATATATGTGTGAGTGTGTAGTGCTATCTATATATATATATATATATATATATAAATATATATATATATATATATATATATATGGAGAGAGATAGAGAGAGAGGAGAGAGACAGAGAAATTAACAAGAAGAAAAGAAATAAAAAAAATGTAAAAGATTCGAATATAGGTGTTGTGAATTTTACAACTATCTGGATTCACAAGATTATGGAAGATAGCGACACAATAGAATCTATCGGGTATTAAATCTACCTAAAAATCTGGCTGTTACACAGCCTAAACATCAGATAGTATTTACACAATCACTCTGGACAAGCTTCATTGACACAAGGCCAATTTCTAAGCAGAATTGAACATGATCAAATCATTATTTTTCCTAGGGCGGTTGCAATATCAAGATTAAAGGTTCCATTATACCCTACTATTCACCCCCAAAAATATTTGAAATCTGAAATCGAGTTCCCATTTCCTTTTTCTGTGAAGTTCCAATTCTGTACCTCAAAGTAGTTAACTTTAGTTCATTGTACGTTTTACTCTACATATTTTGTAGATTTTTATTATTATTATTGATATCTTATCTTATTATAATGGAGATTGTGTGTTTTTCTGTCTGTAACCTAAACTATATTCCTACTCAAGTCACAATTCTCTTAGTAAATGACATCACATTCTCTATGATTTCATTTTTATTTAAACCTCAATGATTAATAAAATTGTTTTACATCATTAAGACTGTTAACAATATCTACATACTAAAACATGCAATTATATTTATATATTCAACGGAATAGCGGTTTTACAATGTGAATGGGAAGGCTAATTTGCATATTGATCTTAAAAAATTTGATTTAATAAAATATATACTTAGTATTATTGATTTCTAATTGTTTGTTTTATCTTAATAATATGAGCAAAAATCTCGGGATAAATCTTAACAGAAGTCTATTAACATAAAGAAATAACTGTAATTTTATTCTTTTCTTCCTATTTTAACTGAATAGTTAAATTATGGAAATTTATCACTGAAAGACGGGAGTAAGGGAAAATGGTGGAACAGTTAGTTTCAAAGTTGTTCTATTTTCCGATTACACCCCCTCTGTTCCAAATATTTTAATCTGAATTCTTATTCAGTTTCATTAGCCTTTCTAATTTAACATGATATTTTATTATATTAAAACTTAAATACTTGCACCCGGAGGGTGCATATATTTGCTAGTATAATTAATGTATATGCAATAAATATATTTATATATAATTGATTTAATTGAGTTATAATTAATTACTATATACGTATATATATGTATAATTTATAAATATATATAATTTTATCATATATATCATTAATATAAGAATATATAATTACTAAATTAATATATGTTCATTGTATATATAATTACTATATATATAATTAATATATACGTACATATATTTATTTATAGTAAATATATATATATATATATATATATATATATATATATATATATATATATATATATATATAATCAATATGTATTATATATAAATATACAATTGTTTAATATGGATATATAATCAATTAATTTATAGACACATATATATAATTGATTAATATACACATACTTATTTATTTGATTATTTCATCTATATATGTAATTGTTTAATATATCTTTATAATTAATGTATATATATATATATATATATATATATATATATATATATATATATATATATATATATATATATTATAACGTGGTCTCTACAAAATCTCCAATAGGTTTCCTGTGGATCTGGTGTTAGAATGGTAACAATTTCTGTTTATTTTAAACGTAGCAACTTACCTTTAGATCGATTTCCGGTGAGAATTTAATTGTCCAATAATCCAATAAATGCCCAATGCAATTTACTTTTGCAGACTGTTGTGTGTGGTGTAATGCAATGAAATCTTCTTCCTTCAAATGGATCGTCACAAAATCTAGGCGGATAGCAGGGGGATTGTTCAACAAAAAGCCACGACTGAGTCTCGCTGGTCTTTAGTGGGGTTAGTCGGGGGGACTAGAAAGGGGAAATGTAATTAGTCTATTTATCAAGTTAAGCTTAATTGTGGCATAAGTATGGAACACACTGTGAGAAACGATCTCATTAATAATGATCTGCTAATCTAGCTCGTTAACCATTGCCCCACATGACGTGCCTCAAAAACTCGTAAATAGACATTGAAGAATTATAGAAAAAGAGGAGAAAAATTAAAAATTTTAGAACAGGAAGAATTTGCTATTATATTTTACTAGTACAAAATAAAAACACCCTCCCGGCGATGTAAAATAGATTTAGAAACATATTGCCTGAGGGGCGGGAGTAAAAAATTCAATGTCAGCGAGTGTGTACCCTAAGTAAGTAAAATCATCAAATTCATTAAAGGATTAAAAAATAAAACAATTTGAAATGTGAACTTTAAATATGTATTAAAATAAAACAAACTATATATAGATATATAATACCAGTCATGTATTTATTAAAACTTGTTTTAAAAAACAATGAACACTGTCTAATGTTGCATGTTCAAATTTTGAGTGTTTTTATTCTGTTATGACGATTTTGGGTAATGTGACGTAAGTAGTGACGTAATTCTTGTTACAAACAAAAGCCGGAAGCAAATCTCCATTATTAATAGATTGTTTTGAATGAAGCTTTCCGAAGATATATTCTCCCACTATACTTAGGTGTATCTCGTAGTGTTTCTATACAATCACGTGTACTCTTAGGGAACGCTTAGAGGAAAAGCTAGATAAGAACTATAAAAGAATGTTGTATGCTGACTTGAACACATCCTGGAAGCAGCATCCCCATAAAAATACTACTGAACGACCACTCACCCCCTATCACACAAACCATCTAAGACGAACAAGACATGTTGGATACAGCTGGAGAAGTAAGGACCAATTATAAGTGACGTTCTCATATAGGAACCTGTGCATGGATACACCAGAGTAGGCCGACCAGCAAAAACTTACATTGATCTGCTCTGTGCGGATACTGGATGCAGTGTTGAAGACCTTCCAGGAGTGATGAATGATAGGGTCGGATGGTGAGAAGGAGTCATTGAGATTCGTGTTGTCGGTAGGGCTTGATGATGATAAGTACTTTCAATATTTTTTCATTTTACTTTAAATACGCAAAGCCAAGATTTAAGGTCTTAAATTAACTTGCAATATTAGAATCTTTCAGTTAATTTTTATAATATGCATTAATGCGTGTCCTGACCTCACAGCACCCAAACTGAAAATTTTAAAATGTAAGTTTAAATGTATTTATAAGACAGGAGGAAGCAGGAGCTCTCAAAATAGTTTTTGACTACCGAAAAAAGAGCCCCGTTCGGAATTTAACTGTTTTGGATTCAAAGTTTTCCTTCTCCTAGACGGGTTGGGTAACCAAAGTTAAAGAGCCCAGTCAACACTACTATTTATTTAGTTGGATTCGTACCTTTCCCAATGGTATTAGCACTATGTGAAATGAAAACAGCCGTTTCCAGGATTTTAACTCGTCTCGCTGAGTCATCACACCACACACCTCAAAATGATATTGCATTTACCTCTGAAATCATTTTGACAATGCATTCAGTTTAGAGACGGCTTTAAATTTCTATATATATTTCCCTCCACGAACTTAGAACTATTTTGTGTTTAAAACTTCGACTTTCTAGTCAATTTGTTAAAACAAAGAGTAAACGTATTAAGTATTCTAAAGAACAAAGACAATATTCAACTGAAGAAAGAAAAAAAAACAGCGGACATATTGTGTTGAGAAAATGTTGTTTGTTGGTTTTTTTCGTTGGATTTTACGGTATGTAAACCCTTGGATTATTTTATGCCGAAGACGTTTTCGTTTCATTCATTTTTTATGGGTATTCAAAGTTTTAAACTAATTTTTTAATACATTTTGAAAACTCATTTTTTATCCATTTACAACGGTGGGCGGCTTCTCCTGTTTTTTCGGGACATTTTAATGCCGAATCAGGTCTTTTTTATATAAACAAAGGACTGATGTTGTTCACACACACACACACGCCCTGTCGGCTGGGGCGTTAGAATGCACCGACTGCACCTCTACAGAGGGGTACGACTCCCCCAATGGGGCCACCTGTTGGCCGTGGGAGGCGACCCATGATGCTTAAGGATAGAGCCCAGGTGGATGAGCAGTTCATGACATGCTATACTCCACTTTGGCCCTATCTTGGGCTAGACGGGCGGTCGGAGAGGCCCCCTCCGATCAATCGGCTAGTCACGTTAAGCCCTAGCACCTATATGATTTTCCCAACCCTATTGCCCTTATGGCAAGCCCCAACCCCTTTTTATCATATGGGTGCTAGAAGGCGGTGGCCGCGGGTCTACATGTCCTGGGAATGACGTTAAACTCTATCTGATGCTGAGGTTCCAGTTTTGGAGGTTTGGGGTATGTGGAGCACCCTTTCATCACCATTTCTCCCAGGTCCACTCTGACCCCGAGTGGTAGTACCTGTTAGGGTCACATCTATGGGTTAAATAGAAAAATGTGTTTATAAAAAAATTGTATTATCCATTAAGAATTGATTTATTTCAAAACTTTATCGGCATTAAATGACCCACTGAGGTTGATATGCCGTAAAAAACAAACAAACCAAACCAAACACACACACATACACACACACACACCACACACACATATATATATTATATATATATATATATATATATATATATTATCTAATACTTACAATACTTACAAAGTTCATATAAATAGATTAGTCGATACAGTTTAATGTTACACCCAAGACAATCAGACACTCATTGAATGCAGAATCAAGTCATTTTGATAAACGAACAACTCAGGCTACTGACTGTACCTGCTTTTGCTTAAGTGGTTACCCAATTATGTATTGGCCAACCTCAGTATTCCTTAACTTCGGTGATCTAGCATGAACCGGTGCTTTCAGCGTGACTTGAATATATTTTCTGCGGAATGACTTGCCACATACCTACAATAATTGCGAATTTTCCTCTCATGACAAAAGTCTACGTTAAATGCTGCTTTTTTTCTAGTCAGGCGGACACTCACCTGTAAGAAAAAAAATTACCAAAGGACATTTAGCTGGCTTCAATAAACACTATTTTGTCGTATCTCGTACTGAACTTAACTTAGGCTAATGAAGAAAGAAAGAAGATTTTTAGACGACGGAAGAAATAGAGACTGAAAGGGAAGTATAAAATAAAAAGAAATATAATAAAAAAAATTAAAAAAACACAGAAAAGCCGACACTTATACAAAAGACTCTTTACCAGCCGGAAACTATGGTGTGTTTCACACGCAAAAAAGAAGAGTTACGAAAAAATAAGGTTAAAAATGTAAAGGTGAAGGGATTTCATGAAAAAAAGAAGACAGAGGCGTAATTATTTCCCTGCAGATTTACCTGAGAATTCTGTCAAAACAGGATGTTGTTGGTATTCACTGGGGTCGTAAGTTTTCCCATTCAACGCGACAACTGCAGACTCTTCTTCCGTCTTTTCTCCCGTCCTTCCTAACGTCATTTCTTGATGCTCTCCTTTTGATACTTCTGTCACGGTGTTTGTCGTTAGCATTTTTGCATCTGTTAACTTCATTTTCTAATTACTGCCCTCTTTCTTTCTTTCCTTCATCCCTTCCTTCCCTTCTTCCTTCCTTCACATTTTGCTTTGTTTATTAGGGCGGGGTTAGCTCAGTCGGTAGTGCGCTAGCCATGAATCCATAAGGTTCCTAGTTCGATACCGGCCCTCGTCAACTCAGCGTATGAGTAACACAGGGATCTGTGCGGTAAAGTGAGGAGCTGATGGTAGGTGTGGCGCTCCACCTCAGACGCAATAAAAATTTCCTTGGTCTAGCGCTAGTGAAAAGGGGATAGACTCCCTCGCTAATTGGTTGACACCGACATTAGGCCGCCCCGACGACTTTACTTATTATTCTATTCTTACTTCTCATTATGTATTTTTCTTCCCCTTACATTTCTTTACAGTTGATCTTTCACTCTCTTTCTCTCTCTTTATTTTGCTATTTTCAACCCGAGTATTACGTTACCTTCTTTCTTTCTTTCTTTCTTTCTTCCATCTCTCCTTCCTACCTACTTTACTTTGTTTTTATTTTATTTTTTTATTCTCACGTATTTATATTTATATAGACCAACCCTTCCTCACGAGCAGGATGTAACACAATCTCAAATTTTCGCGGAGTTTAACAGGTTTGGATTCGGGGTTTTCTTTCTCTTAGACTGGTTGCCTAACCAGGATTAAAGCGCCCAGTATGTCCTGCTATTTACCTATAGCTGGAGGGAGAATAGTTGAATTCATACCTTTAATTCTCATGTATATTCCTTCTCTTCTTGACTTAATTCAACGAGTATTTCCGTTTCCCTCACAGTTGAAATCCCGCCATCTCGGTTGGGACGTTAGAATACAACGATTCCACCTCTGCAAAGGAGTAAGACTCTCCCAGTGGAGCCACTTGTTGGCCGTGGGTGGCAATCTGTGATGCTTAGTGATGGAATCCAGATGGCTGAGCAGTACATGACCTGCAACACTCCACTTTGGCCCTTACTTAGGCGGTCGGAGAGGTCCCCTCCGATCAATCGACTGGTCATGTCAAGCCCTAGCACCTATATGATTGCCCCAACTTTATTGCTCTTATGGCAAGACCCGTTCCTTTTTATAATATGGGTGCTAGCAGTCGGTGGCTGAGTGTCTTCATGTCCCGGGAAGGCCGTTAAACTCAATCCGGTGTTCTAGAAGTCTAAAGAATGTGGAACATTCCATCACCATCGCTTCCTGGTCCACCTTAGCCCGGAGTGGTAGTACCTGTTAGAGTCCCATCTATGGATCAAATAGGAAAATGTGTTTTTTTTTTAATTGAGTATCCATTAAGGATTAATTTATTTTAAAATTTTGTCGACATAAAATGACCCACTGAGGTTCATTTGCCGTAAAACAAACCAAACCAAACAGTTGAAATTTCTCTCTCTCTCTCTCTCTCTCTCTCTCTCTCTCTCTCTCTCTCTCTCTCTCTCTCTCTCTCTCTCTCTCTCTCTCTCTTCATTCAACTCGAGTATTCACTCGCCTTCTTTATTTTTTTCTGTCTTTCTTTCTTTATGTCATGATCTACTGCTGCCTTTCTTTCTCAGACTTTTATTTATATTCCTATTTTTATTTTGTTTCTCTCTTTCAATCTTTCTGTCTTCTTTCATATCTCAGTTGAGTATTCCCTGATTTTCTTTCTTTCTTTCTTTTTTCCTTTCTTGTGTCATGATTTTTATTTTGTTTCTCTCTTTTAACCTCTTTCCGTCTACTCTCATATCATCTTTCTTTCTTTCTATCTTTCTTTCTTTGTTATTTTCTTTCTTTCTTTCATTATTTGTTATTTTCTTACTTACTTACTTACTTACTTTCTTTGTGTAATGGTTTCCTGCTATCCCTCTTTCTCAAATTTCCTATTTATATTCTAATTCTCTCCCTTTATCTCTTTCATTCTACTTTCTTATCCCCACATTATCTCCAACTTTTCATTTCTTCTTTCTATTTCGTATTCTCCATTATCTAAGCTATCTTCCTCTTGTCTCTTGTATTGTCCTCCTCGTGTTTCTCTCTTTATTTCTTTATGTCTATTTTAATCTATCAAATTTCCCCTAACTTCTTTATTCCTTTCTTTCTTTCTCCATCTTTTAATTTTCAAAGCGATGTATCTTCTTTCTTTCCCCTCCTCTATATATCTATCTTTCTTGTTTGGTCTCTTTTCTAGCATCATCTCCTTAACATACACTCCCGTCACTAATTTTCTGCATTTGTAACTGGAGGGAACTTTCATTGTAGGCCAGTAGGGTTAATTCTATGGACCTCGTTTGTTTCTTTCCATTCAAGAAACTTTGATAAGAGGTTAGATCATTGGAGTATCAACCCTTGAGGTCTCCAGTTCAATTCGCAATGCTTACGAAACATCTCTGCTTGTTAGAAGTTATACTAAAAAAAGCGCCTCGGGCGGTATTTATTCCGACTCAGTATACGGTGAATGCGGAATAATACCGGAGGACAAGGCTAAAGGAATAGTATCAAGGAAAACGAACTAAGTCTGGCTTAAGGCTGAACTTATGTAGCGTCAATGTGAATATTTCTCGTTATCTATAGTATACAATTCAAACAAACGAATCACTTTTATTACGAGTCTTCATAGTTAGTTGGTTGGTTGAATTTTACGGCATGTCAACCATTGTTAGGTTATTTTATGCCGAATACATTTTTTTTTCATTATTGAGGGGTATTGAAAAAACAAATCAGCACATTTTTTAAAACAATTTTTTTCTATTTAACCCATAGATGAGACTCTAACAGGTACTATCACTCCGGGTCAGGATGGAAGTAGGAGTAATAGCGATGAAGGGGTAATCCGCCCTCCCCAGAGCTCTAGAATTGGAACCTCCCCATTAATGCCAAATCATACTTAGTATTATCTGCGTTATTCGGACTATTGTCCTCATCTTCATTGTTATCTGTACAACGTTTCGGCCGATATGCCTTCCGGCGTTCTTCAGGTATTTCTTGTCGGACCCAGGAACCTTCTCGGACTCTGGAACCTTCTTTTCGGACTCGGGAACCTTCTTGTCGTAATCGGGAGCCATCACGGAACTTTGAACCTAACACGTTATTCAGTCTCCGGGGGTATCCTGTTCTCATTACCATAGCTGGGGCAGGGGCGTTAAGCTGTGTTAATTGTTATTCTATGTTACTGCTACCCTTGATCAGGATTGAACCTGCAATCTAGAGATAACTGTCACTTAGAACTGTCTTAACCTAACTAACTTATCCACTAGGCCATGTGTCCAATTTCAATTGGACACATGGCCTAGCCAAGATCCAAGTGTTTGTTTATTTTTTTTCGCTTTCTTTCAGTTTCACTCATTGGTTGGCCGAGACGGCAAAATACACGAGATGACAGGTTCTGTTCTTGTTGATCAATACTAGGTCTGGTCTCCTGGATGGGATTAAGTGAACCGTCTGTATCTCAAAGTCCCAGAGAATGTTATGCGTTTCAATTGGACACATGGCCTAGTGGATAAGGTAGTTAGGTTAAGACAGTTCTAAATGGAAAGTACCAGACCCTAGAAGAAAAACTCCCAGCTACATAAGATACCAAAGATGATCAGAAGAATATAAGACAGGTGAAAGGGAGGTGATTACTTTGTTTTGAAGTATTTACAACAATATTGATATATTGCGCAGATGAACATCTTATTATAATGGAGATTGTGTGTTTTTTCTGTCTGTAACCGAAACTATATTCCTACTCAAGTCACAATTCTCTTAGTTATTGACATCATTCTCCATGATTTTATTTTTATCTAAACCTCAATTATTAATAAAATTGTCTTACATTATTAATACTGTTAACTATGTCTACATACTGACAACATGCAATTATATTTATATATACAACAAAATAGCGGTTTACAGTGTGAACGGGAAGGCTAATTTGCATATTGATATTAAAAAATCGAATTTAATAAATATGTGCTTAGTATTATTGATTTTCTAACTGTTTGGTTTTATTTTAATGAATATAAGAAAAAGTCTCTTCAATAAATCTTAAATGAAATCCATTAACAAGATAAAATAACTGTCATTTTATTTTTTACTTCCTCTTATAACTAAATACTTAAATTAGAAAAAAATAACAATGAAAGACGAGAGTGATGGAAGAGTAAGTTTCAGTTGTTTAATTTTTTATTATACTCCCTCTGTTTCAAATCTTTTATTATACCCCCCTCTGTTTCAAATCTTTTTATCTGTATTCTTATTTAGTTTCATTAGCCTTTCTAATTTAATACAGTATTTTATTACATTAAAACTTAAATACTTGTACCCGAAGGGTGCATATATTTGCTAGTTATTCTAATTATCCTGTTTTATTGAAAATACGAGAAAAATGGTTTTAAAAAGAAATTTAAAATTACATTATTAAATGTAATCTGTTATAGATAATTGAAAAGATTTTCTACTATATAAATACATTTGTGCGTGTGTCTGTGTGTGTGTGTATTTTCAGGTGTGTGTATTTTTGTGTGTTCGCGCACACCCAGGTATACGCATCTATACATATGTAAGTAAAAGTAAAGTCGTCGGGGAGGCCTAAAGTCGGTATAAGCCAGTCAGCGAGGGAGTTTATCCCCTTTTCACTAGCGCTAGACCAAGGAGATTGTTTTTAGCATCTGAGGTGGAGCACCACACCTACCATCAGCTCCTTACTTTACCGCACAGATCCCTGTGCTACTCATACGCTGAGTTGGCGAGGACCGGTATCGAACTAGGAACCTTGTGGTTTCTAGCCGAACGCTCTACCGACTGAGCTAACCCGGCCCCATACATATGTAGGGTGTTAAAAAGAATTGATATCATTTGAGACGTGTTTCAGAAAAATTGATATAATTTTATCATCTAATAACCTGTCCAACTCAACTTAGATTTAAACAGAATATGTAGAAATAACAAAAAACACTATGTTTATTGTTTAACCATATCTTCTTTCCAATGCATTTTCAGACCTTTGGGGCCCGGTTTAGAGTTAGGGTTAGCCTAACCCTAACCAATTACAATTGGCACGACCTTCGACTTCATGTTCCACAGTTTTCTCAGCAACCAGCATCCGCGCATAGTTGGTCAATGTAGGTCCTTGCTGGGCGGACCACATTAGCATATCCATGCGTTGGCTTCCACAGGAGAACGTCACTTATGAGCTCGTCCTTGCTTCTCCAACAGTCCTGCATGCCTAGTCCGTCTCACTCGGATGGTTTGTGAGATAGGAGGCAAGTGGCCATATAGCTGCTTCCTTGTGGGATGCTGTTTCCACGACTTGCTCAAGACTGCACGTAGCATTCCTGTGCAGCTCCCATCTAGCTTATTCTCAAGGCGCTTATTTAGGGTCCAAGTGGTGCAGCCATACAGCAGTACTGATATAACTACAGCCTGGAAGAATTGTCGCTTTAACTTGTCAATGAGATCGGATTTCTATATGACTGTTAATTTGTTTGTGGCCGACCATGCCTTTCCTATCCGTGTATTTACATCGCTTTCTGTGGATGAGATATTACTATCTAGCTATGTGAATTGTTCTACTAGCTTCAGAGGCTTACCCTGGAGTGTGGAGATATCTTCTTTCATTTTGAAACTCATAAACTCAGTTTTATCTCAGTTCACATAGAGGCCGATATTATTTGCTGCCTCCTCCAAACTATGTAGCAGTGACTCAGCCTGTGCCGGTGTATCTGCAAGAAGTGCAAGGTCATCAGCGTAGTCTGCATCTGTGACTGTTTGTGCAGGATATCGCCTGCATCTTGCCTTTCTTAGTGTGAAACCGTTTTCTTTTATGGTATCTAATGATGTTCGGATTACATACTCTTGGCATATTATAAATATATATGGTGATAATGTTTCTCCTTGGTGGCGATGTCAAAGAAATCTGTGTCGCCATCAGGTGAGCGTATCATTGCTTTCGTGTCTTTGTAGAGCATCATTATAGCGGCAACCGTTTCTTTGGGGAGACCGTACGCTGGTAGTATTTGTTCCATTTTCCCTCTGTGTATGGAATTAAATGCCTTGGAGAAATATCAGTGTTGCCTCTAGGTTCTTTGACCCGTCGAATAGTCAGAATCTGAGAGGTTGTGGATCGATTTCTGTGGAATCCGTTTTGGTTTTTCCTAAGGATGTTCTCTATTTCGATCTCCATGCGATTAAGAAGGGCATTATATATCTTGACTGAAATAGCAGTAAGCGTTATACCCCTGTAGTTTTTAGCGATTCCGAGGTCTCCCTTTATAGAGAATGGGAGGATGCAACCTTTCGTCCATTCATCTATTCTATTTTGTCTATAGACTGCATTACATAGCCTAAGCAGTATGTCATTTCCCTATCTTCCATACCTCGGGGGTATATTGCCAAGACCTGCAGCTTTTCTACCTTTTAGCTTCTTTAATACTTCGTTGAGTTCACCTGTTGTGAAATCCCCCAGTTTGATGTCTAGTTGTTTATCTACAATCTTTTGGGTATTATTTTCTATGATTTTAGGGGATTCCCTAGAAGTTTCTGGAAGTGGTCTTTCCATTTCTGAAGTCTATCTTTTTGGCTGGTTACCTTTAGCTTTGATCTAGAGGTACTTTTCCTACCACTAATTTCATTTACTGTTTGCCAAGCTAATCCCGACTGTCTGTTTTCTACCGATTGTCTGATATTATTTATTTGTACTTGGATGTATTCTATCTGTTCTTTTATGTATGTTTCGGTTAGGTCTATCTGGGCTTTCTTAGGTTGTGTAGATTGGTGTTAGTTGGATCTGTTTTATTACGTTGGGCTGCTATTTTGACATTGTTTCTCTTTTCTCTAACTTTTCTGTCTCTCAGGGGGTAGAGTGTTTGGCTCTTAGTTTGGTCGGTAGACACTCAGCTGCTGCTTCTGGGTGGGCACTGACAAAGTTTTCATATTACTCATTTGGAGTGAAGATTTACGATATCTCTTGGAGGATATCAAATTTATTTCTTACTGCCACAGCGTAGCGATGGCATATATCGCTGTTGGCAAGTGTTGACCACTCAAATCGTACAGATTTATTGGTTTGCTTTTTGTTTCTACGTAGGCGTAGTCGGAATTTTGCTGTGACTATTCTGTGGTCGGCGGATACTCCTTCAAAAGAGGAGTAT
>CM042137.1:17541261-17543761 GCA_023376005.1 Doryteuthis pealeii
TACTAATAATTTTTGGAGAGATAGGAAACCCCTTACCCCCCCCCCAGTCATGGCTTAAATATTACCACTACCGGACGTCTTTAGCATTAAATAAACGAAGAAGGTTGATATGCATTTAAAGAACCCAAAACAAATCAATGAATAAGAAGATTTTGAAACTTTTTTTCAGATTTTTAAAAAAAGTATAAATTCTGCATTGTTTAGAACGGATTTATTGCAAAAATTGTTTCAATCCCTCAAAATATTTGTTTTGAGGTAATTCAAAATGGCGACAAATAAAACTCCAATGGCATTTTGGGGGCACATTTGAAGCCCCATATCCCCAATTCTCAAGCGACCTCAACCATCTTTTACTATGTGATACTCCTCATCGAACCCTATCAGAAAATTATATTATAGTGCTCCAGACTTGAACAGACATCTGTCAGCAAATCTTTAGTCGCTGAAAAGTGAAAACCATGTGCAATTTACGGAAGATTGTGTGATGAGTACGAAGAGGAATATTTGAGTTGCCAAATCTTTAGATATAATTCATTTTATTTATTCAATGAATCTTTTAGATACTATCTTAACACACTTCATGTCATAGATATGAGCGTTCTAAGGGGTGATTTAAATTAACTTTCTCTACGTAGCATATAAGCAATGATCGTTTGCTCAAAAACTAGATCTCTCTTCGTTCGTAAAATATACTAAAAAAACTATGTATTTAATAGTTTAAACACCAGCCCCGCTACAGTAGCTGTCAGTGGCCGAGGGGATAAGAAATCAGGCTGGCAAACAGTCAGTTGGAGTTCGGCCCTAGCCAAGGATAGGTGCTGTGTCTAGCCAAGTAATCATCTGTGGATGACTTATCAATATATATATATATATATATATATATATATATATATATATATATATATATATATTATATATATATATATATAAATTTACACTAGCTTCTATTAAAAAAAAAACAACACTAAGGATCTGTTTGTACACTTCAAATCAGCACTTCCGCTCAGTTCCAAGACAAGTTACAATAGAAAAACACGGACACTACACAAACACACTCTAACACCTGTTTCCTGAAACTACCACATTTCAGCGAAACAATCACAAAAGAAATACGCAAGGCTATTCATAAAGAGGGACTAGATATCCGACTAGCCCACTCTGGGCCCTCACTACGCCAACATCTAACAAAAAAAAGAATGAACACTAGCCAACTGCCCAATAAGAGATCCTAACATGTGTCACAAAACTTATACAATTTACCGTTTAACTTGCTCCAAATGCCTTAATTTCTATATAGGAAGTACAATTAGACCCCTCCACATTAGAATCAAAGAACATATCCTCACACGTGGATCCTCATTCCATAAACATTTAATCAAATGCAAAAATAAGGACAATAGCCCTGAAAAGGACTAAACGAAACTTTTAGTAGGTATATCTGACTCATTAGGTTTATCAATATTATTTGCTCTACTTAGGTATTGAGCACTCTTTATTTATTAGCTTTAGTTTATCCTTGCAGTTTTTGTATGAATATATATTTTTCATATATATATATATATACATATAAATTGTTTTTTCTTTTGGCCAAGTTTTATAGTATCAACTGATTATTTTCGGTTGGTACGACTATCTTGGTCTTTTTTTTTTCAAAATTTTTTTCTCCCCCGGTGATGTTTGGTAGTATATGTTTACAATCAAACTATTTGCCGGTTTTTTTCCTACCACAAAGGTTTACCAACAAGTTTGGTATATATATATATATATATATATATATATATATATATATATATATATATATATGTAAACTACTAAAAGTAGAGGGATCATATGTAAAATGGGGAGGCAATATTTTATTATGAATTAAAATAATAAAGGCCTTCGTATCCCCTTTTATTTTATTATTTTAATTCATAATAAAATATTACCTCCCCATTTTACATATGATCCCTCTACTTTTAGTAGTTTACAAATTTGCATGTACCAAACATCTATATATATATATATATGTGTGTGTGTGTGTGTGTGTGTGTGTGTGTGTATAAATCTTTTCTCATCAATTCTTCTCCTTCCATCCTCCACATTAATATAATTTAAAAAAACTGGAACACATTACCCCTGATGATGGCACTTCGAAGTGCCGAAAGTACTTGGGACCTGATCTTTGGTTGACTTATCCACGAATTCCACCCAATCATTAAAAAGTTGGCCAGAAAACTCGAAAAGATCAAAAATAAAATTGTTAAACAGATGTGTCTTTTGTTTAATTCTACGTATATATATATATATATATATATATATATATATATATATATATATATATATATATATATTCAAACTATAAAACTGTGAAATAACAAAAAGAGCTGTAGGACACTATAGAATAAGATGATGACTAAACATACTCATCATCAAAGCATACTGACAGCATAAATTCTTTTGACTCTCTATCTCTATCTCTGTCTCTGTCTCACTGTCTGTTTGTCTGTCTGTCTCACTC
>CM042137.1:17548761-17561911 GCA_023376005.1 Doryteuthis pealeii
GATCGAAGAATATGAATATTCAGAGAGTAGAAGATCAAAAGCGGGGATATTTTGTTGGTTAATCATATATATATTTATATGTAGTAAACATTATAAATATATAACTTAGTGTATTAAATCAGAAATAATAAAAAATATACTTATTTATCATTGAGATTACTCATGATCACGCCCTAGAAGACCATAATATTCAATAAAATTCATGTCACCTTACTTCTGTCGGCGTGGTTGGATCACATGAGTTGTTCAGAGTTTTTTGCTGAAATGGCGAGTACCAAAATGAGCAGTATTATATATATACTCGTTAAGTAAGATGCTCTAATTATTAAGAATAAGTAGTCTAGTTATATATAATATTATATATAATATTGAATAAATTATTATTAAAGTAATGCATTTTATTTTATATCATAATTAATCTATTTATTATTTAGGTGACATAAGAACATTACCGATCATATTTGAGTTTTTCATTGCACTGATTGCAAATCATCAGGTAAGAATTATTAAATATAGTCGTGAATTGTATTTCCTTTTGATCACTACCGAGATAAGATTATAGATATGATTAGGAGACCAATTCATTATAATACAATTGGGTCTCACATATTATAATATAGAATATATATAGTTTGAGTTTTATTTATATTGTTTAATATTAATTAGCATTTTGTAAATTGCCTTTCAAAAATCTGGAGTTGGTGTAATTATGTACTATGTGTATGTTGTGTATAGTGGCTATGATGTGTGTTTGAGCACATTGTCTGTTCATCAAGAAAGATGGTGCATCCACTTGTTTCCTCAGATCAAGTCACATAATCCTACCCACTTCACACACTTGAGGACTAGCTTGATGGTTCCAAAATGGTAAGAATAAAAAATACCTAGAGTACATGAGTTTGGCTAACGGACATGCAGGGTATATTGAGCGTACAGGGTTGTTTTGAGTGTAGCGATGTATAATCTTTCGAGTCGTGTTAGCTTAACCGCTTTGGGACTTCACGGTTTCGCAGGATTTTCGGTTGGTGTCTTGCTGTCCCTGCTCTTTTCACTCGATATTATTGGAAGTCGCGTTTCATTGGCGCATGACTAATAATATGCGACAGATCCCTTTCACCTGTTACCTAACATGGAGTTGACAAACTAAGGTCACAATTTTGGAGTATTTAGGTAGGTAGTTATTAAATCTTATTACTTATGAATCTAGTTATAGTTGGATGGATTGTAGTTATCGAGCATCCCCATTTGGTCTACACGATCACTCACGAGCACATTACCAAATCACTCTATTCTTTTTGTATGAATGAGTGATATTTATAAATACACCTCACCATCTCTCAATCCAGTACGACACAATACAATAGCGATATCTGTTATAATTGAGATCATTAGAGCCGTACTGAATGATTGACTTGCTTATGCATACTACTTAATGTATCTAAAAACTTACAGTATAAATATAAGTTCCCGATCATGATCAGATCAGATATATCACAGGATCATATAAAGTTTGACTTGAGTCATCCGTATAATTGTTTATGCTTTTTGCCCGAGTTATATCAGATTAAAGTCATAAAGGGAAACATAGTGGGGATGTGAATTTATTATATTAACTGATAACATGAATTTATGTTTATTATCTACAAAAATAAATCTTACACTGGAGCTATAACATTAATCCACCGTCATGTTGAATTATACCACCATATCAGTCCAACTTATACTAATAACTCCACCGACTTTAGGATACTTGCATTAATACATATTAATATATATATAATATTATATAATATATACATGCATTACAATTATATATAACATTCTATTAAATAGCAATTGATATATATATGCCACAGTAGTACTCATAATTATTTAGGTAGATATATAATAACATTACATGTATTTAAATAATTATATTAGTCATTTATATTTACTGATATTTGACATATATTATATGAACTATATGGTATTTTAAGCAGCGGCATATTTATCAATTATTATAATACTATACATGATAACATATATATATATTACTATTATACACATACACCAACACTAACACCATCAATCAATCAACATTATTAATAATAGGAACTCATGACTTTATAAAAATAGTCTGTTTTATTTATCACACCTTGTAATATATAATATATATATATAATATTAATAATATTATATATATATGTACTACATATATATGAGCACTTATCAATGATATATTGAGTTTACATCAGTATATATTCGACGTACGGAGCGAGCCCTATGATCTCCTTTTAACACCAGCATGGAGCAAACACCCTACAGACCACAACAATCGAGAGACTCTCTGCATTCTACTCGCGAGATAATTCCAGTCAGGTGTATAGTCTCTTCAAACACGGTATATGGTACATTTTCTCATCTCAGACGCCGAGCCAGTGATCTTAATCGTTGAGATGCAGAATATTAATTAGTATAGAAAGGCCGAGTCCTTTATATATATCACCGTTGTATTACATGAATTAATAAATATAAGTTTTAATGCCTTTATTCACTCACTATTAATTGTATCCTGGTAGACCAGAAAGCTGACTGTATCACCATAATTCCGTTATTGTTTATGCACTTGCCACAAACAGGAGTTTGAGATATATAGTGGAATATCCTCAAGTGTTATGATAATTTGTATTATGAGGCTATGTATTTATGTCGCTATCCCTTTCAAGGCTACTTCCACTAATTGGTTTAATATATAGTTTCATGTTATTATGCATATTTCTGACCTCTTAGCTAAAGCATGCATAGTATATTCTGAAGGTTATATTCTTATTCACGGTGTATATAATAAATCTAAATCATCGGATTCTTCCTCATGCATGATTTTAATTCCATATCAATATCATAGAATCAGCTATATGACATATCTCCCGAGTGTTATGAAAATAATAAACATGGTTTAAGCTTTGGTTAGCTATTAGGAAGATTCTTGACTTGCTTGCTTCCTTATATACAAAAACTAGGTAGACTGCACATTCACCATCTCTGTTATTCTTTCGCTACTAGTGGCTATTGAATCTATCAGTCACTTTTATACATGTCATTATGTATATACCATTCTTAGGTATTATTTATTCTCATTCCACTTTAATCACATCACGTTCTAGAGAAAACTATTGTTGTAAGGTTATAATATCATACACTTTCAGTGCTATATTAAGTAAATAAAAAAATAAAAAAACAAACATTCGAGTAACCTTGATTAATGAACATGATAAAAGATAGAATTTCAATCACTAACGAATGTGTTTTCGAATATCCTTTACTTAGCTGGTCTTCGATAACTGTTTCACAGCATAAGTGACACACCATATAATTTCACCAACCACAACACACACACCACACCACAAGCGCCTCCTCCGCAAAAAATTGTTTAACTTTTTGCTGCAGGCACCATTATTCCATCCTCTGACGTTGTGGAAAAAATTCACATGATATTATGTATCAAGAATATTTCTTAGTTACTTTTTTTAAATTCCAATTGTAATATTTTATGAATTTCATGAAATGTCTTTTTCCTTTCTTTTCATTTATCAATTCCATATCACTATCATCTGACACACACATCTAACAGCAACGAGCACATCACCTTTTCGAAACTCCAGCGAGCAAGCAGCATGTGACATGAGGTCAATGTCCTATTAAGCGGAGTTTAACTATAATGTTTAAATATTCAGAGTCCTTTTTCTCCTTCTTCGTACTATTGTTTCTTTTCTATAGGTTATATAGTCTGGTGCCTAACTATTTTGTTACCATAGGCGTAGAGGAGGAGAGTTCTTATGGATCTTCCTTACTTATTCTCAGTGTATTTTTAGTAGTATTGTGGATCTATGTACAAATCTGACTATTCGTTCTCTAGGTCACTTCTGAGTAGTCGAACTCGTCGTTGCCTATTTTCCTACGTCTTAACCAATTATCATTTAGATACATATATATATATTATATATATACTGGTCGCTGGGATGTGTGTGTTGTGTGTAATTGCTATTATATAAAAGATTATATATGGTTGTATAGTTCTATACGATACAATATATTATTATTATATTAGAATCCTTTAGATATCATATACTCTGGCTATATCACCTAATACTAAAGCTATGTAACATAAATTCACGGTTACATGTAATCGTGGTATTACAACCGTACTCAGTTTTATCGCACTACCGAGTTCTTCTTGCTTAGCATGAATTAATACAACTTGAGTGGCGTTAGGTTCCGGACTTCGAGCGATTCGGCAGATCTATCGAATGATATGACACTTGTACTCTCCAGTTAACAAATACATGACGCTTTCATGATCTATTGAAAGGCTATTTACTTAAAAATGAATATCAGCATTGATAATATATATTTATTGGGACTTATACTATTAATACCTAATGTAAATTAATACATTATGATGAGTGACGGAGATATAAGCAAAATTAAGTAACCTGTCTGTGTGTAGTCGTGCTCGTGTGTGTTATGCTGTGTATAGATAGTATCTAGAGTATGTGATGAGAATAGAATGTCTAGTTCATTCGAGGAGGGTGATAAGACTATGGAAAATAAATCCTGACCGTCGCTAATGGTTATTAGTATAAGCTGATAAGGGTATAATATGATGATAGGTAGAGAGAGAAAGAACAAGAAAGAAAGGGTCTTACGAGAGTGAAGGATTCTTAACACAGAATTGAGTATCACAGTCAGACACTTAAACCTTATTATTTATACACTTCTTACTATACGAGAACACCAGCGATTGACACGAGCACACGCCAGAGAACAGGGAATCACGATAAGATAACACAAACACTACATCTGATAATAAAGAAAATATTTATATTAGCCACTATGAGTCAATAGTATATACCTTATTGATATGATTAGTAGTATATGTTTATATGATATCATCTAAAATGTTCTGTATCATTATATGTATATATATTATACTATATAATAAGTGTTCATATACTTAATCAGTACTACTATTATTTTGTTATATATTTTCATACAGTTTTATAAGTTTGAAAATATATAATATTTAGGTTGCGAATATACTCATGTTTCTGGTAGATATAGGTGAATTTAGGAATGGTCCTAATTACTTACTACCAGTAGTTTTTTTGTAGAAGTCACGTTCATATGAGAGAGCTCAATGTTTAATTATTGTAAACAGAGCATAGTATTTGTTGATATAAAAGGCCTTAAATATTCATGGTTATGTGGCTAATGGTAAATCCATTTCCACATGGCATACTCTCACGAGTGGAGAATGGTCCAAGATACCATCGATATCCAATAAGGTATTTAAAGGACCTTTTTATTCACAAATATATATATATAAAAGAACCAATCAGTATAAACAATGTTTGTTTAGAAATGGCTTTTTGCCGATAATTTCTTTGGAGAATAAGTGCTTAATTGGAGTCGTACTAATTTTAGAAAATAATTAATATAATTATATTTAGATGACATTATAGGCGGAGAGTACACTATGTTATTAATTCATGTGGCCGTACACAAAATCTGAGAAAAATATACAATATGTACTGTTATGGTAGCACTGGAATTTCTTCGGTGCGTATGTAGAAGTGAACCAAAGATCAGGTCTCAGCACAGAGGCAAAGACTGCTTATATGATCCGCGATGACGCCCTGTGCGTGATTTGAAACCGGACTGCCAATGCTTCGACAGGCTGATCACTCAATACCAGCGAGACGAGCTCAAATCGATACTTCGTTTTTAGCATCTTGTTTTTATGTATTTTAAAGATTATTGATAATTGTTGAAATGGTGGAGGTATAATAGTGTACCTCAGTAGAAGCAAGTGACTTTTGTATATTAAAGATCGACGATATGATAAGTTATGTAACAAGGTTTGTTATGTTGTACATTTAATAGAAAGTATTTTATATATATATATAATATAATAATATATATATATATAATATATATATATATATATATACATTTATATATGGTTTTTTTGTAAAAATAGATAAAGAGAAAAATAAGGTAAATGCAAGTAAAGGTAGTTATGAAGACTGGTTTGATTTATCCACTATTCTTATCAACCTCGGACATTGAGACATGGGCGTTCAATCAAGATAGGAGTCAATGGGTAGAGTAGACCACGAATTAGATTTAAGACTTTGCTGGTATATGGTATACAATTGAATAAATACAGTAAATTCACCATGATCATATTCATAATATTATATTCTGTAATTACTCATATTACACATATGTATTTATGAAATATATGTACGTATGAAATATATATATATATATATAACTAATATATAATATATATTTTAATAATATATATATATATATATATTATATAGAGGATAGGAGGATTGGAGTAATCCGACAGAATGTAGTAAAGAATTAAGGGAAAAATGTGGGCAAAAACACTCAAGAAGATGTAGGAGATATATTCCATAGTGAATTGAGTAACTTCTTCAGTCTTTTATTTGAAAACATTTGGAATGCTTGGATAAAATATGGGATATTTTCTCTACCATGTGTATCCCGATACACAAAAAACACAAGAAGACTTTAACGTCTACACTTAAAACATATAAAGAAGAAATATTCCGTGTCATTTAACAAAACATGCTTAGAGTATAGAATATAGCATCATAACATAGCTCATTACTGTTGCATTGATGATTGTTAATATATATATATATATATTATATATATATATGTGGGTGTGTGGTGTGTGTGTGTGTGTGTGTGTGTGTTTGTGTGTGTGTGCTTGTGTGTGTGTGTGTAATCTCCAGCCGTTTCCCAGCTCGTCTATTTAGATTGTTTGTGTGATAGAAAGTAAGTGCCGTACTTTTTTGTGGGTTGTTTCTTTCAGGATTTATTCAAGTTTGTATGCAGATCCTTATGTAATGCCTATCAAGGTTTTTGGTACAGCGACATATTTAATTTAACGGGTTAGGTAGGTTTGCCGTCTCAGAAAGACTAATCATTACTTATCAAGCTTGAAAAAATATTTGTCATTATTTTGTGCCAGACTTATAGACTGGAAATGTTATATTAACAAACCGGATCATACAAGTGGAATGCCATCTTGACGGAATTTTCAACATATGCGAATTAGCCGCCGAAAATTATTCAGAAGAATATCCCTTGATCTCAAGGCCCAAGGGCGTTTCCGTGATAATTGCATCTTGTGATCTAATTCCTGTTTGACTGAACCGGTTAAACTCTTTACATGATTCAATTATTCATTCCCTTTTTCTCTCTTTGTCTTTCTCTCTCCTTACCCCATAGAACATAAAGGCCTTAGCTTGGAGGTAGATGAAGCAATTCTGGGATGGTATAAGATGTCATTTCTATCGCCTGTGTCTGCTGCTTTTGCATCAGACATGGACGCGATTTTGGTGCATTTTATTGTGTTTCCTCGACTAAACCCGTCAAACGGAACTTAGTTTATTCAAAGGCAATATAAGACGGACGTCCGCTGGAAAATTCGCATTTTGTGTTGAGATAACAACAACAAGCGGAAAGCACAACAACAACAACAACAATATTAATAGAAAAATAATAGTAGTCCTGGTACTGAGATAATAATAGGAGTGATGTAGCTAACATAGTAACTTCAAAAGAGCCAGGTTGTCAAGGATAAAAAATCAATTAAAAAACAACAACATATAAATAGATAGTTATATATTTACCAACCCCTCCTCAGGATGTTATACAAAGTTAATTTTTAAGCAGAGTTTAATTGGTTTTAATTAAGTTTTATCTTCTCCTAGACTAGTTAACTAACCAAGGTTAAAGATCCACGTATACCCTATTATTTACCCATACCTTGAGTGATAAAATTTCGATGCATACATTTCCCAAGCGTATTAGTGCTATGGGAAATGCAAACAGATTTGTCCAGTATTTGAACTTGGGCGCAAAGTGGTAATGGTTATCGCCAATAGAGAAATGGACTCTATAGTCCATTTCTTATGGCGATAACCATTACACTTTGCGGCCCTCAAACATAGGTAGTTATATACAGTATTATTCATAAGTACACATCAAAAATATTTCTAAAATCAATTCATTTTCTTTCAAAACAAGGTAAAACCAGTTAAACTCGTATTAGTACCCATTGGCAAGATGTGAATCCTTACAGTCATACCTTTATTTACGTCGTTTCGACTAACGTCATTTTCGAAGTGACGTCACATTAAAAAATATAAAATATCAAAAGCTATATAAAATACTACAATATTTAAGTCGTCTGTAAAAAAAACAAAACAACAACTGCATCATTCATACCGTATGGTACCGTTAATTCCGGCTGTATGATTGTTTACGCTTATTTTCGTTGTTGCATAGGGTCAGTCGTGTCGTAGTAGTAGTTGTCGTTAGTTCAGAAACAACATACGCAAGTCCGTATTGGGGTTGTTTATTCTGTCTAGGCTCGTGGGTTCTTCTTCTTCTTCCTCTTCTCTTCTCTTCACTTCTTCAGAGAGAGAGAGAGAGAGAGAGAGAGAGAGAGAGAGAGAGAGAGAGAGAGAGAGAGAGAGAGAGAGAGGGTAATGTCAAATTAGATTTTTTCTCTTCTTTTCTTTTTTTACGTCCGCGGCGGTAGGAGGGTCACCCAACTTCCACTCCTCCACAGAAACTAGAACTTCCGGTTTTATTTTTAACTTGAGTTCGGGGTCATTGGTCACTCAATGGATGTCCCCTCGTTGAGTGTTTACCGTTTCAAACTTTAATCTTTCTTTGTTCTTATTTATTTTTCTTCTCTTTCTTCAGAAATCTAATTACCGTTTTCTTTTAATCCCCAGATCCCCGTAAAACCATAATAATTTACGCTATATTCATATCTGAGAAGTAAAGGAAAAAGAAGATATATCCATAATGTTAAGTGGTAATAATATCTATTATAAACTATAGTATACATCATAAAAAGATAATTTAAAAAAAACATTCTATTGAAAGTTAGAGGTTTTATGGTAATGCAATTGAAACATACTTCATTATTTACTGCAATTTACATGGGCTAACCAGCTGTGCCCCGCTTAAAAATGACATTGCGTCACATACTGCTCGCGCGGAGGGGTTGGTAAATACATATGCCACTTAAAATTAATCTTGTGCCGCAGAACGCTCGTAGCTGAGGGGTTAGTGTTTACATACCTGGTTTTCAGAATTTGACAAGATGGCAGTATGAATCGCGTTTCCTGAGACACTACACATGGACACACTAATGTAGGCCCACAAGCAAAAACATTGATCATCTCTGTGAGGATACTGGATGCCGGGCGTGGAACTTGACAGGAGTGATGAGCGATAAGGACCGGTGAGGGGGAGAGAGAGAGCGGGGGGTCATGGGAGATCTGTGCCTCAGCGTGATTTGATTACGATAAATGATATTTGAATATCTACTCTTAGACATTTAATTCGTCCATCAATTTATTTTTTTTTTATATTTTCAAAATGTAAATTTCATTGACTACTATTGTATATCTAGCCTTAAGTTGTTTGCCATGTTAAACACAACGAGAACAAGGAGAAAAATGAACATAATTCTAAAAAAACAAAAGACAACATCATTACCGTAATCAGGAAAAGCTGAACACAACGACTGTTACTGGGTCTAGGTGTATTTATTTGAATCCCACGAGGCAAAAGATATGAAGCAAAGATCGGTTAATATGGCGTGCCACGCTAGGAGCAAACCTTCCGTAAAGCTGTTTTAAACTGCCTAGATCTGTTTGCCTTCCCCCTTCAGGGTCACCACTGTTAACGGACAATAAATATGCTAAGGGGCATTTGCTGCCTTAGGGAAAAAACCCTCCTGGAACTAAGCTGTTATTAATTCTCACCCATACGGCGCGAACACCAGGTAGGTATCTTGAATAGTTTTGGTCACTAAACTGACCAAGAGAGCCAACTAAAAGTCAACAAAATAATCAGAATTTAGAGATACTTAGAGGAAAGGCAGTGTGAATAAGCAAGGCCAACTTGCACGCTGTTATTAATCAGTCCGATCAAAACATCTCTTTATCATGGTATAGTATCCTTAGGTAAATATCCGATATCTGAGACAATTAATAAATATACTAATATAAATATATTAAATAGACTTGTTTTCTTCTAAAATATGTGATCTACCGAAGGTTTGTGATCTACTATTAATATATTTACACCCCCTTCCGCACGAGCAGGATTGACACAAGGTCAATTTCTTAAGCGGAGTTCCACAGGTTTGAATTCAGAGTTTTTCCTTCTCCTAGATCGGTTGCTACCAAGTTAAAAAGTCTGACCTGCTATTTATCCATAGCTGGAGGAGAGTAAGATCATACCTTTCCCAAGGGTATTAGTGCTAAATTAAATGCAATTAAACATCCCGGATTTGAACTCGGGGCGACGAGTCCTTTTCCATGACCTTTAACCATTACACACGCGCTTCCTTCTACTTCTACTATTCTTGGCATGTGTCTACTATGAAAATAGAAGACAGGGTTAGGGTTAGGGTTAGTTTAATGAGAAAATAATGGGGTTAATGGTAGATCACATATTGGAATGTAACAACTTGGTAGATCACATATTGGATAAGAAACCATTCGTAGATCACAACATTGGAAGAGCACCGATAATCTAAATATTACAATGTTTGGTATGTTTATTTAAGAGATATTGCTAAATAGTTCAATATGTAAAAATTATAATAAACTTGATTTAACTCTCTCTCTCTCTCTCTCTCTCTCTTCTCACACTCACTCACTCACTCACTCGCTTACTCACACATTTATTCTTTCTTTCCTTCTTTTCCTCCTTTTCATTATGTTAGATGAAAAAGATTATTCTATATTTCCCCTTCTTTCTTTCGTTTTTATTATATTTTTCTCTGTAGGTGTCCTTTTTCTTTTCTTTCTTTCTTTTAATAATAAAAACCGAATGGTCGATTATAGTGACGACACTCAGAGAACATAATTCTAAAAAACCAAAGACAACATCATTACCGTAATATGAGAAATAAGAATTTCCGCCTATAAGCAACACCAGGAGTTATATTTTTGTATGTCTTCTCGATGATGTTGGACGGTCTCAATTTTTAACCTGGGGGATGTTGCAGGATATAACGGACGGAGATTTAGGACCCGCGTAATTAATATATAGATATTCATTGCATTCTTCTAGTATGATACACCGAATCAAGATTTAATATATGTTATTTTAATGCTAAGATGAGTACACGATGATTTCCCTCAATCTAAATATGTAAAATTTAATAAAGGCAACCGATTCAGTCCGGGATCAGAGTAGAGTGTATCTTGGATTTAATCTTACCAGGTTATTGTCGTCGTGGTGGGCAATACCCTTACATTCCAGGCGTACCTGAATTATCAAATTACGACTGGGAGAGGTGAGGAGCTGCGGTAGGTGTGGCGCACGCCTCAGACCAGAAGCAAAGATGGAAAAGTTTGATATCTTCCAGAAATTGTTCGGGGGAACAGGAAGCTGTCTACAGGAAATGGAATTAGCGAGCTGATTCATATCCGAACGAGGCTGTTTTGCATTTCACATAGCACTAGAATACCTTGAAAAAGGTATAAATACCAATTATTCCTCCCCCTAACTATAGGCAATTATCAGGGCTTTTTAAACTTGATGTGGCGACCTATCTTGTAGAAAGAATATTGAATTCAAATTAATCCGTACATCACGTAAATATTTACATTGTGCCCTATCCTTCTCGAGCAGTCGAGAGGTAGAGATTACCTTACACCGCTTAAAAATTGATGTAGTCTCGTATCCTGTTGTAGATGGGGGAACGTGGTTTTCAGGATTTCCTCTAAAAGCAGAACCTTTCCATAGAATGAAATGTGAAGATTGGGGAGTCTGATAATATCCTAAGATTGGCCGAGGGAACGGAAAGTTTGTCATTTCTCTATAAATACGTGCTTGAGTCTCTGCTTTGAACTGACATTGTGCCTGTATACCAAGCTCCGTCAGGGGTAGTTGAATATCAAAGTATAAAAAACAGAATTGTATTCACTATTGTATTTATTGAATAATGTACTTACGTTTTAGATTCAGCCTCAAGTAAATAAGGAAAAGTCATGAATGTGTCTGTATCATTCTCATACAATGCTTGAGGTTTGAAAGAACAAGGAAAATACCAGAAGACAAATTGTACTTTTAACTTTCTCCATTCAGTCAATAATATAATACTTTATCTATAATATAGTAGATGCTCAGAGCTACGTGTTGGTCTAGTCGGTAATTTTTATGTTGAGAAAATCAGACTTTTTTTAAAGAGAAAAGATAATGTTATATGAGAAGCATAAAGTTTCGTTGAAATAGCTTAGATATTGTCCTTATATTAGTGGGATTTTTCGGGTTGTTATCCTCAATTTATTGTTTAATGCACATTTTTTAAGCTGATACCCATCCAGCTTTCTTTATGTGTTTCTTGTCGAACTCAAGAACCTCTCATCAAACTCTGGAGTTTGCTTAACGGAAATTCCAGCGAACTCTTTTGTTGTCCTGATTTATTTTCCCTTTCTTGTAGGTTTGTGTTGATGATTTTCATGAACCTTTTTTTATATATCAATTTTGATTATATTCATATATAGAGGATCATTTTTAAGCGATGATCGTATGTTCGCTGGTAAATGTATTTTGTTGTTTTCTAATGACTTCAGTTACAAAATGATCGAATTTAAAATCTTTGTCGACGTATACTTCGCACACACAGACACACACACCACACACACACAACACATATATATATATATAGTATATATATATTATTTTCGAGGAACGAACATTAAGCTAACAACTCGTTTTTATTTTCCCTTTACCCTTCTATAGTATAACAAGGAAAATATTTGTTTCCTTGTTATTTTTTTCCTTATAATGAATTTTTTAAGAGGTCTGTTTAAAGCAATAATAAAAATTCTGTACCCCCCAAAAATGTATATATATATATATAGGATATCCACAGAACACGTGTTTCGACTTATCAATCTCCTCAGTGTGGCTTAGACATTTTGTAAGCTACCTACAGCCGAATTGAAATCAGATTCGGGGTTGGGTGTCAGTCCGGCAGCCAGTACACCATTAGGCTGTCTTCCACTTACAGAATGGGAAGGGGATTTTT
>CM042137.1:17562011-17579511 GCA_023376005.1 Doryteuthis pealeii
AAAAAAAAAAAAAAAAAAAAACAAATGTTTGCATAGTATTTCTACTTTGTCCATTGCATGTACGAATGTTATGAATAAACAATCATCCAAATATAGAATAGCGACCTGTAATCAAACATTTCTCAAAATTTGGAATAGACACATACTTTATAAAAAAAAATTCGCTCTTAATACTTGTTTAATGAATATACTACACAATACACGCATAAAAAGGTATGACTGCTTAAAAAACAAATTATCGATCATTAATTTGAAATTTATCTCTTTAATAAGATAAGCGAGAATTCTTCCAAGTTGTCCAGTGCTACTGGATGGATCTACAACTTTGAAAAGCTTGGAGAAAAAATCTACACATGAATGCTGCGCCGCTGCTGAATAAATCAGAGAAGTAGCCCACCCAAGATAAAGTTGCTGTACGCGACTTACCTCCCATCTTACAAACTTAGGCAAATAGGACGAAAAAGACATGCTGTACACTGTTAGCAGAACAAAAACTCAAAAAGTAACGTTTTTCTGCGCAGACACTTATACAAGGACACATCAGTGTGTCTGCCACCGACAAAGACATTCATCCAATTAGGCTCTGTATGGATACTGGATGCTGTGCGTAAGATTTGCCAGTAACCAATGACCTATTTCGGGAACGAGAGCGAGAGAAAGCCAAGGAACCCATGATGTCAGTATAACCTGCGTTGATTCTTCGTAGTTATTTACACTTAGATGCAAAAACAATCTCCCTGTTCTGGCGTAGTGAAAAGGGATATACTCTTGACTCCGTTGATACGGGACAATGAACCACTCCGTATACATTAAGTTTACTTTTTATGCATAAAAAACCGTTCCTGTTCGATGTAAACAGTTATTTCTACCGATTAGATGTGACACAAGGACAGATGTTGGAGCACAAAAATGAGACATCGAACCTTACTAACAATGTCCTGCTAATCTAACTTCCAAACCAATACACCACGTGAGGTGCCCTGTTCGATGTAAATAATTCTTCAAAAAATATCTCTGATTCGTATATTGCTCCAAAGAGAACGTTCTTCAATCTTTTCTTCTTGAATGGCCAACACAAAAATTGTCGAAAGGAATTAAAAATTATACACATTTAAGAATTTTCTCAAATGTCAAAAGATATTTCAAAAGTCCGCATTTTATACCAACAGCTTTCCCGAAAACGTATGTTCTTGTATTCAGTTTCACGTTAACTTATAGGGTTTAAAAGTATAAGAAAACTGAAGTTAAAAATATTTTTATCTCTTAAATGGCTTTTTTTAAGAAGAATTTTTTATTTTTTTTAATCCATTTCAAACTTGATGGAAAGTAATGTTTACGATTGAGAAAACATTACTTAAGATTAGATCGATTAAAAAATAAAAACATGATACGTGTATGCGAAAAAGAAAAAATTATTTAGCTTTATTTAAATTCCTGCAACACAAATTTGGGTTACGTTTTAAAAAAAGACCTACATTTCAAATTGAACCCACAATGAAAATTATCAAAATTACTTTTGCGACAGCGGTTTCTGTTTTCATTTTATTTTGTGTTTTTTTTATTTGTTTTTTTAATTTTTTTAAAGTTTGAATGCTTCCGAAAATTCTGAATAAAAATTAGTAGATACATTATATCTAGCGATGGTTTTGCGCTACCGAATGTATATGAAAGTGTCTACTAATTTCAAAAGCTTGATCATTAATGAACGATACTATCTTAATTGGTTATTTGATGAGCATAAAGTCATGGATCTACCACGCCTTGTCAGCTTGGGCTAGAAGAATACAGCGACCGCTTTTCTGCTGGGGAGTTAAAAATACTCACAGGTGTGGCCAACTGTTGGCCGTGGGTGGCAACCCGATGATGCTTAAGAACCGAATATTGCTAGCTGAGTAGTCCATGAGAAGCCCCCACTTTAGTTTCTTACTTAGGCTAGATAAGCGTCGAAATAGACCCCTCCGATTAATCAGCTGGTCACACCAAAGCCCTAGCACCCTATATGTGATTGTTCCAACCCTATTGCACTTAGGGCAAACTGTCAACCCCTTTTTTATCATATATGTGTAGAAGGCGATGGCTGGGAGTCTTTAGTGTCCAGAGAATGACGTTAAACTACTTCTAGGAGGTTCCAATTCTGAATCACTGGGTGTATGGAGTATTCCGTTATTGCCATTACTCCCAGGTCTACTCTGACCTACTAGTAATAGCATACTTGTTCCCATCTTATGGATTAAATTAGAAAAAAAGGATTATAAGATTCAGTGAGCTCTGGAGACGGTTATGGTGAACCGCGAGTTATCATTTATGAGTTAGCTTGCTGTCCGCCACTTTAGTGATGGTTCTGCCTATCAAAATTCACGATGACCTCGGCTTCCATAAAACGAGGTGCAGATAAAGTGTAATCTTCCTCGTAGTTTCGTGTTAAACTTATTAAACTTAGCTTAGCAGGGATACGATAGTAATCCAGTTTGAAATATACCCCAATCAATTTGTCGGTGAGCTAACCCAGCAATAATCCCCATAGAATACGCTGATGGCATTCACCCTACAAAGGGGTAGATATATACTATAAAAATAGAGTGTTCTGGTTATTGCCATTACTCCCAGGTCCACTCGATCAGGATTGTTAGTACTCTAAGGTTACCTATTCCAGAGGTCAAATAGATCTGTTCAAATATCATTTGTATTTTATTAGACAATCTTGCCATAAAGAAAAATCTAAGGAAACAAAAAATATAAATATAAACGAACAATGTTAATATAAACGAACAAGTTCACAAAATACCTAAACCTCTTGGCATAAGATAACCAGGATGGATTAAAGATGCCATTAAAAACAATCAGTCAGTCTAATCAATTCAACTGAATAAAAATTCCTTTGAAGCAGACATCCCAAAACAAAATGAAATAACTATGAGACAATTCCTGCTTTATGATTCATAGCCATCCTATAAGCAATCTTCAACACAACACTTTCTTTGATATAATATTTGTATAGTTTGGGCTTGCCTGTGTAATGCTTTATCTGTAAACCCATAAAAACCAAAACATTTGAAATGCTACAATTTTCATACGGACGTGAAAATAAGACATTTCCCCGAATTATTAGCGGCCTGAGTGATCACATGGACTAACGTGTATTTGTTTTCAGCGATATTCTAGCGAGCAAGTCGCCTGTGAAGCACAAATCCTTTGTAGGACGCGCTGATAAGAAATGTAGGACATTAGAATCCTTTTCAGTAAAACGACTTTTATCTATTGTTTGGACATGTTTTGACCAACCTCGTGAAAAGCACAGCGAATGGGATTAAAATCAATGTCTAATTGCGCCTTCACGTTATGTTTGGGTATAAAACAATGTTTTGCTTTCTTTTCTTATTAATTTAGTTGAATGACTGGAACACACACACACATAATTATGGTCAATTCATGCTGTAAACATCGCGTTCCAGCCTAGATCACCATTAGTTAAGCAGCTTGAGGCCTGTTCAATATTGTTAAAGTGGTTGTTTTTTTTAAATTAAGCGCTAAATACATAGTGAAAAACAGTTAGCATTTAGACGTTTTCATTTAGATTTTCAACCAACACATGTTTTAAAAATGAACCAAAATATTCAAGCTTGGCACTTTAAACTGAAAGTGTGATATTATATATAGATTGCCAGAGCAACAATTGCACTATCTTAAAGTATGTACGTAAGTTGTCTTCTTCATTTTGTTTTCTTAAAATAAAGCACTAACATATAGTGAGACAGTTCGATTTTTGACGTGTTTCCATAGATTTTAACATACACAATTTGGTCAAAATCACATAAAATTCAAAACTTAGCAACAATAGATTATTGTCCCAATTGAATATTTATCAAAATCACTTAATTCGTCATTAATGACACGAAAAGGTTCTCTGACAAACCGTAAAACAAAACAACCAAAACATACGCACACTTTTAATCGATATTTCACGACTTCTTCATTAAAAGAATATATTTATGTTTTATTCTGATGTTTTATATCTACTATTGTTTGATTAGTTTAGACAGTTAAAGTAGTGTGCAACATTTCACGAAACATGATCATCGGTCTCAATAACACTCTAGAATTATTCAATAACCTTAAGTTGGTTTGCTTTGTTTAATGTAATATCAAACCTTTGTAGTTTGTTTAATGCAAGAATACAAACTTGCAGAACAAAGGAGTGGATACATTTTAAACCATAGTTGGATCGAGGACGATAATAGCTTTCTCAAGAGAAAATAGTCCAAAAGTGGAACATAACTGAGAGAGTGGAGTTTTGAACTCGCCTTACTACGTCTGTCACATTCCAGCCAAGCCAGCCACCCACATCTAGTAATAAGCTCAAGGAGGAATTTAATAAATATTCCCTGAAGAAGAAATAATGTAATTGGTTGAGTAATATTTCGAGACTTATTTGCCTATTTCTCGAAAATAATTACAATAGAATTGATCTTCTTTCTTTCCTTTTTGTTTGTTTCTTTATTTCCTTTTGTCATCTTTCTTTATTTTCTTTCTGTCTTTCTTTCCATTTTCTCTACTTGCTTTTCACAATTGTCATATCTTTTCTTTCTTTCTTTTTTCCTCGGTTTTTGTCTATTACTTTTAGCTATGTCATAGTTCTTTCTTTCATTTTAAAACTTTTTATTTTAATTTTTGTTCTTGTTTCTTTTTACAGCCATAATTTTTTTATTTTATTTCTTCTCTCCATTGCTTTTTTACTATTGTCATATCCCAATTCCTTTCCTTCTTTACTTTCTTTTCCAGGTTTCTTGATTTCTTCGTTTGTTACATTATTTATCTGCCTCTCCCTATCCTCATATTTTCTCTTCTTCATTCTTTTTTCTATTGAGTATTTCTTTCTTTCTGTCTTTATTTCATACAGTGAAATTGTTCAGTTTTATTTTATGTGTTTCATGAATAAATAAGTTGTCTTTGTTAAATCCAATTTTTTCAGAAGTCTCTATGAGTGCTAACCAATGTATTGTTTGAGAATTAGTTTACAGAAAAGATTATTTTATACCACAAAAAATATTGGTTTTCAGGCCTGTAAAAAAGGAAATGCGCTATACACTAGGAAACAAAGCGTGTCTACATATGACCAAAAATTAGATAAGAGTACAGGAAAGCATTTAAGATCGTTTGCAACTGTCCTCAAATCAATTGCTGGTTGAACTTTTCGTCAGGAAGACCATCTTGGATTAATATCAAAGTAAACCCTTGACGTCTGACTCATATATTAAAATAAGCGACACTAGAAACCTGGTAATACATATTACAAGGAACAGTACAGACTGGAAATTAGTAATATTACAAGGAAATCTCATGGGCTAGGATCATCACTTGGATTTTCCAGCGAACAACTTAACCCTAAACAATGACAACACGTATTCTAACACTTGCGTATACAAAGAAGTGAAATACAGAAAAAAGATACCATAAGACACTCCAGAGCCATTATTTAAGAGACATGTCTCGGAGACAGAGATTGGCGAGATAGTTGAGGCGTATGCCAAATTAAACCGAGACAAGCCACCATTAATAAAAGGAGCACGATCGACAGACCAAGCAGTTGTTTTTGAAAACTGGTATTGTGCACGCACTTCGTTTTGTGGAAGTTTGTTGTATAATTGTTGCAGATTTCAGTGTTGGATTTTGTCGTCGGATTTGAACTCAATTATTGAATTGATTACCTGGGTCAGATTTTAAACAGAGAGGCTATTCACAATGATGGCCAATTAAAAGGAGCGCTCTTAGCTTGAACAGATATCTTGTCATCAAATGGTGAGAAGTGCAAACTTACGTGGAATCTCGAGCCTTAATCGAAAAAGACAGTCTAGGCAGTGGAAACACTTCGACTCTTCGGTAAAGCCAAAAATCAGACGCAGCAGTCAGTAAAGAAAAATCATAGTTGACAGTCTCTGAGATGTACCACCTATTAAAAAGTTATGGGTTGATTGGCGAATCTATTAATTAATTACTAATTAATTAAACTACCCCTAATATTAATTGATTGTGGGTTCTTAAATAAAAGTAAAATAAGAAAAACAATAATAATAATATAATCAATAATAATAATTAATAATAATAATAACTAATAATAATGTTTGGTATTAAAAATATAAATTCATCTAAGCAAAGAATTTTCACTAGACAAATAATTCGTTAAATTATGCAATTTGACATATATATCGGAATTTAGATTTGACCAAAATAAAATGATATTTAACAAAGATTCCAGTTTTTGAAAAGTTGGTCAACAATTTCAAACTTAGATAATAAACAATGCGTTGGCCTTGGACTCGTGGAGCTTTGGAAAAACCCAAATGGAAAGATACAAGCTAGGCTGCACAAGGCCATTTAAACACGTAGGCCAATAGTATCGAGTGGCTGTCATCAGAGACATATGTTAGGGTGGGGAGGTCTGGAATCCCATAAACTAAACAGAACGACAACTAGAGAAAGAACGAGACAGGAGAGAGGAGAATCAGAAGTCAGACACTCCGAAAACCAGGGAGCTCGATATTAGCCTCGGTGTCCTTGCCACAAACTTTACCGATATACTCATGTCTTGCCACTCGCGTACAAAAATTGATACTGATCCAAAAACTAGCTGTAGATCGCAGTCAACGACAAAATAAATCACCTCGCTTCCTTTGTAAAATAAATATATATATTTTGTACATAAGCTTAAAAAAGGCGTTGTGCTCAATTGTTTGTTGCATCTGATTGACAGCTATTTGGCTTATTTAATCTATATTTCAGCGAGTTGTAAAAGAAACGAAACCAGCTCTTTTTCAGCCTTCCTGTAAATCAACAGGCAACATAAGAACGGAGTTGGAACGGGAGTTTTCGACGACTTTAATACTGAGCCGCGAGCATCGTTCTCCATTACATACATAAACCAAAAACCTGCTACCCGGCAAAGTATTTATAGAGACATGAAGTACATATCAGTGTATTTTCTTTCAAAATGTGCAATGAAAACAGGCTTCCTGGTATAGCAAACTCCTGTGACAAAAATTCACCTCATTATTGACCCATACATATGTTATCTTATTTTTGGGGTCATTTTTCCTTTTCTTTAAAATAAGAAATCTAGCAGAAAAACATTTCTTCCTTTTCATATACTTCTGAGAAGGGGAAAACTTTGAAGTAGGAAAACCCCACTAGATCACAGCGATAATGCCGTACAATACTTAGTGGATGAACCACTGAAGCAAAAGCAGGTATTGTAAACGACCTATTTCCTCTCTACTGATTCATCATTAAAATGACCCGAAACGTTGATATGCTGTAAAAAGACTCAACAAAACCGTACATACATTAGCAAACTATTCTCGCTGAATCGATTGCTATGAATAGCGAATTACTCCTCATACATGCTTGTGTCACATCCTACTCGTGGCGATCGGCCATTGGATTAAAAAAAAGGCGTCCCATCATGATGTATGTTAGGGAAGCTATAGGATACCTACCATTTAAAAAATGAGTTTTGACTCTCTCACAGATTTTCTCATACTTGTGATTTTGAGTCAATCCAACCCGTAGCGAACGGTTTGGGAATAAACTACATAACTACATAAAATACTAAAACGTGTTTCATCTAACTCCACGTAATGGAATTGGAGTGTGTCATCATCCCTAGTGTTCGTCATCTTCAAGTCGACGCGGCAAAAATAAATGAGGCAAGTCGGAATCCGGGAATCCTCTCCTTATCCTCCACCACATCAAAGGGGCGAGAATCGAAAGAATTTGATCCTTGTGGCGCGGCTGACTGGGCCATTTGGTTTTTTCTAATGTGTATACGAGCCCTCAGAAAATGGCCATTTGTCAATACTACAGCCTGAGGGATTATGTATAACGAACTACTCAGTCAGGTCATTGAGATTTTCAATGAATTTTAACAGATCATCAGTTAAAACCATAAGTTACCATCAGTTATATAGACTATAAGTATTAATATTAGCCCAGTATTAGATAATATATATATATATAAATATAGTATATATATATATAATACTATTATATATATATGCTGTGTGTGTGTGTGGTGTGTGGTGTCGATGTTTATATATATAATATATATATTATATATATATTAATATTATATATATTATATGAACAGTATCATAATTGTGTTTTTCCGTTTATAAACGAAAGAGATAAATCTTTGCAGTCACAACGTTTCATTATGAATTATTTTATTTATACGTGCTGTCTCTTGTTGTCTAAGATTGAGGGCGAGTAGTTAAAAAAAAATGAAATTTAGAATAATATAAAAAAATATAATCAATATTATTGTAATCTCTAATAATAAATGCGAATATTTAGAGGTGTGTGTGTCATATTTACAATTTTACTCCTAGAGGTCCGTACCCCAACATATACTATTTTGCAATCAGTCCAAATTCCGTGAACATATCAAAACATTCCTGACTGAATTGTAATTAGTTGATCTTTACCTGATTTTTTGCGACGATTTTTGTGGGATAAAATTAATAAGTACTAAATTCAGCAAGTTCACTGTTGTGCCGATGGTTTAATCAAAAGCCTTCAGCAGAATTCTCGCTCAATTTGCCATTCTGATAAATGGCCTTTTGAGCAAAGTCAATGATTGACAACATAATGTCACCGAGGGATATAGGGAATGAGTAAAAGGTAAGTTTAAACGTTTTACATTGTTGCTCTTCGAGGTTATTTGCTCAGAGAAACTGTTCGGTTTGTCCAGGTGTTTTAAAACTATATACTTGATCACCTTTTGTACCAAATTTGATTTCACTTATCCTCAAATTAATTAATTTAGTATTAGATTATAAAACATAAATAGATTTCTAATGATAAAATTCAAAATTCTAGAGGTCTGTGGAGTGTGAAGTACCCCTTCATCGACATGCCTCCAAGTTCACTATGACCCGGGTGTAGTAACTGTTGGGTTTCTATGTAGGGTTAACGTAAAAAATGAGTTAAAATGTTTTAAAATTTTCAATGACTAAGTTTAAAAAAAAAAGAAGGATTGAATACTCCTCAAGAATGAATAAAGAAAACGCATTAAATAACCAAACAAGGGTTGACATGCCGGAAAAAACCAACCCAACTACCAACCATACGTATCAGTTGTTAACAATTTACATAATTGCCGATTTTTGTGTCACATCCAACCCATAGGAGCGGGTTGGATAAATATGTATTAACCTACATAAATATATTCATATCTACCTATGCACGTGGAATTGGAGTGTATACATCATCCCCAGTCTTCTCATACCAAGAAAGCTGCGCAAAAAATAAAATGAGCAAGTCTGTGTCAGAAAGTCTAACTCTTCTTCCATCACAACAAAATAAACGTTTAACTGAATAAAATATGTAAAGGCAACTTTAATTGTAGAATTATTCTTTAATGGTGTGAATATTTCGGCAGTGAGATTTATAATGAATATTAGGTTGCAGATTTGTAATATTTGAATTGCCAAGTCACTGTTCAGAAGGTGCTTCTCCACTTGCTTAGAAAATGATGCATATATCTAAACCCAGATTTGCCTCATTATTTTGCCGCAGCTTTCTTGGGATATGAAAGACTAGGGATGCATGTTATACACTCCAAGTCCGTGCATAGGTTAGAATGAATATATTAGTAGGTACTATACATTATTTATCCAAACCCGCCTCGCTATGGTGGATGTGACACAAAATCGCAATTATGTAAATTGTATTAAACAACTAAAACTGTAAATACGTTATGTTGGTAAGTTGGTTGGTGTTTACGGCATGTCAACCCTTGTTTGGTATTTAATTGCGTTTTCTTTTATTCATTCTGAGGAGTATTCCCAATCTTCTTTTTTTTTTTAAACTTAGTCATTTAAAAATTTTTAAAAACATTTTTTAACTCATTTTTATCGTTTAACCCAATACATAGAAACCAACAGTTACTACCACTCCGGGTCATAGCTGAACCTTGGAGGACATGTCGATGAAGGGGTACTTCACACTCCACCAGACCTCTAGAATTTGAATTTTATCATTAGAAACTCTAGTTATTGTTTTATAATCTAAACTAAATTAATTAAATTTGAGATAAAGTGAACATCAAAAATTGGCAAAAAAGGTGAATCAAGTATATAGTTTTAAAACACCCTGGACAAACCGAACCAGTTTCTCTGAGCAAATAACCTCCGAAGAGCAACAAGTAAAACCGTTTTAAATTACCTTTATACTCTATTCCCTATATCCCCTCCGGATGACCATTATATGTTGTAAATCATGACTGGCTCCAAAAGCCATTTCCTATCAGATGCAATTGAGCCGAGATTCTGCTGAAGGCTTTTTGATTAAACCATCAGGCACAACCAGTTGACACTTGCTGAATTTAGAACTTATTAAATTTTATCCCACAAAAAATTCGTCGCAAAAAAATAGGGTAAAGATAAACTGAATACAATTCAGTCAGGAATGTTTTAGATATGTTCACGGAATTGGCACTGATTGCAAAAATAGTATATGTTGGCGTACGGACTCTAGAGTAAAATTGTAAAAATAGACACACTGACACTCTTAATATTCGCATTATTAATTAAGATTACAAATATCTTTGATTAATTCTTTTATATTTATCTAATTTCATTTTATTTAACATACTCGCGCGCCCTCAATCTTAGACAACAAGAGACAGCACGTAATAAAAATAAAATAAATCATAATGAAACGTTGTGACTGGCAAAATTTATCTCTTTCGTTTATAAACGAAAATACACAAATTATGATACTGTTCATATATATATATATATATATATATATATATAATATATATATATATATAATAAAAACACACACACACACACACACACACACACACACATATATATATATATATATATATTATATAAATATATATATAGATATATTATATATACTAATTACTGCTACTATTAATACTTATATCTATATAACTGATCGGTACTATTGTATTTAACTGATGATCTGTTAAATTCATTGAAAATCTCAATGACCTGACTGAAGTAGTTCGTTATAATAATCCACTCAGCTGTGTAGTACTTGACAATGGCCATTTCCTGAGGGCTCGTATACACATAGAAAAAACCAAAAATGGCCCCAGTCACCGCGGCCACAAGGATCAAATTACTTCGATTCTCGCCCCTCTTGATGTGGTGGAGGAAAGGAGAGGATCCCGGATTCCGACTTGCCTCATTTATTTTGTCCGCGTCCGACTTGAAGATCGAGAAACACTAGGATGATGAACACACTCCAATTCCATTACGGTGGAGTTAGATGAACATGTTTATATTTATGTAGTTATGTAGTTATTTCCCAAACCCGTTCGCTACGGATTGGATATGACTCCAAAATCACAAGTATGAGAAATCCTGTGAGATTCAAACTCATTTTTAAATGGTAAGTATCTATAGCTTCCTAACCATTACATCACGATGGGACGCCTTTTTTATCCAAGCCGATCGCCACGAGTAGGATGTGACACAAGCATGTATGAGGAGCTAATTCGCTATTCATAAGCAATCGATCAGCGAGACAGTTGCCTAATGTATGTACGGTTTTGTTGAGTCTTTTTACAGCATATCAACGATTTTCGGGTCATTTAATGATGAATCAAATCATTTTTGAAATAGGTCGTTTTAACAATACCTGCTTTTGCTTCAGTGGTCATCCAACTAAGTATCTGTACGGGCTTATCCTGTGATCTAGTGGGTTCCTACTTCAAAGTTTTCCCCTTCTCAGAAAGATAGAAAAAATGGAAGAAATGTTTCTGCTTAGATTTTCTTATTTAAAAGAAAAGGAAAAAATGGACCCCAAAAATAAGATACATATGTATGGGTCAATAAATGAGGTGGAATTTGTCACAGGAGTTTGCTATAGGAAGCACTGTTTTCATTTGCACATTTTGAAAGGAAATACACTGATATGTACTTTCATGTCTCTATAATACTTTGCCGGGGCTACAGGGTTTGGTTTATTATGTATGAGAACGATGCTCCGGACTCAGTATTAAAGTCGTCGAAAACTGCCCGTTCCAACCTCCCGTCTTATGTTTGCCTGTTGATTATACAGGAAGCCTGAAAAAGAGCTGGTTTCGTTCCTTTACCAACTCGCTGAAATAAGATAAATAACCCAATAGCTGTCAAACAGGATCAACAAAACAATTGAGCACAACGCCTTTTTTTAAGCTTATGTACAAAAATATATACATTTATTTTACAAAGGAGCGAGGTGATTTTATTGTCAGTTGACTGGCGATCTACAGCTAGTTTTTGCGCTAAGTTATCATATTTTGTACGAGTGGCAAGACATGAGTATATCGGTAAAGTTGTGGCAAGGACACGAGCTATATCGAGCTCCCTGGCTTTCGGAGTGGCTGACTCTGATTCTCTCTCTTCTCCTGTCTCGGTCTCTTTCTCTAGTTTCGGTCTGTTATTTATGGGATCCAGACCTCCCACCCCTAACATATGTCTCTGATTGGCCAGCCACTCGATACTATTGCCTACGTGTTTAAATGGCCTTGTGCCAGCCTAGCTTGTATCTTTCCATTTGGGTTTTCCAACTCCAACGAGTTCAAGGCCAACCATTGTTTTATTTAATCTAAGTTTTTGAAATTTTGACCAACTTTTCAAAAACTGGAATTCTTTGTTAAATTATCATTTTATTTTGCAAAATCTAAAAATTCCCGATGATAATTGTCAAATTGCATAATTTAACGAATTTATTTGTCTACGTGAAAATTCTTTGCTTAGATGAATTTATATTTTTAATACAAACAATTATTATTATTATTATATATTATTATTATTATTATTATTATTATTATTATTATTGTTTTTCTTATTTTTTACTTTTAATTTTAAGAAACCACCATAATTAATAATTAGGTAGTTTTAATTAATTAGTAATTAATTAATAGAATCGCCAATCAAACCATAACACTTTTAATAGTGTTACATCTCAGAAGACTGTCAACATGATTTTCTTTACTGACTGGCTGCGTCTGGATTTTTGGCTTTACGAAGATCGAAGTGTTTCCACTCCATAGACTGTCTTTCGAATTAAGGCTCGTAGATTCCCCGTAGTTTGCACTTCTCATTCCATTGATGACAATATCTGTTCAAGCTAAGAGCGCTCCTTTTAATTGGCCATCATTGTGAATAGACCCTCTCTGTTAAATTGACCCAGGTAATCAATTTCAAATAATTGAGTTCAAATCCGACGGACAAAATTCCAACACTGAAATCTGCAACAATTATACAACAACTTCCACAAACGAAGTGCGTGCACCAATACCAAAGTTTCAAAAACACCTGCTTGGTCTGTCGATCGTGCTCTTTTATTATGTGGCTTGTCTCCGGTTAATTTGCATACGCCTCAAACTAATCTCGCCAATTCTCTTGTCTCCGAGAACATGTCTCTTAAATAATGGCTCTGGAGTGTCTATGGTTCTTTTTCTGAGTATTTCACTTCTTTTGTATACCAAGTGTTAGAATACGTGTTGTCATTGTTAGGGTTAAGTTGTTCGCAGAATCCAGTTGATGATCCTAGCCCATAGATTTCCTTGTAATATATATAATTCCCAGTCTGTACTGTTCCTTGTAATATGTATTACTCCAGGTTTCTAGTGTCGCTTATTTTATATATGAGTCAGACGTCAGGGTTTACTTTGATATTAATCCAAAGATAGGTCTTCCTGACAGAAAGTTCAACCAGCAATTGATTTGAGGACAGTTGCAAACGATCTTAAATGCTTTCTGTACTCTTATCTAATTTGTCATATGTAGACACGCTTTGTTTCTAGATGTAAGCCATTTCCTTTTTTACAGCCTGAAAACCAATATTTTTGTGGTATTAAAATAATCTTTTCTGTAAACTAATTCCAAACAATACATTGGTTACACTCATAGAGACATTCTGAAAAAATTGATTTAACAAAGACAACTTATTTATTCAATGAAACACATAAAATAAAACTGAACAAATTTCACTGTATTAGAAATAAAGACAGAAAGAAAGAAATATCTCAATAGGAAAAAAAAGAATGAAAGAAAGAAAAATATGAGGATAGGGAGAGGCAAGATAAATAATGTGAACAAAACGAAGAAATCAAGAAGCCTGGAAAAGAAAGAAAGAAGGAAAGAAATGGGATATGACAATAGTAAAAAGCAAGGAGAGAAGAAATAAATAAAAAATATGGCTGTAAAAAGAAACAAGAAACAAAAATTAAAATAAAAAAGTTTTTAAAAAATGAAAGAAAGAACTATGACAATAGCTAAAAGTAAATAGACAAAAACCGAAGGAAAAAAGAAAAGAAAGAAAAGATATGACAATTGTGAAAAGCAAGTAGAGAAAATGGAAAGAAAGAAAGAAAGAAATAAAGAAAGATGACAAAAGGAAAAAAGAAACAAACAAAAAGGAAAGAAAGAAAGACTCAATTCTATTTGTAATTATTTCGAGAAATAGGCAAATAAGTCTCGAAATATTAACTAAACAAATTACATATATTTCTCTTCAGGGAATATTTATTAAATTCTCCTTGAGCTTATTACTTGATGTGGTGGCTGGCTTGCTGGAATGTGACAACGTAGTAAGCGAGTTCAAACTCCACTCTCTCAGTTATGTTCACTTTTGGACTATTTTCTCTTGAGAAAGCTATTATCTCCCTCGATCCAACCTATGGTTTAAAATGTACCACTCCTGTTGTTCTGCAAGTTTGTATCTTGCATTAAACAAACTACAAAGGTTGATATTACATTAAACAAAGCAAACCAACTTAAGGTTATTGAATAAATCAGAGTGTTATTGAGACCGATGATATGTTTCGTGAAATGTGCACACAACTTTTAAACTCTAAACTAATCAAACAATAGTAGAATAAAAATCAGAAATAAAACAAAATATATCTTTTAATGAGAAGTCGTTGAATATCGAATTAAAAGTGTGCGTATGTTTTGGTTGTTTTGTTTACGGTTTATCAACCCTTTTCGTGTCATTTAATGACGAATTAAGTGATTTTGATAAAGTATTCAATTGGGCACAATAACTATTGTTGCTTAAGTTTGAAATTTTATGTGATTTTGAACAAATTGTGTATGTTAAAATCTAATGGAAACACGTCAAAAATCGAACTGTCTTCACTATATGTTAGTGCTTATTTAAGAAAACAAAAATGAAAAAGAAACTTACGTACATACTTTAAGATAGTTGCAATTGTTGCTCTTGGCAAGTCTATATATAATATCACACTTTCAGTTTAGTGCCAAGCTTGAATATTTTGGTTACATTTTTAAAAAATGTGTTGGTTAAAATCTAATGAAAACACGTCAAAATCTAACTGTTTTCACTATGTATTAGCGCTAATTTAAAAAAAACAACCACTTTAAACAATATTGAACAGGCTCATAGCTGCTTAACTATGGTGATCTAGCTGGAACCGATGTTTACAGCATGATTTGACCATAATTTATGTGTGTGTGTGTTCCAGTCATTCAACTAAATTAATAAAAAGAAAGCAAAACATTGTTTTATACCCAAACATAACGTGAAGGCGCAATTAGACATTGATTTTAATCCATTCGCTGTGCTTTTCACGAGGTTGGTCAAAACATGCCAAACAATAGATAAAAGTCGTTTTACTGAAAAGGATTCTAATGTCACATTTCTTATCAAGCGCGTCTACAAAGGATTTGTGCTTCACAGGCGACTTGCTCGCTAGAATATCGCTGAAAACAAATACACGTTAGTCCATGTGATCACTCAGGCCGCTAATAATTCGGGGAAATGTCTTATTTTCACGTCCGTATGAAAATTGTAGCATTTCAAATGTTTTTGTTTTTTATGGGTTTACAGATAAAGCATTACACAGGCAAGCCCAAACTATACAAATAGTTATATCAACAAGAAAGTGTTGTGTTGAAGATTGCTTATAGAAATGGCTATGAATCATAAAGCAGGAATTGTCTCATAGTTATTTCATTTTGTTTTGGGATGCCTGCTTCAAAGGAATTTTTATTAGTTGATTGATTAGACTGACTGATTGGTTTTTAATGGCATCTTAATCCATCCTGGGTTATCTTATGCCAAGAGGTTAGGATTTTGTGAACATTGTTCGTTTATATTAACATTGTTCGTTTATATTTATATTTTTTGTTTCTTAAGATTTTTTCTTTATGCAGATTGTCTAATAAAATACAAATGATATTTGAACAGATCTATTTGACCTCTGGATAGTAACCTTAGAGGTACTAACAATCCTGATCCGAGTGGACCTGGGAGTAATGGCAATAACCAGAACATCTCTATTTTATAGTATATATCTACCCCTTTGTAGGTGATGCAATCAGCGTATTCTATGGGGATTATTGCTGGGTTAGCTTCACCGACAATTGATTGGGAGTATATTTCAAACTGGATTACTATCGTATCCCTGCTAAGCTAAGTTTAATAAGTTTACACGAAACTACGAGGAAGATTACAAATTTATCTGCACTCTCGTTTTATGGAAGCCGAGGTCATCGTGAATGATTTGATAGGCAGAACCATCACTAAAGTGCGGACAGCAAGCTAACTCATAAATGATAACTCGCCGGTTCACCATAACCGTCTCCAGAGCTCACTGAATCTTATAATCCTTTTTTTCTATTTAATCCATAGATGGGACACAAGTATGTATTACTAGTAGGTCAGAGTAGACCTGGGAGTAATGGCAATAAACGGATACTCCATACACCCCAGTGATTCAGAATTGGAACCTCCCTAGAAGTAGTTTAACGTCATTCTCTGGACACTAAGACTCCCAGCCATCGCCTTCTACACATATATGATAAAAAAGGGTTGACAGTTTGCCATAAGTGCAATAGGGTTGGAACAATCATATAGGTGCTAGGGCTTGGTGTGACCAGCTGATTAATCGGAGGGGTCTATTCGACCGCTTATCTAGCCTAAGTAAGAACTAAAGTGGGGCTTCTCATGGACTACTCAGCTAGCAATATTCGGTTCTTAAGCATCACGGGTTGCCACCCACGGCCAACAGTTGGCCACACTGTGAGTATTTTACTCCCCAGCAGAAGAGCGGTCGCTGTATTCTTCTAGCCAAGCTGACAAGGCGTGGTAGATCATGACTTATGCTCATCAAATAACAATTAAGATAGTATCGTCTCATTAAATGATCAGCCTTTGAAATTAGTAGACCAGTTCATATACATCGGTAGCAAAACCTCGCTAGATATAATGTATCTACTAATTTTTATTCAGAATTTTCGGACATTCAAATTTAAAAAAATTAAAAAAACAAAATAAAAAAAAAACACAAATAAATGAAAAACAGAAACCGCTGTCCAAAAGTAATTTTGATAATTTTCAATTGTGGGTTCAATTTGAAATGTAGGTCTTTTTTTAAAACGTACCCAAATTTGTGTTGCAGGAAATTTAAATAAAGCTAAATAATTTTTTTCTTTTTCCATACACGTAATCATGT
>CM042137.1:17584511-17597011 GCA_023376005.1 Doryteuthis pealeii
CCACGCAGTATGAGTAAACACTTTTTATGCAAGAATGACTCTTAATTTAATATATATATATATATATATATATATATATATATATATATATATATATATATATAATATATATAATATAATAAGCTAAATATATAAAGGTCTCACATATCTATTTATAAGGTGACAAAGGAACATTCACAACCATATTGGTTTCATGCGATGCAATCATCAGGTGAATATGTTCCAAATACATTTGAAACATCTTCATCTGATGATTGCATCGCATGAAACCAATATGGTTGTGAATGTTCCTTTGTCACCTAATAAATAGATATGTAAAACCCTTATATATTTATCTTATTATATTATATAACAGGTCTATTTTATATTGAGCACTCTACCAATAATACTGCCTTTGGTACACCATTCCAGCAAAAGCTGAAACAGTGACCATCTCACACTATAGTATATATATATATATATATATATATATATATATATATATATATATATATATGAGGAAAAGGGGTTGGAATGAATCCGACAGAATGAGGTAAAATATAAGGAATGAAAGAACAAATCTCTCCCCAGGAAAGGCTAATACCCTCCCCTATCAGGTATTTCTCACCATTCATTTTTTCTACCTACCTACCTCAACTCTCTTCCCATCTGATTTCCTTCTCGTCTTCCTCAAGGATTTCCCCTATAACGAATCAAATCTCTCCCTCACCACAAAACTTACCCAGCTACCTACTCCCCCTTCTATAAAACACTTGTATGATCCTGATAATTCAATAAGAGCTGAAGAAGCCGAGTTCAAAACTTCAAAGAAATATACTTCACATTTTTGTCTGAGTTTTGTTCTATCATTCCTCATATTTTACCTCATATATATATATATATATATATATATATATATATATATATATATGCATATCCCTCCGCTCAAATAGGATGACGCACATGGTCAATTTCTTGTGGTGTTTAATAGGTTGATTTTCACACAGTGTTCCTCCTTCTACACTGGGTGGCAGACCAGGGTTAAAATGCCAGTCCACCATACTATTTACTTATAGCTGGAAAGAGGATACCTGGATGCATACTTTTTCTAACGCTATGTAGCCGAGTCCATTATCTACCACGATAACCATTACACACCGATCCTCCTCTGGAGTTCATATTTCTTGTATATTGCTCCAGTTGGAATTGTAATATTGTAGCGTAGTCGTCTTGTTGTGTGCCGGATCTCTATTCTTCATTGGAGGATCTGGAAATCAGAGGAAGAATTGAGACCATCTTGACTACTGCAATCGGCTAGAATACTCAGAAGACACCTGGAGACCTGAGCAGACTTGTCACTCAGAATCCAATTTCCACCAATCAAAAAGATACTTGAAAAGAATAAATATACTAATATCGCCCCTGGAGGTGGGGAGAAATGTATAAATATAAAATGAATTTGTATATGTGCCTGTCTAAATAAAAGATATACGTGGTCTGAAGAAGCTCTGTGGGCCCCAAATACCCACGAGTGTAAATGGTCCACAATCACGATACCCATGGTATTTAAGGCCTCTTTATTCAAATAACTTTGCTCTCTTTATAATAATTAAACATTGAGCTCGCATACGGAACCTGAATTCTACAACAAACTACTGGTAGGGAATAGGACCAACCTAGAATCACCTTGTACCAAGAAACTTGGTACCACAACAAAGCATATATATATATTATGGACTCTCTCGTCGATTTTCGACGCATGAGGGTTCACACACACAATGAAAACCCATACAGTGATTTGTTTATAGTGGTGAAGGCTTGTGTAGGACCATTCAACACTTTTTGGCACAGTCGATAGGAAAGAATTGGTGCATCAAAGGTTGCCACAAACCCAATCAACGACCGACCTCAGGAATTTTGAATTCAGAGTTATCTCTCTCCTAGACTGGTTACCTACCCAAGGCTGAAGGGCCCAGTCTGCCCAATTATTTAACCCATAGCTGGAGGGAGACTATATATATATATATATATATTATATATATATATATATATATATATTATATATATTAATGATATAATTTGCTCTACCTAGTATGTCGTTTATAATTAATTATCAATGTAATTTCTTAATTACAAACATTATTTTTCATGATTTAAGAGAAAAACAAAACAAGCCCTCCTAAATAAAAAAGTGTTCCTTAATTCAAGTGTAACGCAGGTTAAGTGTGATTCGAACTCTTATATTCACAGTGTCTACGAATATGTAGATTAGATATCAAAATATACAATAAAAGTGTTATGAACATCGGCAGGGTTGTAGAATATAGAAACCAAGAAGAATATTCAAGATAGCATCAACTTCATTCAATTTATTTGTTAATTATTAATACATAAGCCATGTTATTGAGATTATTTTGTTGAGCATTTTCTAATTTTGCTTGATTTACTGTTCATTTTAATCACCGATGTTAATCTGTGTCAAAACCCCCGCCAACAAATTGCATTTAACTTTTTTTTATACAGAAACTATTTTAAAATTCAAACGCCCCGTTGAAATATTATTGATATCAGTAATGGCGATTGAAATTTCCCTCCTTCTGCGAGTTACTTCCTGATAAATAAGCAAGATTAGAGAACGTGATTGGATTACTCTGAAAAGAAAAGGCAAACAAGATTAAATGAAACTGTTACATGGAAAATATCGAGTGTATCAAAAGTGTATTCTTTCGTCAGTCGACTGAGATTTCACCCAGAACATTGCTTTCTCTTCTGGTTTGAGATGGTTGCTTTGTTTAATGGCATTTCAAAGATATTTTTGTAAATTATGACACACATCAGTTTTTTGTTTGTTTTTGTTTTGTTTTGTTTTGTTTTAGGGCATATCAACTACGGTGATTCATTTATTGCCGGCAAAGTTTTGAAAGATTCGTAGTGATATTTTAGAAGAACATTTTTCAACCCCCTTTTTTTTGTAAACAAATTTTCTATTCAACCCAAAAATAGGACCATAATAGGTACTACCACTCCGGGTCAGAGTGGACATGGGAGCAAAGCTGATGAAGGTGTGCTCCACATTCCCCAGACCTCGAAAACTGAGATCTCACCATCAGTTAGAGTTTACGTCATACCCAGGACATGGAGACCCTTAGCCACCGCCTTCTAGCACCCATATGGTAAATATGATTGACCCTTGCCATAAGGGTAATAGGATCGTGACAATCATATAGGTGATAGGTGAGTCTTTTTTTATTCTTCCATTTGATGAAACACTCTTAGGTAGTTGGTTATTTTGTTTTACAGCAAATCAACCTATTTCAAGTCATTTAATGTCAAATTTAAGTCATTTTGATAACCAAAGGACGCATATGGATTATAGTATATAGTGTTTTTAAGTAGTCAGCCTATAAACTATTGAACCAGCTCATCACTGCTTAACTTCGCTCATCTAACGGGAACAGGTACTTTCAGCGTGACTTAATCATAAGTTTAAACACTTGGGTGAGGACTGTTACAAAACTATGAATTAAACGATTAGAAAACAGCATTGCTGTGCGTCAAGTGAAATATTGGTTTGGTTTAGTTTCTTTTTTAATGGCATATCGACCTTCATGGATTATTTAAAGTCAAAGTTATCCTAGAAGTAAAACATTAGTGTTACTATTTAACCCACAGCTGGAGGATGAAGAGAGCTCATTAACCCGAAAATAACCGTAATATAGGGACTAGAGTTCGAGCTCGCTTGCTAGGATATCACAGCCCTGTGCGTTAGCCGCTACTTCTACACAGAAATAATTCATTCACACATACACAAGCCACACATGGAATTACAAACAAAAGTGTCGCTTATTCCCATTTTAGAAAATAGTAAATAACGAGTGGTGGGCTACCTACTGTTCCCTTAAAATTTAACAGTTAAAATCCTGAGCAGGATTTGATGCAGGCGAAAGGGATTTCAAACATGTTTACTCGGATATTTCAATCCAGCACGTTAGCCGCTACATCACAGGGACCTCATCCCCCGATGATTTTAGTGTACTTGTATATATGATTACATCAATTAATTAACAACCTCTTCTATTTCATCAATTCTATTACAAAGGTTTTATTTCAAAGTACAAGTCACTACCCTTAAAATCTTAAGCCAGGGAGAATGGAGACTGTTATTATCCGCTAGAATACTAAGCCCAGTCTTGTAGATATCAGGAGATTTGCCGTGATTTAAACACAAAAAGTGCAATAATAATAATAATAATAATAATAATAATAATAATAATAATAATAATAATAATAATAATAATAATAACGACAAGAAGAAGAGAACCTGTCACCACCGAGTGTAAACGAAAGAAAGAGAAAATATAGACACATACTTAGAACTTGCCAGAGAACTGAGGAAACTCTGGAACATGAACGTGATGGTTGTACCAATAGTAATTGGTGCCATTGGAACGGTCCACAAAGCACTGGAAAATAAATTGGGTGAAATAGAAATCAAAGGAAGAATCAAGACCGTCAAAACCTAAAGCATTGTTGGGAACGGCTAGAATACTCAGAAGAATCCTGGAGACCTGATGAGACTGGCTGTCACTCGGCCTCCAGTGAACCACCTGCTACGGCATATGTGAAAACCTAAAATAATAATGATAAAATTCTCTGGTGCTTTAAAAGTGACATGGATTATATCATCCCGACCAGAAGACCAGACCTTGTAGCAATTAAATAGAAGAACTTATCTATTGGTGGATTTTACTGTCCCGGTGGACCACCGAATAAAAATGAAAGAAAATGGACAAATGGACAAATACCTGGTGTTTGTCTGAGAACTGAAAAAAACTGTAGAATACAAAGGTGAAGGTGATACCAACTGTAGTTGGTGCCCTTGGAACGGACTCCAAGGTTTTGGAAAATGTATAGAGAAATTGGAAACCAGAAGATTTGAGATCATCAAAACAACAGCATTGTTAAGATTAGCTATAATACTTAAAATAGTTCTGGAAACCAGAGGAGACTTGTTGTCACTCATGCTCCATTTAAAGACTACCAGTTAATTCTGGTATGAAGAATTCGCATATAGAGACTGGTGAAATTAGACATAAGAGAAGGAAACGTGAGTGTCCAAACATCAGCATTATCAAGATCAGCTGGAATACTCAAAAGGGTCTTGGAGACCTGAGGACACTTGCTATCACTCAGCCCCCAGTGAAACACCACCAGTCCCAGAGAATTTTATGGGTTTCATTTTCTAGAACAGGTTCTGGTTTGTGCACATACCATTTTACATCATAGTTAAATTTTAATCTCTTGAACAATTCCCAATAGATGACTTTTCCTTCCAGTCATGTCTCTTATATTACTTTTGTCGGAGTTTGCTGCATTCAGTAATTATATGTATTATTCATAAGAATCTGCAAGGAATAAGGTCCTCTACACGAAGGTAAATGCTATAAACACATGTTTCTAACAGTTAACAGGTATTTTATTCAAGGACTAAAAAGTATATAAATAATATATATATATTATTATTATAATATATATATATATATATATATAATTTGCTATAATAGCGATTTTTCATCGGTAATAGTTGCCAGAGTTCAAATTAAAAGTTCAGGATTTTGAAGAGTGTGTTCAGACGTTTCATCTTTTGGCTCCAACACAATCATCCATCTTCGAATAGTCGATAATTCTTATGTCCCGTAATATCTGTGATGTCGCAATAACATCAACATTCGCACACACACACACACACACACACGCACACACACACACACACACACGTAAAAGCTCCAACAATATATATTATATATATATTTATATATATTTGGTTCATGGTAAAATAATTCCCATTATTTAAAGAATATTTTACAGGAAAACTTTGATAGGTAAACATATGTTTATTGCAAATTATGCCTTAACTGAAAAGGATTCTTTGAACTATTTGACATAATTAATGCAGAGTTTTTGAGGATATGGTTATATATATATATATATATATATATATATATATATATATATATATATAGGGTGTTCGGGATAAATTTCACAGTTTCATAAGGAAAAAGAAAAAGTGCTTGGTAACTACAACATTTAATGGATTGTAAAAAAGTCAACAGGCATGGAAATTATACTACTGTCAACAAGTTTCACTCAAAATAACCACCATTAGCGTCGATCACAGCTTCAATCCTGCTCCGGAATCTAGAGCAAGCTGATGTTATATTTTCCCTGCCAAGGGTCTCAAAAACTACCTTAATTCTGTCGATTAAGTGGGCTTGTGTGGTACTTGAACGGCGATTGGCGTCTTTCTCAACAGCGCCCCATACATGATAATCCATGGGGTTAAGATCTGGGGAGATCGGAGGCCAAACACTGGGACTGGCGTAGTCATACATATTAGCAAACAACCATTTTTTACTTTTCCTAGAGGTGTGGCAGGAGGCAGAATCCTGCTGCCATACATATGACCAACCATTGGATAACCTTATTATCCAGGGTTTGACTACAGTGTTTACCAACTCCACGTAGGCATCTGAATTCAACCTGATACCCTCTCTGAAAAAATGCGGAGGCATCACACCCTCTCAGAGGACACACATCCGAAAACCATCACAGCTTGGGGATATTTAGTCTGCATGACACGAGGAGTGTTCTTTGGACTGTATGCAAGCCATCTGCTATTTTGCGTATTATGCTTTTGATCTTGGCAAAAGTTTTTCTCATCGGGAAAGAACCAGATTGTGTCTGGTTTTAGAATGTTTCACTGGTTCAGAAGTTTCATCGCCTTTGTCAGACGATTTTCACTTGCCTTTTCTGGGAACAGTTGACCTCTGCGACGTTTGTATGAGTAGTAGCGAAGGTAATCATTGAGTGCAAGCTCCATGGTAGATACTGAAACATTCAATTCCCGTGACAAAGCCCGAATTCCAATTCCAGGTCCTGGTAGCAACCATAATCTCCTTATTTTGATGACCGGCGTAGATCATCATGATACAAGTTATTCTCTTCCATAATTCAGGTCGGTTCCAGTCATCTAATTCTGTCATCACGCATATGAATAAAGGAGGGTCCAATCTTTTAAATGATGCGTAGAGTGCGTCAAATACCTCCAACCTACGGAGAAAATAACCAAATATAGTATATCGAATTATATCACGAACACCCAGTATATATATAATATATATATATATATATATATATTATATATATATATATATAATTTAATATAAAAAGCGTGTTGGTAGATCCTTGCGGAGAGAAAAAAACCCGGCAGAGAGTTGATTGTATGAATATTACTACCAAACATCAACCAGGAAAGAAAAAAATTTTTGAGAAAAAGAAAAGACCAAGATATTCGTACCAACAAAAAATAATCTATTGGTATAGTATTTGGCCAAAAGAAAAAACAATTTATATGTATATATATGTATATAAGATAATGGAGATTGTGTGTTTTTCTGTCTGTAACCGAAACTATATTCCTACTCAAGTCACAATTCTCTTAGTTATTGACATCACATTCTCCATGATTTTATTTTCATTTAACCTCAATTATTAATAAAATTGTCTTACATTATTAATACTGTTAACTATGTCTACATACTGACAACATGTAATTATATTTATATATACAACAAAATAGTGGTTTACAGTGTGAACGGGAATGCTAATTTGCATATTAATATTAAAAAATCGAATTTAATAAATATGTGCTTAGTATTATTGATTTCTAACTGTTTGGTTTTATTTTAATGAATATAAGCAAAAATCTCTTCAATGAATCTTAAATGAAATCCATTAACAAGATAAAATAACTGTCATTTTATCATTTACTTCCTCTTATAACTAAAACTTAAATTAGAAAAAAAATAACAATGAAAGACGAGAGTGATGGAAGAGTAAGTTTCAGTTGTTCCATTTTTTATTATACTCCCTCTGTTTCAAATCTTTTATTATACTCCCTCTGTTTCAAATCTTTTTATCTGTATTCTTATTTAGTTTCATTAGCCTTTCTAATTTAATACAATATTTTATTACATTAAAATTTAAATACTTGCACCCGGAGGGTGCATATATTTGCTAGTGTATATAAGATATATATATATTCATATAACCGCTAGGAGAAGCTAATTTATAAAAAGTGCTCGATACCTAAGTAGAGCCAAGTAATAAAGATAATCTACTGAGCCAGACGAACCTACTATTAGTTTCGTATAAAGCTCTTCAGGGCTAAAATCTGACTCAGATTTTAGCCCTGAAGAGCTTTATGCGAAACTAATAGTAGGTTCGTCTGACTCAGTAGATTATCTTTACATATATAATTATATATATATATATATATATATATAAGGTAGAAAATTGAAAAACAATGTATTCCAAAAAATATAAATTTTCCATAGATGGTGAAGTCGACCTTAAAACATTTCATATTTTATCAAACCTTTATCAGAATATCGGAAAGGCAAACTTTTTCTCCTACTTTTCTCTTTCCATTCATGATATCTCTTTAACAAAATACTTCACATATTTCAAACCTTCTTACTTGTAGTAATAAAGTCACCTTTTTTTTTAATTAAAGGTTTTATAAAATAAAAAAAAAATAACATTTTAACGTCGACTTCACCATTTCTTTATAAATTTATATTTTTGGTAATATTTTATTTTCTATTTTTGATATACTGTCAGATTTACTTCCATAACCCACCCTATATATATATATATATATATATATATATATATATATGTGTGTGTGTGTGTGTGTGTGTGTGTGTGTGGGTGGGTGGGTGGGGTGTGTGGGAGGGTTTGGAGGTTGATTTTGAAGGCTATCGCAATGCAGGTGTAAAGAAAAAATAATAAAGTAACAATGGTGTTGTTTGTTAACTTGTGATTTATTCTTGATATTTTGAGATAACATTTTTTTTCAGAAGAACACAGGAACTGAAGTAGTTGTCGTCTTGTTATGGTATTTTTAGTTAAATGAATTTTTTTTGGAAAATGTTACAGATGGTTTTTTTTATAACTGTATTCTCTAGTTGCATGTTTACGTGAATGCGCCTTTTTGCTTGTACGTGTGCGTATGTTAACACACAACACCATTGTTACCTTATTATTTTTTCTTTACACCTGCATTGTGTATAGCCTTCAAAATCAACCCCAAACCAATATATACACAATGCTTCAAGCAAATTATAACCCCCTTATATATATATATATATATATATATAATATATAATATAATAATATAAAGTGTATATTATATTTTTGCTTGAAGGCAATTACAATGCGTGTATCGCATAAAATTCGATACTTTTTTTAATAGAAAATGAACTTGACAAGTGTAATACCGTGTAATGTAAGTTCATTTTCTATAAGAAAAAGTATCGAATTTTATGCGATACATGCATTGTAATTGCCTTCAAGCAAAAATATAATATACACTTTATCCAACAATGCTTCTAAAAAACAAACATCCAAAAATCTTATATATATATATATATATATATATATATATATATATACTTTGGTGCGGTACAAAGTTTCTTGGTACAAGGTGATTCTAGGTGGGTCCTAATTCTCTACCAGTAGTTTATTGTAGAGTTCAGGTTCCGTATGAGAGCTCAATGTTTAATTATTGTAAACAGAGCAAAGTTATTTGGGAATAAAAAGGCCTTAAATACCATGGGTATCGTGGTTATGGACCAGCATACTCGCGAGTGGAAATGGTCCATAACCACGATACCCATGGTATCTAAGGCCTTTTTATTCCCAAATATATATATATATATATATTATATATATATATATATATATATATATATATATATATATAATCCAAAAGTCCAGAGAAGAAATCTTCCTTACGACATAGGTTTTTTTTTAAAAACAACTTGTCGCAGTTTGAGAGCTCAATGTGTGCTCTTATTGTTAGAGTCACAGAGCAAATTATATTTAAATAAATAACAAAAGACTTAGAGATCTTGCATTATAGACTATTTTCAGGGAGCTTAGACAAAATGTTTAATTCTCCCGACTCATCAGATGCGAATGATGAATTCTTTATTTTTAAGGCATTTGAAAACAGATTTTTTTTTTTTTTTTAAATTGTCCTGTCCTGCTCAGCTGTAGAGTAATAAAAATAGGAATAAAAATACAAATAATAGTAAACAATAATAAAAAAACCAAAGACATCTGACCGCTTGTCAGTAATTTGTTAGGAGTTACTGTTAATTCAATTAATTCAGAATTCAGGGACACCCTGTTCATTTATTTAGTAGTTTTTTTTGACTTAATTTATTTTCCTTTCTTTGTATTTGTTTTATTATTGTTTACTATTATTTGTATTTTTATTCCTATTTTTATTACTCTACAGCTGAGCAGGACAGGACAATTTAAAAAAAAAAAAAAAAAAAAAATCTGTTTTCAAATGCCTTAAAAATAAAGAATTCATCATTCGCATCTGATGAGTCGGGAGAATTAGACATTTTTGTCTAAGCTCCCTGAAATAGTCTATAATGCAAGATCTCTAAGTCTTTTGTATTTATATAATATATATATATATATATATATATATATATATATATATATATATATATATATCAGTTTCTCTTTTTTTTATCTGATGCTTATTTCAAATGGCCTTTATTATTGTAAAGTACATTATATTATATTTGTACACTTATTGCCGTGAGCTAAGCATATAGGCCATGCATCAAATCTTCACGAAAAGCATACGCGAAAACTCACACGTCATATATATATATATATAATATATATATATATATATATATATGCAGGTATATTTCTTAAGTGTGTTTCGCTAACAACCTCATACGAGTTTGTGACATGTTCCTATTGATTTTTTCATGTCGTCTTAAAATATCTTCGGTTGAGTTTTTAAATAAAAACTTGTCCAATATTTGCTCCACAAGCGCTTTCCACCGTCACGGGTTATTTTCAAAAGTTGATTCACTGAATCCAGTAAAATTTTTTTTAAATTTTTTTTTTTATATCTAAGATGCTTTTTATGCAAAGTTTAGACAGATTCTGTATTTTTCTAAAAAAAATTATTTGATTTGAATTTTTTTTTTTTTCTCATTTCGTTATAATGGATTTTTTAAAATTTAGATCGTTACGTGTTCATGACGTACCCGGAAGCTGGAGCCGAAGAAAACTCTTAATAGAATATTACATTTTTTAACTTATTCAATACATCACGCACTTCGATTTTTTAAATATTTACCTAGAATTTTTAAAAAGTTCCTTTTAGAATAATTATGGCTTCTAGTATTGGAAAAAATGTATATATATACATATATATATATATATATATATATATATATATATATATATATGTGTGTGTGTGTGTGTGTGTGTGTGTGTGTGTGTGTGTGTGTGTGTGTGCATATAAAAAGTGAAATAAAAATATATATATTTCATTTTATACTATATGGTAGGTTTGAGTAATCAATGATTATTTTAAAAATATGACTTGGAAGAAGATGTCCGCGAATTTTATTTTGATTGATGTACATTTTTATAAGACTATTGTCAGATAGACAATTTTAATCTACATGAATGTATTTTATAAAAAATTGAATAAAACTTTTTAAAAAATTAAAGGATAACAATTAATAGCTTTGGCGTTGCCTTTTTCAAAAAATAATTCAGAATCAGAATATATATATATATATATATGTGTGTATATTTTATTATATTTGAGAGAATATGTGCTTAATTGAAGTCATACCTAATTTTGAGAATTGATTAATTGATAATTAATGAATTAGGCGGGCATACATAATTATGAATTAATTAATTCTCAAAATTAGGTATGAGATCAATTAAGCACATATTCTCCCAAAAATGGTCGGCTAAGGCCATATCAAACACATTGTCTGTTTGTTTACTTCTCATATATATATATATATAAAGATAAATCTAATGAGTCAGACGAACCTACTATTAGTTTCGCTTAATGCTCTTCAGAGCTAAGATCTTAGCCCTGAAGAGCATTAAGCGAAACTACTAGTAGGTTCGTTTGACTCATTAGATTTATCTTTATTATTTGCTCTACTTAGGTATTGAGCACTTTTTACTTATTAGCTATTCTCCTAGCGATTATATGAATATATCTATATATCTTATATACATATATATACATATAACTTGTTTTTTTCTTTTGGCCAAATACTGTACCAATAGATTACTTTTTGTTGGTATGGCTATCTTGGTCTTTTCTTTTTGTCAAAATTTTTTTTTCTCCCCGGTTGATGTTTGGTAGTATATTCTTACAATCAAACTATTTGCTGGGTTTTTTCTCACTGCAAGGATTTACCAACACGCTTGGTATATTAAATTATATATATATATATAATATATATATATAATATATATATATATATATATATATATTGATAATTAATAATACAAACGAAAATGATTGGTAAAGTTTGTAAATTTTTATTGAAGTACGATCAAAATTAATAGGTTGACAATTGTTATTGTCATAGATTGCAACCAAATGA
>CM042137.1:17602011-17647011 GCA_023376005.1 Doryteuthis pealeii
TTCAACAGCATCCGCCGCCAGAGTGGGGCATGGATTCAAGCGTCTGTGTGTGTGTGTGTGTGATGATGGACAAATACATCTGCTCTTCAAGCATATGGATCATGATTTTAACCAGATATAATGAGGACACAATACTGTTGTGATGTTAGTTCAACAGTAAAAAAAAGTCAAGTCGAGGTAGGGTAAAATGAGACAAGTGTATTTACAATAAGGTACAAGAACGGCTAGCTTGCCGCTAAACGGTAACAGTACAACCTTTTCACTCGGTGTCTCACTATTTATAGTGAGAACCGGTGTATATTCTCCACTGTAGAAACGGCCGGTACAACAAATACCAAAATAATGTAAATGTATTTCTTTACAAACTTACACGTTTAATTTTTCAATTTATTCACTAGAGTTTTTTTGTGTTACTTTTAGAAATTTCTATCCATTTTTTCATTTCGTTCTTGATGAAATGTTTGTGGTTTACCTTTGATCTAATATCACAAAATAGCTTCAACTTCGACATCGCGTGAACATTTTTGACCTTTCAACGCTTCTTTCAATTGTGAGAAAAACCAAAAAAGAATCGGATGGTGTCAAGTCCGGGCTGTACAGAAGGAGTGAAACAAGTGTGAATTTCAGGATTCTCACCGGTCGCGCTGTTTTCTTGACTTTAAACCTGCGTTGTCGTGATGCGAAACTAATTTTCAGTCCCGATTTAGCACTACCAGTCTCCTGGCTGTCGCCACTTTTTTGAAAGATGCATTGAAAGGTTGAAAAATTTTATAAAAATATTTCTTGTTTTTTTTTCTTCATATAAATGATCTGAACTGAAGAAAAAAATATCATATCAAACGGCATCTAGTGGGGCATACGGTTTAGTAAAATAAGCCAGCAAATTATTACTCGTGAGTTCAATTTTCATTATTTATCTTATATTTATGGCTGATTTAAAGTTTTCCATCTACTGTGTGAAAATTTATTAAAGGAATGGTGATCCTCTTTCACCGGACGCCGGTGGTGGCCTGTGGAGATTTAAATAAAATTGAATTAAATTAAAATAAGATTAAAATAAATAAAACGTTCTGAGCGTCTCTACTCTGGCATTCGGAGTTAACGTCCTGTTCTTACAATCTCAACCTACACTTCGAAGGAGTTCCTCTCCGTATCGTTAAAAAAAACCCAGACGGCGACGAATCGGAACCCTCACCTCTCCGTATCGTCAGAAGCCCCAGACGGTGAAGACCAGGAACCCCTAGCACGTTGGAAGCAAGAGCGGCAAATGCACTCCTAATAACCAATTCTCCAGGGCCCAACCAATTACGTGGAACAGTAATATCAAGGATAAACAGCTAAGTTTCCGCAGGCAATTTTATCTGCAAACCATCACTTTAACCCCTTTGATACATTCAATTCTCCTAGAAATACTTTTACCAACCAAACTCATTGAACTCTTGAACATTCCATAAAATTCGTTTGGTTGTTTCTTTCTAGGCTTTTTGTATATTTGTTGTGTTTTTACGTATAGTAAACGTTTTGTTCTATAAAGTCGTTTGTCTCCTTTATTCAAAGCTGCACCCATCTCCTCACTGCGTCGAAGTACGGTCTATTCTCTTACAAAACGTAGGGTTTAGACAGTGCTTTTCCGGGGATAAAAAATCCCCATAACTAAGCTGCTTGACAATATCGGGGGTGATGGACTCATGCCTTTCCCAAGCTCGAAGATAAAGGCTAACAACCTCGGATTGAATTCAAACTCTGATCTCCAATTCCATTTTCCATGACAATTTATGTAAAATCTCGCCTCTTAAGACTACTAAGACTACCAAGCTGGTATTTGATAATTCGTAAGTAGCCTACAAATTATGTATGTAATATTGATTAAAAGTCAAATAACGGAAAATAGAAAATTAACCGTTGAAAAAAAAATTGTTGACGGCTGTTTAACCTCCTCTGATCTGAATGCTGATTTGCTAAAAGAAGGCATGAGAACAGAAATTAAAGTTAGTTAGCAGATGCAGGCCGTTAGCTGAGGGATGCAGATGTAGGGGTCCTTTGCTGCTAAGATGCCAGCTTCTCACCGAGGTAGAAAGCCTTGTGGGCTTGGGTTTTTTGTATTAAAGAATATACGGCTTATAAAAACCAATATATATATATATATATATACTAAGCAGCTTGTGACGATATATTTCTCGCGTTGTACTTTTTTATCAACAAGATGACCGCCACGTGCCGAACACCTTTTTAGTGTCGTGAATTTGGAGGCACGTTGACAAGACCCGCTATACACCATATATCGCTATTAGAACGTTATATATATCCGTTTTGGTACCGTGAATATATTACTATGTCACAGAATCAAGTAAAAGGTTTGAGAAACTCTGTTTCAGGGTAATACTGTATAATTTTTTCTTTCTAAACTATTTAGGAAATCACCGGTGTTATAATCTGTGGGCTTTTTTTCTTCTCCTGTATTGTAATTATTGGTTCTCTTCCTTTTAGTCAGAGTTCATCTGGAGTTCTCATGGAGACCGAACACCAGACAAGAGCAAGCACATTATATCTAATCCTTTTTTTTCTTTTTGAGCAATTGCTTTTTAATAGCGTAAAGTACAGAACATTCATCGGCGTTCGTTTAATGACATATAAACCAATCCGCGCCAATACAGAAATTGACAAGCACCTGGTAGAGTTTCTTCTCTACGATACAAGATTGTTTCTCTTTTCTCTGTAAGTCTGTCTTTTCTCACTCTTTTTCTCTATCTCTGTGTTCGCTTGTAACAGAGACACAGGGCACATTGGGTGTTCATTAAGCGTAGCAATTTGAGTTATGAGCCAGCCGCATCGACAATCATTTTTGGATGGTTTCATAAGATTGGGTTGCGAATGACACCCAGTTCCCAGATGATGGCTCTAAAGAGATGATAGATTCCAGCTGGAAGTGTACTCGGATAACCATCTCGGTTGAGGAAAAAAAATCAGCTGAGAACAACTCTCGGGACTAGGTCTTTAACTCACAAGGGTCTTTCCGAAAACAAGGGTTAATATTTAATTCCACGGATACTACAGTGGAAAATAACGGTTAGTCAAAGAGAATGTTTTCAGATAAAAAAAAAACACATACTTCTTTGCCGGGAAGAATTTAGTGTTGGGTTTATTGACCGGAACCCGAGACACTGCTGACGGGGAATGCCAACGGAACTAAGCAACTCTTGTTTCGATTTCTGCGCAGTATCCCCTCCACTAAATTGATGTTTTTTCTTACATTTTGGATTCACAGGAAGACAGATACATCACCTCGCTGAGACGTTAGAGTGCCCAAACAGTTTGACGGTGGGTAATGGAGTTCAAACAGCAGCGATAGTAATATGAGTCACAAACTTCTTTACATGATCCTTTGATTAAGCAATGTTCTTGCATGATACAAAATGAAAAGTTACCGGCATACAGTACCCTCATAAATGGTAAAATTATATACTTGAAAAAAAAAAAAAGAGATTTCACAATATAATTGGCAGTTAATAATTTTTTTTTGTATTATGTAGAATATTAAGTCAAATCCTCACTCCAAAAGGACCGATAGTAGCATTCGTATATCCGTGTTATACTAAAACTGAACAAAATAGAAGGGAAGTCAAAAAATCTCAATTAGACATACAAGAACATTTAAGAAGTGCGTTAAGCGTAAGACTAATTACCAAAGGAAATTGAATTCTGAGCGAAGCATCTCACTTCGCGCAAATGCCCTTGAATCAATATATTCTCCCCCTCCCAGCTATGAGTAAATAGTAGACAGACTAAGCTCGCTTTCATCGGAAAGGCAGCCAGTTTAGGAGAACGAAACCTCTGAATTCAAACCATGAGTACTCTGCTTAAAAATTGAATTTGTACCACATCATGCTCATGATGGAGGAGTTTGATAAATACAAACAAGGAGGAAAAGAACAAATCTATACTTTGATCCCAACAGTAAAAACAAGTAGAAGACGCCTGGCCTTTAAAAAAAGCACAGATAAGAATTGGCACAGAACTGCAAGTAAGGACAACTAGTGTGAATCGAACTCACGTGTAATTGATCTGCTAGATTTATTTCCCACCAATTACACCATGACGATGTAACTTTCATAATATATTTAATATCCAGTTAATCAAGGATTACTTCCAGCAATTGGTACAATGTAACTAAGTATAACCTGTCATGTGTTACTTAGAGACGAGACAGGCATCTCCAAGTAATCCTACTTTCCCCAGGGAAATGCCATAAAGGCACAACGTTGTATTCCAGCGACCTTACAACATAATAAGATAATTTGATGTACTAGATAATGGGATAATTTTAATTTGATTTGATTGGATCTGTCACTGGAATAGAGCATAAAGGCTTTGATGAACTACAAAGAGACTCTCTCTCTCTCTCTGTCTCCCCCCTCTCTCTCTCTATCTATCTATCTATCAATCAGTCGGTTCAGATCTTTCTATCTGAGTATATGAGAGTGTGTATCTAATATATAGGAAATTTGAAATGTTCTCTGTCGAGGTTGACAGCATAGGTAGCAGCTTTTTGTTGCTAACTGTATGGGATGAAGAACATTATAGTCTAGCGTTCTTCTCATGAAATTTGTCGGGGGAAAAGAGCACAGGGAGAAGTAGTCTCATGTGTTTCCAGAGGATATTAGTGAAAATGTAACAGGAAATCTTAGGTTCGAATTCCATCTTAATTTTTGTTTCATTTCTTGTTGCTACGAATTTGTGCATCCTTTAAAGATAACTATTAAAAAAAACCAAAAAAAAAACCCCATATGTTTATATCCCTTCTGCAGGATGTGACACAAGGTGAATTTCTTAAGAAATGTTTAAAGAGTTGAAATTCAGATTTTTTCCTTTTCTTAGCCTGGGGTCCTAACTACGCTTAAAGAGCCCAGCCATCTCTCATATTTAGTCATAAAGGGCGTGTATTTATATGCATACCTTTTCCAAGGGTATTTATGTAAAAATATGTAAAAATGCAAACACCCTCGATCAGGATTTGAACTCGTCTCGCTGTGTCCATTTCCAATGATGATAACCATTACACCACACGTCTAAAAAAAACAAAAACCAAGAAGATAAGCAACAGACAAATATATACTGTAAGCTTGGAAACATTTAATTCTGGCGATTCTATTGTTCCGTATTTTAATAGGACTTTATGAAGTGAATAACACGGAAAAAGATCGTTGATTGCCAGAAAAAATAAATGTTTAAACAATGGAATGTGTAAAGATGCAGTTTTCTTAAAATGTGACTGCTATTGATAGATTATCGATCATATAGATGTCTGATCGTTGATAGCATCATCTATTCCTGATAAACCAAAAACACAACGTGTTTCTGGATCCTTTAGTATAAAAAAGAAACTATTTTTTAAACTTTTCTATCTATCTGTATATTTTGTTCCTTCTCCCTTTCATTCTTTTGCTCACTTTAGATCCCACACACATTAGTATACTAATATATATGCAATGTACCGTACAACTGTTCGTGTATAGATAAGAAAGAAGATAAAAGGAAAAAAAAACAATGAAAGAAAAACAAAGAAAGAAAGCAAAGAGAAACAATAATATAAAGAAAAAAATGCAAAGATCAATCTTTTCCTACCGAATTTTCCCCACGGCAGAATAAAATTTACTTGGTATGTTTTTTTTTTACCTGTATGATGGTATATTTCAAAGTTCACTATCTATTTACGTTAGAACTCATTCTATTCAAATAAAGATGGAAGGATATCCACGTAGTGATTTTTTTGTGTGTAAATAACTGTCACGTGGAAGAGCCGCTGCTAGCGGTTTACGGAAGGATCGCAGTGGTGGGAGAGCCGTTGTAAGCCGATTAAAGTAGACAAAGCGTTGAGAAACAAACGAACGAAAGAAACAAAAAAAAAGGAAATGGAATAAAATGGAATTGAAGAGAAAACAGTAGACAATAAACAGAACGTAGAAAGAAATCTGGACGATTGAACAAAGAGAGAAGAACAAAGAAACTTAAAGAAACATCTGCTATAAATTGATCAGAGAAATTATACAGTTTTAATCTTAAATCCTTATTTCATATACCCATACTACATTTAATGGCAACCCCTGTACAACAATCATCTCATGTTACAAGTCCAACTAATGTCAGTGATGAAACAGGCGTCATTGCTATCTATAATGAACTATATTCCCTTGTCTGACACATTCCTAAACACAACGTTCTAATCATCATTGGAGACATGAATGCTCATATCATCAACAATGGATAATGCAATGGTGCTAGCATTGTACAAAAATGAAGAGTCACCACATATTGTATTCATTATAAATGTTGAAATGAAATTCTTAGGAAAAAGAATACGATTAAGTATAATTAGATATTAATAAAATTGTTGGAAAATATTCTAGAATTGTCGGCGTCAGCACTTCAGACCAGTGAACTTAGGTGAAACCATGTAAATTAGAAGCTATTCTTGGTGAATGACTCTTTCTGGGAAGAAAAGGCGGACGAAATCCACATAAAAGGAACATGCGTTTTTATCTGGCAAACAGCGGTTGGACGTGTAAAGGTTAGCCAGGCTCCTTACTGAGATAAATCAGAGGAGCACCCGAACTAGATGCAGTTTATGGCCATAGCCAGAGTACAGCTTGCTTCCTTTGTTTAATGGCATATCAATCTTCGTGGGTTATTTAACGCCAAAGCCATATTTGTAGGAGACTTGAATGATAATATTTAACCCAGAGATGGACGCACTAGGGGTTGGTACCATTCCAAATGCTATTATTCCGAAAGTGGGCGTAACAGCGTGATTGTAGTTCGAACTCGCTTACTACGATGTTGCAGTCCAGCACACTGACCACCTCGCCACGAGAACTGCCTCGGTATTTTTTTTGTAAGATACGTACACAATGAGACGAGTTCAAGTCCTGGACGTGGTTGTTTGCATTTCACATAGCGCTAATACACTTGGGAATGGTATGCATACAATTATTATCCTTTAGATATGGATAAATAGTAAGACAGACAGGGATCTTTAACCTTGGACAGGGGACTAGTTTCGGAGAATGAATATATCTGAATATCATCATCATCATCATCATCATCGTAGCACGGGTATCGACAACAATCTTACGCCAACCCTCCCTATCATTCATTGCACCTGGAAGCTCCTCTGGGGAACGGCCAGCATCTTCACATAGCTGGTCAATGTAGGTCCTTGCTGGACGCCCCACACTTGCATTACCATGTGTTGGCTTCCACAGGAGAACATCGCTTATGAGTACACCCTTACTTCTCAAGCAGTGTCCTGCATGCCTTGTCCGTCTCACTCGGATAGTTTGTGAGATGAGGGGTTAGGTGACCGTATATCTGTTTCGTTGTGGGGTGCTGTTTCCATGACTTGTTCAACACTGCTCGCAGCATCCTTGTGCAGCTCGCATCTAGCTTATTCTCAATACGTTTAGTTAGGGTCCAGGTGGTGCAGCCATATAACAGCACCGACACAACCACAGCCTGGAAGAACTGTCCCTTCAGCCTGTTAGGGAGATCGGACCTCCATATGACCGATAATCTATTTGTGGCCGACCATGCCTTTGCTATCCGCGTATTAACATCGCTCTCTGTGGAGGAGATATTACCTCCTAGGTAGGTGAATTGTTCCACTGGCTTAAGAGGCTTGCCATTGAGTGTGGAGATGTTTCATCTGTTAAACTCAGCTGAAGACATTGCTCTTGTCACATCCTACTTTTGCCAAGGGTTTGGTAAATATGCATAAGACAGATCGTATTATTTTCAAGCAAAAATCCAGACTTAACTCATATGGCAATATTTGAAAACGTTCTTGTATTCTCATCACTATGTAAATCTGATAAAGGCAACACTTGTATTATTCTTCATGGCACACATATTTGAAATGGCAGTGTGCTAAATCACAAATTGTTTGGCTTCTTTTGTGGATAATCTCGAAGCAACTCTCGTTTTGTATTAAAAAAAAGAAAAAAGGCAAAATGAAACTGCAAATAGAAATGTAATTATAATTTTCAAAAGATTATTTTTTTAAAAGTTTGTGCGAATATCAAGACATCAGAATTAGGAAAATGCTGGTAAATTTCTTTGTCCGTTCTTGGGGGAGGAAGTATGGAGACACAAAATAAATAAAAAAAAGGTATGGATGAAATGAGAAGACGGATTTGTTTTTCTCGCACTGTCATTTGAATTACCGACGAGACTAGTCGAAATATTATTAACAAAATGTTGGTTTTCAACAGACAGACGCACAGGCACACGCACGTGTGTCTGCGTGTGTGTTTGCATGTGTTTGAGAGAGAGAGAGAGAGAGAGAGAGAGAGAGAGAGAGAGAGAGAGAGAGAGCGCTTGTATTGGCAAGACTGATTAAGAGATTTTATTTCATATTTCACGTTCTTTGTTTTGGGATTTAAAAAAAATTGTTGAATATTTAGCAATGGATATATTAATAAATTCGACTAAAAGAATTTTCCAGACCGAAAAAACAATATATTATATATATATATATATATATATATATATATATATATATATATACTTAAAAATTGATGGTAAAATGAATGAATAGGTTAAATAAAAATGAATGAAATGATGTGGATAAATGAAAAAAAACCATCATTTCATTCATTTTTATTTCATCTATTCATTCATTTTACCATCAATTTTTAACTAAATAATTTAGAAGCATACGCGAAAATGATATATATATATATAATATATATATATATATATATATATATATATATATATATATATTTGACGGTCGTAAGGGTAAGAAACTTGGTAGACGAAAATTCTGTCGGGTTTTGCTCACGGCTAGAGGTAGCTGTTTAAAAAAAGTCGAGCCGCACTGATGAGACGTAAACGTTGAAACATGTGTCTGTGGATGACTGATATATATGCACCCAATTTTCATTGTAGAGCACTGTAGGGGAGACATTAATTGAAATTTCACCGTTTAGCGTAACCATTTACTCGCCTGTTGTTTACAGACTTGAGTTCTCTGGTGATTGCAAAAACATATATCCTGTAAGTATGTATAAATTAATTGTTCACCCCGGACTGACAGTGACTGACGGCCGTAAGTTTAAGAGACTTGACAGACGAATTCTGTCGGGTTTTGCTCACGGCTAGAGGTAGCTGTTAAAAAAAGTCGAGCCGCACTGATGAGACGTAAACGTCGAAATACGTGTCTATGGATGACTGATATATATATATATAAATATAAATATATATATATATATATATATATATATATATATATATATATATCATCATTTAAAAAGCTTAGACCCTTCTTCATTCATAGACGTGATGACAGATAGAATGGATGACTTGAACCCACCTGAATCATAGAAGAAAATAACTTGTATCATGATGATCTGCACCGGCCATCAAAATAAGGAGATTATGGTTGCTGCCCAATGCTCCCTGAACACTGTAAAAACAATCAGGCATGAACTGGAGAATTACAATTGCAATTGAAATTTCAAATTTTCAACGGTGTTGCCGCACGAACATTGTCCAGTGTCCCCAACGCTTTGGAAAACTTACTCGTATATATATAAGTACACTAAATTCGACGACGTGGGCTACTGTCGGTATCAGTAAGAAAGCGAGGTAGTCTACCACTTTTCACTAGCGCTAGATCAAGGAAATTTTTTTGCATCTAAGGTGGAGCGCCAGACCAACCATCAACTCCTCACTTTACCGCGCATATTCTTATGCTACTCATACGCTGAGTTAGCGAAGGCTGGTACTGAACCAGGAACCTTACGATTCCTGGGGAGGGCTCTACCGATTGATCTAAACCGGCTGGTGTGAAAGAATAAATAGATTCCCTTATTTTCCAAGTGTATTATCTTACGTATATAAGTTGCTCTGCTGTGTAGATGTCCACATTTAAATTTGAGACTCTAAGAGAGATAGAGATAGATAGATGGACAAATAAAGAGAGAGAGAGAGAGAGAGAGAGAGAGAGAGAGAGAGAGAGAGAGAGAGAGAGAGAGAGAGAGAGGAAGAGAGACTCAGTCTCTCTACTTTTTGCTCGCGCCTCCTATGTGTATTTTTGTTTCTGTCAAGGTCGACAATGAAATGTAATAATAATTACAATTAATACAGCAGTTGCCATGGAAACGTTGTTTTCCCAAATACGCACTCACCCAACCACTTCTCCGCCAATCATCGAAGTATACCAATGACGAGACAGTTTTTAATAAAAAATATCTGGTCATGACAAAGAATATCGTGAAACAGTTTCATAGTTTGATCAATATTAAAATAGAATAGCAATTTCTTTCTCCTTTCCAAGCAGCCCTGGCGGCTGGGGTTTTAGAATATGGTAACCTAACCTCTACATACGAATAGTACTCCTTCGAATTGGACCAGCTGTTGGTCGTTGGTGACTCTGTTGGATGCTTGAGGATAGGATACTGGTGGCTTAACAGATCATCAAATTGCAACACCCCGGTTTGGCCTTTAGTTGGTCTAGACAATCGGTTGGAGAGGACCCCTACGAACAATTGACTGGGTGGTGACCCGTAGTCCCTAAGGGTAGGATCGTGGTGCCTCGCGTACCAAGGGGTCCCGTGACATGCAACACTCCACTTAAGTCCTTATTTGCACTAGATGGTCGGTCTAGGCTAGGCTAGTCGGTCGTTATACGATTAATCACATGGTTACGTCAAGCTCTAGTATCTATATGATTGTCCCGACCCTATTTCTCTAATTTCAAACCACAACCCTTTTTATCATATATGCTGAAGGTGATGGCTGAGGGTCTTAGAGTTCTGGGTATAACGCTTAACTGCATTTAGGGGTGTTTACAATTCAGGAGCTCTGGGTAGTGTGAAGTACCCTTTCATTGCCATTACTCCCAGATCCGCTCTGACTCACAGCGGTAATACCTAAAGTCCAGTCTATGCGATGAATAAATAAAAAAAGAATTTGAAAACTGTCAAAAGAATGAATACCCATCAATCTGTACATATATATAAAGGGCAGTTGTGTGTAGATGTATGTCCGGAGGAAAATTCGAAAATAAAACAATTAACGACAAAGTAAATATATATACACATTAAATATCACCAATATTAAATATCAAATATATCAAATAAATATTTCATCAAAACTAATAGAGAGTTGATTTATATTCGTGAAGATAATTTTTTAAAAATTAGATGATAACAGCATGGATTTTTTTTCATTTAATATTTTAGATAGTAGACATTAACATTTCTTTTCAGAGTAACTGGATCAATACAAGATCTATTTTTTTACATGGGGATTAAAATGGGGCATCCCATGAGGATTCAAATCACGATTCAGTAATAATGGATCTGCGGTACTAACTTAAACAAATCCTTCTCTACACAGGCGACGCCGAGTAGACGCTGCTAGTATAGAATAAAATAAAAACGTCTTCGGCATAAAATAAACACTAGCGTAAAAAATAACAAGCCGACTAACCTTTCCAATTCTGGGACTCAAAATCTTCCTCTCAGTAAACTGCGAATTACCATGGCTGTTCAATGGAGATTTTACCTTTGCCTCATCCTATTTAGAGTTTTCCTTCTCTCAGATTTGTTTCTTACCAGCATGGTTAGAATATCCAATCTACCCTGGTAGTTTATCTCTAGGATATAGGTCATTAGGATGAAGTGAATTCAGATAGCCTAAGCCAAAATTTGAAAACGGCTTGTTGATTCCATTTTCTACCCCGATAAACATCAATTCACACCTCTTCCCCAGGGTAAACCGAACACGGGCAGCTTCAGTTTGGACTCGATTTGATGATTCTATTTTATGTATTGGTAACTGTTATGCTACGTAACACCAACAGACAGATAGACAGATAGATAGATAGATAGATAGGAAAGAAATCAGATAGATAGATAGATACGTAGACACAGATAGATTAATCGAAAGTCAAATATATGTTAAAAGAATCAAATAGATAGGTAGATAGAACGAAATACATAGATAGATACACATATGAAGTAATTGATATATATATATATATATATATTATATATATATATATATATATATATATATATATGTATGTATGTATGTATGTATCTGTAACCGTTTTTTGGAAGTACACAAATCCGGTTTGGGAGAGAGAGAGAGAGATTGATATAAAGAGAGTGCGATAAATATATATATAAAGAGAGAATGAGAAATATTTGAAGATAATGTGAAATATAGGCAACATAAAATATAAACATATAAATATGAAGAGATAGATAGACACGAAGAGAATGAGATTGGTGTGATGAGAATTAGATACATAGATGAATAAACGGAGATATATAATAGTCGTAACAGATCAATCAATAAATTGCTCAAATAAGAGATAGATATAAACAAATTGGAAATATTACATACATACACACACGCACACAGACACACATAGACACAGACACAGAGACACACACAGGCACACTCACACGCAGAAACACACACACACAACACACACATATATATATATATATATATATATATGTATATATATATTCAATAGTGCCTGGTAACTGTCAGTTTCTCGCCAATGCGATATTCAAAACAATAACATATATACATGGTCTACCAATGATACTGATCAGTCTTCATTTATGAATAGACCAAACGATATGATCATTATCAACACACACACACACACACACAACACTCACACACACACACTCACAAACATATATATGTGTGTGTGTGTGTGTGTGTGTGTGTGTGTGTGTGTGTGTGTTTATTGTGCGAAAGTGTGGAAATATGAATGAAAGACCAGTATAGAATAAGATCAATTTATATACCAATGAATAATTTAACTTAGCGTGGCACAAAACCCTCAGAGACAGATTTAAACCAACTTAAAAAATCAAAACCAATTACGCATCGGTTTATAGTAAAAATGTTCAAATCTGTGTGCATATGTCTGAACCTATCATTCAAAAATATCTATCTCTAATATTTATTAGATTATTTAATAATATTAATAAAAAAAATATATTTAATATTTGCGAACGTTTAGTGTATATTAAGGAAGCCCAAAATGTCTGCACGGCAAAGAAAGAGAAATTTCTTTAGCTTTTATAAAAAATTTGAAAATGTAAATTGTCACTTATTTTCTCTTATTTTTCCGTAAGAACAGAGCCTTACCTTTATTTTTTCTAGGAATTTCTTAATTATGTTAATTAGACCGCATCATCAAGACAGATCAATCAAGCACCCGGTTTCGACCGGGAGTCCGGTGAGCTTCGGCCGCTGGACCGATATGTTGTAATAATAGCGTCGATCCCTGGCCACTCGATTTAAAAGGGCAGGGCTGGGTTTATTGCCCAGTACCGAGGCGCCCCTTTGAGGGGGAATGTCGACGGGATACACGCAATTTTTCACCCGCCATCCCATGAACTTCGGATTGTGGGTGGATCCCACGTTAATAGGGCCCTTGTGCCTGACCTGTTACGAGTGGGGTACTAGGAAAATAAAATCAAGTCAGAACAACTGCGAAAATGTGCCATTTTGAGAGATATGGCTTTGATTTATGGAATTCTCCTGTTTTGAAGAAGTTAAAAATAATTTTTAAATGTGATTTTCAAAAAAAATCCTTCCTATTTAGAATACGACTAGAATTCCATTAAGTTTCATACATTTTCCCGAGTTTTCTTTTTAATTCTATTTAATGAAAAATTAAAAACACGTGAATTTTGGCCATACCGTAAGTGTATATATATTCGCATAAAATAGTGTTTTATACATTTGCGCACGCCAGTTTGAGTGTGTGTGTGTGTGTGTGTGTGTGTGTGTGTGTGGTGTGTGTGTGTGTCCACGTGTCATTGTATTGAGGACGTATTCAATAATTCTTTGTATTTAAACATGTCTTTGGTTATTTGAATCTCTGTATTCAGTTATTCTCCTGTGTGTATTCGTGCATACTTTACGAAAAGGAAGTTGTTTTGTTCTATGAAAAATCGTCAGCGCATTTTCCCCGTGTTTTGGTTAATATGCCTTTAATTGTGTGTGCATATACCAACTTTCTCACTGTTTGTGTGTGTAGGTATTAGCGTTTATAGAGTGATTGCATATCGTGTTTCAGCGGTGCATGTAATCATTCAATGCGTGTAGTGAATGTGGATACACACCTTTTGGGTAGAACGTCTCATCGTGATTTGATAGTGAGCAAGCTAATTCCGAGTTCGATCCTCACTGGATATCTCATAGTTGAGGAACTTGTCTTACATCCTACTCATGGTGAATAGATTGGATAAATAACTAGGCACTCCATCGTGATGTAATGGTTTGCAAGTTGGTTTCGCAGATTCATTATTACTGAATAGCGGTTTCGATCCTTGTAGAATTCTTTATATTAACAACCTTGTATCATATTCAACCCATGAGGAGGGGTAAGAGTAAATACATACACAACATTTGGATGAAGGGTTCTGACTCAAATGGGTTAGTGTAATTTCACATAAGTAGAGGTAAATATATGAAAATGTGATCTAGTTTTTCAAAAATGGTTATAAAATACAAAGTCTATAAAGAAATAAATATGGTTGTTAGGTTAGTTTATTTTATGACTTGTTAACACGTGTTGGGTTATTTAATGCCGAAACCAGTAAAAAGTAGCTGCACGGCTACGTACTGCGTATCTCACCAACCAACAAAGTAAGACGAACAAAATACGCTGTAAACAACTGGAGAAAGTAAAGACGATCTTATAAGTGACGTTCTCCTGTGGACACCTACACATGGACACACCAGTGTAAACCAACCAGCAAAAACTTACATACAGCTCTATGCGGACACTGGATTATATGCAACGGACTTGCTAGGTGCGATGACTAACAGGGATGGATAGGGAGAAAGAGAGCCATTGAAATCAGTGTTGTCAGCATACCTTGATGATGATGATGATGGTGATATATTTTCAAGTAACTTATAATGATTTGTAAACAAGTATAGCTTAAAGTTACTATTCTTAATACTGATGATTTGTATGCAATGATATGGATTCATGTAACTACTTTTATTTAATAAATATTACACAAGGATTGGGAATAAAGTAACTATTTGTATTTAATAATAATTGTTTGTTTGCACACATTTATAAGGTTTCAAGTATTTCTATCTAATACCAATAATTTGATTGAAATTAATTTTTTTTCAAGTATCTAATGAGAAAAAAAGATTTGTAAACAATTATAGCTTCAAGTAACTATTTTTAATACAAATTTTACAGTTATATGGTATGAGGTAAAAAATAAGGAATGAAAGAACAAAACTCAGACAAAATTGTGTAGTATAATTCGCTGGAGTTTTGAACTCGGCTTCTTCTGCTTTTATTGAATTATCAGGATTATACAAGTGTTTTATAGAAGGAGGGAAGTAGATAGGTGGGTAAGTTTTGTAGTGAGGGAAATATTTGATTGGTTATTGGGGAAATCTTCGGGGAGGATGAGAAATGAATCAGATGGGAAGAGTGTTGAGGGTATAGGGATCGGCCCCTATATTTTTACGGAATGTGGAATTGACCAAATTAAAATAATTAAGTTTTCTTAAATAACTAGATTTACAATGGTATGTCATGAGTTTAGAATTAAGTAAACAAAAGAGAATCGAATGAATATTAGTTTAGAAATATTTTAGAAACAATAGAAACAATGGTTTAAATTCATCCGATAATTTACGTCACCAGAATTCCACATGTACCAAAATCATTCGATATTGCATCATTGCAAATCACCTGATATTTGAGGAATATTTTAGCTTAAGGAACACGTAGACAATGAATAATTAAAATTATAAAAAGGCCCATAGAGCTGGAAAAACTTCAGATAAGGAGACACAGAGACAGTGAGGAGCTTTTGCTCTTCCTGACTCAACAGAGTTGGAGAGGATGCTCCTAACTCGACAGTGGGAACGTCCGAAAACATCAAATACGACTCAACAGGTCCGTCTATCTTTTCGTCTCCTATTTCTCTCTCTCTCTCTCTCTCGATCAACAACAACAACTTTCAATCACAAGTTCCAATCACAGACAAACTACTAATATGTTGACACAAGCAATCACACTAATATAAACATCATGTCACACACAACTATACACAGACACAATCAGACTGCAACACCACTGAAAGAACAATGAAACTATATTAATTGTATTTATGTATATAAAGTTTGTTTCCTTTATCAATGTCTTCTTCTTTTGTTACCTATGGAAACTACATTTCCGTAGTCCTTATACATATAAATTGTAGGGACCCATAACTCGGAACTTCAACTCCTCAACCACACACTAACCAAACAACCGGGTCCCTACAAGGGGAAGTAAGTAGAAAAAATGAATGGTGAGAAATATGGTGAGAGTTATATGGTATGAAGTATTCCTATCTATACAGATAATTTTCAAACAGATCTATTTGACCCATATATAGGACCCTAACAGGTACTACCACCCTGGGTCTGAGTGAACCTGGGAGTAATAGCAATAAAGAGGTGATTCTACCCTCACCAGAATTCCATAACTCTAGCCTCACCACTGAATGCAGTTAATTGTTATGCTACAAACAACTTCCTTTTTAGTGTGAGGAGAGGATTTTCTGCAGAGAATGTTGTTGACATATTCAAAAACTTGTGGGCAGGAAATAAAGAAAAGAAAAGTATTAAAATTATAGAAATAAAAATTGAATTATGTGAAAAAGATTTCTTTTGAAATTTACATAATAAATACTTTCCCCAAAAATGAGTCAACAAAAAGCTAACCTACATTTTCGTTACCTTTACGGATTTATTTGAATTATGTTAAAATCTGAAAGCCGACATGCAAATACCGCTGAAGCAGAACAAGTTACTGAAAATCATGGTCACTGTAAACCAAGGGTTAATTTTATCCTGACTCGTATTACCTGTCGGGGATAAAATCAGTTAGCGATTCTATAATTTAAAAAATGAAAACAGTTAAATTTCTACTTTCAGTTCTCGTCATTTATTATGTAAAAGTAAAGTCATCGGGGCGGCCTAAAGTCGGTATCAGCCAGTCAGCGAGGGAGTCTATCCCCTTTTCAATAGCGCTAGACCAAGGAGATTGTTTTTGGCGTCTGGAGTGAGGCGCAACACCTACCATCAGCTCCTTACTTTACCGCACAGATCCCTGTGCTACTCATACGCTGAGTTGGCGAGGACCGGTATCGAACTAGGAACCTTGTGGTTTCTAGCCCAACGCTCTACCGACTGAGCTAACCCGGCCCCCTTGGGCGTATTTTACAAATTCTAAAAAGTGAATGAAGGTACGTGTGTATCAATTATAAATAGCCATCATTTTTCTCTATACGGCTGTACTTAGACAAGTATTACTGCATTTAGTCAGCAAACAATGATTTCTGTGTCGATCTGTCTGGAATGTGGATACGGTCTGATTACCCGATTCGAGGGTGTTACCTCACTGTACCTACCACGAAAATCTGAATATCCCAACTCTCACACCAAATAGTCCAGGTTAATGGAACGGTAAGGGTTAGCAGAATCTCAAATCTTTAGACCTTGTTTTGGTAAACGGGTCAGGCTTTTTAGTTCTCAAAAGTAAATGAATATACCTGAGTTCCAATAATAGAGAGCAATCATTTTTTTTCTTCTATACGCTTCTCTATAAAAAATTATTACCGCATTTAATCAACAAAGATTTCTGTGTCGAACTATTTTCTGGATTTTAGATACAGTCTGATCACCTAGTTCACGGAAATTAACTCTCAACATCTACTTTAGAAATCTGAATATGCCTACTCTCACATCAAACAATTAAGGTTAAAAGCGTGGTAAGTGTAACTCGAAGTCGAACATTTTTATATATCAACTCAACCTCTCCGCACGAGCAGAAAGTGATACGATGTTATTTTTTTAAGCGGAGTTTAACAGGTTTGAATTTAGAGTTTTCTTCTTAGAACGGTTACTATACCATGATTAAAGAAAACAGTCTGTCTCACTTTTTACCCATAGGTGGAGGGAGAATATTTTTATTTATACCTTTCCCGAGGATATCAGCCCAGTGTTAAATGCAAACAGCGTAGTCCGTGATTTGAACTCAGTTCGCCGTTTCCATTTTCTACGATGATAACCATTACATCACAAAAAACACTAGAGTTGTCCCGTTTACCCAAATTTATCTCATTCTCCAATAATATCTACAACGGAAAAATAAAGTCTAAGAAAGTTCGGTTTTGGGTTATTTTTCAAAATCCTTTTCGGGCAATAAAATTAATCTCAGTAAACTTGATGTTAACCTATCGTTTCGGCCGATTCATTCTTCGACTTTTGCCAGGAGTATAATCGACGAGAAAAAAAGGAAACAAAATTTCCTAAATGCTGGTATCTACACTCACAGGATTTAATTTGAATAAAACAATATTAACATATTTCTAGATTGTTCCAAGTGTGCTGAACGCCTTATGCGTTCCGTCATGGTGTAATGGTTAGCAAGCATGACTCACAAAACTGTATTTACAGAAACGCGGGATGCTCTATGCTTGTGACCTTGGGCCAAACACAAGGGTAAATACTTGTTTTCCACGTGCGTTGATGAGGATTGTCACTGATATTATTTTCAAATTTGTTTTTGCCTCCTGCAAAATCCAGATATTTTCCAGTCTTTCGTTTCGTTTCACTGTCAGGTCTGTTGAAGCCGTAGCAATTTACTTTATAATTATCCTTGAATTGGACTGTTTGATCTCATAAATTTCTACTTTTTTCGTTATAAACATTTCGTTATAAGCATTTGGTTTGAGCACATTATTATTCCTCATGGTTTGACGCCAGACATTTATACATTTAAGGAGTTAAATCAGCATTATCATTTAAACCGTCTCTCTTTCTCTGCATATCTGTTTCTGTATATATATATATATATATATATATATATATATAATATATATATATATGTGTGTGTGTGTGTGTGTTATATATATGTATATATATATATATAAGGCTTTTATAATTTGCTTTAAGCATTGTGTTTATATTGGTTTGTTGGTTGGTTTTGAAGGCTGTCACAATGCAAGTGTAAAGAAAAAAGAAGGTAACTATGGTGTTGTTTGTTAACCTGTGATTTATTCTTAATATTTCGAGATAAAAATGGACAGTCACTAGCAACGCCTTCAGTTCTGACGACCTTATGTGGAAGAGATTTTTATCTCGAAATATTAAGAATAAATCCCAGGTTAACAAACAACACCATAGTTACCTTCTTTTTCTTAACACTTGCGTCGTGATAGCCTTCAAAACCAACCAACAAACCAATATATATATATATTATATATATATATATATATATATATATATATAATATTATATAAATGAAATGGGTGCTATAATTAAAACAGTGCTTAATATCAGGGATAGGGCATTTATATCTAAGTTACGGTAGCGTTGGTATGGAGTCAACGGTGCCTAGTTACGGACAGATTCTCGCCTAAGTGTTGGTTAGATAACTACATGATTAAATGTATATATAAATGGGTGTGTCTTCATTTCATTTCGTGTATATTTGTAGTTACGAATGACTGTGTATATGTGAAAACATACGGGTGCATACGTGTACGTAAGCATAGAGTTAGATACTCGCGAAGGGTGCATGTGTATACATTTGTGTGTACTGCGTTGGTCGTTTTTGTGAAGATTTGTACTGTTTAAGAGTTTAATATCTCGGTTGTAGGTGATGGGAAAGGAAATCATGGACATATGTTGAAAACCTGTTGTTGAGTTCTCAGAACTATTTCCGGTTGAAATCGGCCAGGTGGATGATATACAACAATACTGGACTGTGTTACAGAGGAAACGCATGAGAAAATTTAACATTAATATATCACTACAAAAGGGAAGGACACTAAAAAACACAGACACACACACACACACACACACACACAAAAGACATACACACACACACACACACATGTATATATATATATATATATATATATATATATATATATATATATATATATAGAGAGAGAGAGAGAGAGAGAGGGAGATAGATAGATAGATAGATATTAATATAAGTAAGGGTAGCGAAGACATGACCTCAAATAAGTTTGGTAACTGTTAGTTTCTCGCCTATTCTATTTTTAAACCCATATATTTGCTCTATGAATAATATTGAGCATTCTTGACTCATTGAATATAGCATACCCGACTTTCTCTCTCCCCTCTCTCCGTCTCACTCTCTCTCTCTCTCTATCTCTCTCTATATATATATACATATATATATCAAGAGAGAGAGAGAGAGAGAGAGAGAGAGAGAGAGAGAGAGAGAGAGAGAGAGATTATTATCCCGCCTCATTCGTGTTCTTATTCTTTTTCCAACCGTCAAATTTGTGACTTTTCGGGTTTCTTTTTGTTTATTGTTCAGTTGATATATATATATATATATATATATATATATATATATATATATATATATATATATATATATGTGTGTGTGTGTGTGTGTGTGTGGTGTGTGTGTGTGTCGGGAAACAGAAAGATAAAATATATATATGTGTGTGTGAGTGCGTATATATATATATATATATATATATATATATATATATATATATAATATATATATATATATATATATGGAGAGAGATACAGAGAGGGGGAGAGAGACAGAGAAATTAACAAGAAGAAAGAGAAATAAAAAAAATGTAAAAGATTCGAATATAGGTGTTGTGAATTTTACAACTATCTGGATTCACAAGATTATGGGAAGATAGCGACACAATAGAATCTATCGGGTATTAAATCTACCTAAAAATCCTGGCTGTTACACAGGTCTAAACATCAGATAGTATTTACACAATCACTCTGGACAAGCTTCATTGACACAAGGCCAATTTCTAAGCAGAATTGAACATGATCAAATCATTATTTTTCCTAGGGCGGTTGCAATATCAAGATTAAAGGTTCCATTATACCCTACTATTCACCCCCAAAATATTTGAAATCTGAAATCGAGTTCCCATTTCCATTTCCTGTGAAGTTCCAATTCTGTACCTCAAAGTAGTTAACTTTAGTTCATTGTACGTTTTACTCTACATATTTTGTAGATTTTTATTATTATTATTATTGATACTAGCAAATATATGCACCCTCCGGGTGCAAGTATTTAAGTTTAATGTAATGAAATATTATATTAAATTAGAAAGGCTAATGAAACTAAATAAGAATACCGATAAAAAGATTTGAAAGAGAGGGAGTATAATAAAAAATAGAACAACTGAAACTTAGACTTCCATCACTCTTGTCTTTCATTGTTATTTTTTCTAATTTAAGTATTTAGTTAAAAGAGGAAGTAAAGAATAAAATGAGAGTTATCTTTTCTTGTTAATGGATTTCATTTAAGATTCATTGAAGAGATTTTTGCTTATATTCATTAAAATAAAACCAAACAGTTAGAAATCAATAATACTAAGCACATATTTAATAAAATCACATTTTTAATATCAATATGCAAATTAGCCTTCCCATTCACACTGTAAACCGCTATTTTGTTGTATATATAAATATAATTGCATGTTGTCAATATGCAGACATGGTTAACAGTATTAATAATGTAAAACAATTTCATTAATAATTGAGGTTTAAATAAAAATACAATCATGGAAAATGTGATGTCTATAACTAAGGGAATAGTGATATGAGTAGTAATATAGTTTCGGTTACAGACAGAAAAGCACACAATCTCCATTATAATAAGAATATATAATTAATGTATATGCAATAAATATATTTATATATAATTGATTTAATTGAGTTATAATTAATTACTATATACGTATATATATGTATAATTTATAAATATATATAATTTTATCATGTATATCATTAATATAAGAATATATAATTACTAAATTAATATATGTTCATTGTATATATAATTACTATATATATAATTAATATATATGTATATATATTTATATATATAGGTAAATAATATATGTATATAATCAATATTTATTATATATAAATATACAATCGTTTAATATGGATATATAATCAATTAGTATATAGACACACACATATATATAATTGATTAATATACACATACCTATTAATATGATTATTTCATCTATATATGTAATTGTTTAATATATCTTTATAATTAATATATATATATATGTCAAGTTTCTGACCGCCATCCTTGGCCAGTTGAAAAGGACTTAAAGTAAGTCCTGAACTATAGAATCCTTTGGTAAGTGAATAAGTCCTGCGTTATGGAATCCTACGTAGTGTCAATGGTCCAGTGATATTATCCTATGTTCCGTCGTCCACGAAGGTTCAAGTAGTTATGAGTAGGTATGACCAGAACAGCCGGTATGAATAACAATATCAGCAGCAGAGTACTGTCAGTGATTGGCCAAGAATATGGTCACATGATTATCACCGAGTCTATAAATAAGAGTGGGCATCTGGCACACACCTTATATACAAAAAACGGCAACAATAAATAAATATATATATATATATATATATATATATATATATATATATATATATATATATATATATATATATATATAAACGTGGTCTCTACAAATCTCCATAGGTTTCCTGTGGATCTGGTGTCAGAATGGTAACAACAATTTCTGTTTATTTTAAACGTAACAACTTACCTTTAGATCGATTTCCGGTGAGAATTTAGTTGTCCAATAATCCAATAAATGCCCAATGCAATTTACTTTTGCAGACTTTTGTATGTGGTGTAATGCAATGAAATCTTCTTCCTTCAAATGGATCGTCACAAAATCCAGGCGGATAGCAGGGAGATTGTTCAACAAAAAGCCGCGACTGACTCTCGCTGGTCTTTAGTGGGGTTAGTGGGGGGGGGACTAGAAAGGGAGAAATGTAATTAGTCTATTTATCAAGTTAAGCTTAATTGTGGTATAAGTATGGAACACACTGTGAGAAACGATCTCATTAATAATGATCTGCTAATCTAGCTTGTTAACCATTGCCCCACATGACGTGCCTCAAAGACTCGTAAATAGACATTGAAGAATTATAGAAAAAGAGGAGAAAAATTCAAGATGTTAGAATAGGAAGAATTTGCTATTATACTTTACTAGTACAAAATAAAAAACACCCTCCGGGCGATGTAAAAATAGATTTTGAAACATATTGCCTGAGGGGCGGGAGTAAAAAATTCAATGTCAGCGAGTGTGTACCCTAAGTAAGTAAAATCATCAAATTCATTAAAAAATAAAACAATTTGAAATGTGAACTTTAAATATGTATTAAAATAAAACAAACTATATATAGATATATAATACCAGTCATGTATTTATTAAAACTTGTTTTAAAAAACAATGAACACTGTCTAATGTTGCATGTTCAAATTTTGAGTGTTTTTATTCTGTTATGACGATTTTGGGTAATGTGACGTAAGTAGTGACGTAATTCTTGCTACAAACAAAAGCCGGAAGCAAATCTCCATTATTAATAGATTGTTTTGAATGAAGCTTTCCGAAGATATATTCTCCCACTATACTTAGGTGTATCTCGTAGTGTTTCTATACAATCACGTGTACTCTTAGGGAACGCTTAGAGGAAAAGCTAAATAAGAACTATAAAAGAATGTTGTATGCTGACTTGAACACACCCTGGAAACAGCATCCCCATAAAAATGCTACTGAACGACCACTCACCCCCTATCACACAAACCATCTAAGACGAACAAGACATGTTGGATACAGCTGGAGAAGTAAGGACCAATTATAAGTGACGTTCTCATATGGGAACCTGTGCATGGATACACCAGAGTAGGCCGACCAGCAAAAACTTACATTGATCTGCTCTGTGCGGATACTGGATGCAGTGTTGAAGACCTTCCAGGAGTGATAAATGATAGGGTCGGATGGTGAGAAGGAGTCATTGGGATTCGTTTTGTCGGTAGGGCTTGATGATGATAAGTACTTTCAACATTTTTTCATTTTACTTTAAATACGCAAAGCCAAGATTTAAGGTCTTAAATTAACTTGCAATATTAGAATCTTTCAGTTAATTTTTATAATATGCATTAATGCGTGTCCTGACCTCACAGCACCCAAACTGAAAATTTTAAAATGTAAGTTTAAATGTATTTATAAGACAGGAGGAAGCAGGAGCTCTCAAAATAGTTTTTGACTACCGAAAAAAGAGCTCCGTTTGGAATTTAACTGTTTTGGATTCAAAGTTTTCCTTCTCCTAGACGGGTTGGGTAACCAAAGTTAAAGAGCCCAGTCAACACTACTATTTATTTAGTTGGATTCGTACCTTTCCCAATGGTATTAGCACTATGTGAAATGAAAACAGCCGTTTCCAGGATTTTAACTCGTCTCGCTGTGTCATCACACCACACACCTCAAAATGATATTGCATTTACCTCTGAAATCATTTTGACAATGCATTCAGTTTAGAGACAGCTTTAAATTTCTATATATATTTCCCTCCACGAACTTAGAACTATTTTGTGTTTAAAACTTCGACTTTCTAGTCAATTTGTTAAAACAAAGAGTAAACGTATTAAGTATTCTAAAGAACAAAGACAATATTCAAACTGAAGAAAGAAAAAAAAAAAAAAAACAGCGGACATATTGCGTTGAGAAAATGTTGTTTGTTGGGTTTTTTCGTTGGATTTTACGGTATGTAACCCTTGGATTATTTTATGCCGAAGACGTTTTCGTTTCATTCATTTTTATGGGTATTCAAATTTTAAACTAATTTTTTAATACATTTTGAAAACTCATTTTTTTATCCATTTACACGGTGGGCGGCTTCTCCTGTTTTTCGGGACATTTTAATGCCGAATCAAGTCTTTTTTTATATAAAACAAAGGACTGATGTTGTTCACACACCACACACACGCCCTGTCGGTGGACGTTAGAATGCACCGACTGCACCTCTACAGAGGGGTAAGACTCCCCCAATGGGGCCACCTGTTGGCCGTGGAGGCGACCCATGATGCTTAAGGATAGAGCCCAGGTGGGTGAGCAGTTCATGACATGCTATACTCCACTTTGGCCCTATCTTGGGCTAGACGGGCGGTCGGAGAGGCCCCCTCCGATCAATCGGCTAGTCACGTCAAGCCCTAGCACCTATATGATTTTCCCAACCCTATTGCCCTTATGGCAAGCCCCAACCCCTTTTTATCATATGGGTGCTAGAAGGCGGTGGCCGCGGGTCTACATGTCCTGGGAATGACGTTAAACTCTATCTGATGGTGAGGTTCCAGTTTTGACTGACTATACCTGCTTTTGCTTAAGTGGTCACCCAATTAGGTATTGGCCAACCTCAGTATTCCTTAACTTCGGTGATCTAGCATGAACCGGTGTTTTCAGCGTGACTTGAATATATTTTCTGCGGAATGACTTGCCACATACCTACAATAATTGCGAATTTTCCTCTCATGACAAAAGTCTACGTTAAATGCTGCTTTTTTTTAGTCAGGCGGACACTCACCTGTAAGAAAAAAATTACCAAAGACATTTAGCTGGCTTCAATAAACACTATTTTGTCGTATCTCGTACTGAACTTAACTTAGGCTAATGAAGAAAGAAAGAAGATTTTGAGACGACGGAAGAAATAGAGACTGAAAGGGAAGTATAAAATAAAAAGAAATATAATAAAAAAAATTTAAAAAAACAGAAAAGCCGACACTTATACAAAAGACTCTTTACCAGCCGGAAACTATGGTGTGTTTCACACGCAAAAAGAATTACGAAAAAAAATAAGGTTAAAAATGTAAAGTGAAGGGATTTCATGAAAAAAGAAGACAGAGGCGTAATTATTTCCCTGCAGATTTACCTGAGAATTCTGTCAAAACAGGATGTTGTTGGTATTCACTGGGGTCGTAAGTTTTCCCATTCAACGCGACAACTGCAGACTCTTCTTCCGTCTTTTCTCCCGTCCTTCCTAACGTCATTTCTTGATGCTCTCCTTTTGATACTTCTGTCACGGTGTTTGTCGTTAGCATTTTTGCATCTGTTAACTTCATTTTTTAATTACTGCCCCTCTTCTTTCTTTCCTTCATCCCTTCCTTCCTTTCTTCCTTCCTTCACATTTTGCTTTGTTTATTAGGGCGGGGTTAGCTCAGTCGGTAGAGCGCTCGGCATGAAACCATAAGGTTCCTAGTTCGATACCGGCCCTCGTCAACTCAGTGTATGAGTAGCACAGGGATCTGAGCGGTAAAGTGAGGAGCTGATGGTAGGTGTGGCGCTCCACGTCAGACACAATAACAATTTCCTTGGTCTAGCGCTAGTGAAAGGGGGATAGACTCCCTCGCTAATTGGTTGATACCGACATTAGGCCGCCCCGACGACTTTACTTATTATTCTATTCTTACTTAATTATGTATTTTCCTTCCCCTTACATTTTTTTACAGTTGGACTCTCACTCTCTTTCTCTCTCTTTATTTTGCTATTTTTAACTCGAGTAATACGTTACCTTCTTTCTTTCTTTCTTTCTCTCTTTCTTTCTTCCATCTCTCCTTCCTACCTACTTTGCTTTGTTTTATTTTATTTTTTTATTCTCACGTATTTATATTTATATAGACCAACCCGACGAGCAGGATGTAACACAATTTCAAATTTTAGCGGAGTTTAACAGGTTTGAATTCGGGGTTTTCCTTCTCTTTGACTGGTTGCCTAACCAAGATTAAAGAGCCCAGTATGTCTTGCTTTTTAACCTTAGCTGGCGGGAGAATAGTTGAATTAATACCTCTAATTCTCATGTATATTCCTTCTCTCCTTGACTTAATTCAACGAATATATCCGTTTCCCTCACATTTCTTTACAGTTGAAATCCCGTCATGTCGGCTGGGACGTTAGAATGCACCGACTGTACCTCTGCAGAGGGGTAAGACTCCGCTAATGGAGCCACCTGTTGGCCGCGAGTGGCAATCTGTGATGCTTAATAATCGAATCTAGATGGCTGAGCAGTCCATGACCTGCAACACTCCACTTGGGCAGTCGGAGAGGCCCCCTCCGATCAATCGGCTGGTCATGTCAAGCCCTAGCACCTATATGATTGCACCAACTCCATTGCTCTTATGGCAAGACCCGACTCTTTCTTATCGTATGGGTGCTAGAAGGCTGTGGCTGAGGGTCTTCATGTCCTGGGAATGACGCTAAACTCTATCCGATGGTGAGGTTCCAGTTCTGGAAGTCAGGGGTATGTAGAACATTCCATAACCATAGCTCCCTGGCCCACCCTGACTCGGAGTGGAAGTACCTGTTAGGGTCTCATCTATGGGTTAAATAAGAAAATGTGTTTATAAAAGAATTGAGTATCCATTAAGAATGAATTTATTTTAAAACTTTGTCGGCATAAAATGACCCACTGAGGTTGATATGCCATAAAACAAACCAAACCAAACAGTTGAAATCTCTCTCATCCCTCCTCTCTCTCTCTCTTCATTTCACTTGGGTATTCACTCGCCTTTTTTATTTCATTCTTAATTCTTTTCTGTTTTTCTTTGTGTCATGATCTACTGTTGTTTTTCTTTCTCAGACTTTTATTTATATTCATATTTTAATTTTGTTTCTCTCTTTCAATCTTTCTGTCTTCTTTCATATCTCAATTGAGTATTCCCTGGTCTTCTTTCTTTCTTTCTTTCTTTTTTCCTTTCTTGTGTCATGATTTTTATTTTGTTTCTCTCTTTTAAACTCTTTCCGTCTACTCTCATATCATCTTTCTTTCTTTCTTTCTTTCTTTCTTATTTATTGCTTTATTATTTTATTCTTTATGTCATGCTTTCTTTCTTTATTTCTTTCTTTCTTTCTTTCTTTCTCAGAATTTTATTTATATTCATATTTTTATTCTCTCTTTCAATCTTTCTGTCTTTCCTATCTCAGTTGAATATTTCCTGGTCTTTCTTTCTTTCTTTTTTTTTCTTGTGTCATGATTTTTATTTTGTTTCTCTCTTTTAACCTCTTTCCGTCTTCTCTCATATCCTCTTTCTTTCTTTTTTCTTTCTTTTTTTTCTTTCTTTCTCACTTATTTTCTTTGTGTAATGGTTTCCTGTTATCACTTTTTCTCAAATATCCTATTTATATTCTATTTCTCTCTCTCTCTCTCTCTCTCTCTCTCTCTTCTTTCTCTCTCTCTCCTCTCTCCTCTCTCTCTCTCTTTCTTTCTACTTTCCTATCCCCACATTATCTCCAACCTTTCATTTCTTCTTTCTCTTTCGTATTCTCCATTATCTAAGTTATATTCCTCTTGTCTCTTGTCTCTTGTATTGTCCTCCTCGTGCTTCTCTCTTTATTTCTATGTCTATTTTAATATATAGAATTTCCCCTAACTTCTTTATTTCTCTCTTTCTTTCTCCATCTTTTAATTTTCAAAGCAATGTATCTTCTTTCTTTTCCCTCCTCTATATATCTATCTTTCTTGTTAGTTCTCTTTTCTAGCATCATCTCCTTAACATACACTCCCGTCACTAATTTTCTGCATTTGTAACTGGAGGGAACTTTCATTGTAGGCCAGTAGGGTTAATTCTATGGACCTCGTTTGTTTCTTTCCATTCAAGAAACTTTGATAAGAGGTTAGATCATTGGAGTATCAACCCTTGAGGTCTCCAGTTCAATTCGCAATGCTTACGAAACATCTCTGCTTGTTAGAAGTTATACTAAAAAAAGCGCCTCGGGTGGTATTTATTCCGACTCAATATACGGTGAATGCGGAATAATACCGGAGGACAAGGCTAAAGGAATAGTATCAAGGAAAATGAACTAAGTCTGGCTTAAGGCTGAACTTATGTAGCGTCAATGTGAATATTTCTCGTTATCTATAGTATATAATTCAAACAAACGAATCACTTTTATTACGAGTCTTCATAGTTAGTTGGTTGGTTGAATTTTACGGCATGTCAACCATTGTTAGGTTATTTTATGCCGAATACATTTTTTTTCATTATTGAGGGGTATTGAAAAAACAGATCAGCACATTTTTTTAAACAATTTTTTTCTATTTAACCCATAGATGAGACTCTAACAGGTACTATCACTCCGGGTCAGGATGGAAGTAGGAGTAATGGCGATGAAGGGGTAATCCGCCCTCCCCAGAGCTCTAGAATTGGAACCTCCCCATTAATGCCAAATCATACTTAGTATTATCTGCGTTATTCGGACTATTGTCCTCATCTTCATTGTTATCTGTACAACGTTTCGGCCGATATGCCTTCCGGCCTTCTTCAGGTATTTCTTGTCGGACCCAGGAACCTTCTCGGACTCTGGAACCTTCTTTTCGGACTCGGGAACCTTCTTGTCGTAATCGGGAGCCATCACGGAACTTTGAACCTAACACGTTATTCAGTCCCCGGGGGTATCCTGTTCTCATTACCATAGCTGGGGCAGGGGCGTTAAGCTGTGTTAATTGTTATTCTATGTTACTGCTACCCTTGATCAGGATTGAACCTGCTATCTAGAGATAACTGTCACTTAGAACTGTCTTAACCTAACTAACTTATCCACTAGGCCATGTGTCCAATTGAAATTGGACACATGGCCTAGGCAAGATCCAAGTGTTTATTTTTTTCGCTTTCTTTCAGTTTCACTCATTGGTTGGCCGAGACGGCAAAATACACGAGGTGACAGGTTCTCTTCTTGTTGATCAATACTAGGTCTGGTCTCCTGGATGGGATTAAGTGAACCGTCTGTATCTCAAAGTCCCAGAGAATGTTATGCGTTTCAATTGGACACATGGCCTAGTGGATAAGGTAGTTAGGTTAAGACAGTTCTAAATGGAAAGTTCCAGACCCTAGAAGAAAAACTCCCAGCTACATAAGATAGCAAAGATGATCAGAAGAATATAAGACAGGTGAAAGGGAGGTGATTACTTTGTTTTGAAGTATTTACAACAATATTGATATATTGCGCAGATGAACATCTTATTATAATGGAGATTGTGTGTTTTTCTGTCTGTAACCGAAACTATATTCCTACTCAAGTCACAATTCTCTTAGTTATTGACATCACATTCTCCATGATTTTATTTTTATCTAAACCTCAATTATTAATAAAATTGTCTTACATTATTAATACTGTTAACTATGTCTACATACTGACAACATGCAATTATATTTATATATACAACAAAATAGCGGTTTACAGTGTGAACGGGAAGGCTAATTTGCATATTGATATTAAAAAATCGAATTTAATAAATATGTGCTTAGTATTATTGATTTCTAACTGTTTGGTTTTATTTTAATGAATATAAGAAAAAGTCTCTTCAATAAATCTTAAATGAAATCCATTAACAAGATAAAATAACTGTCATTTTATTTTTTACTTCCTCTTATAACTAAATACTTAAATTAGAAAAAAATAACAATGAAAGACGAGAGTGATGGAAGAGTAAGTTTCAGTTGTTTAATTTTTTATTATACTCCCTCTGTTTCAAATCTTTTATTATACCCCCCTCTGTTTCAAATCTTTTTATCTGTATTCTTATTTAGTTTCATTAGCCTTTCTAATTTAATACAGTATTTTATTACATTAAAACTTAAATACTTGTACCCGAAGGGTGCATATATTGCTAGTTATTCTAATTATCCTGTTTTATTGAAAATACGAGAAAAATGGTTTTAAAAAGAAATTTTAAAATTACATTATTAAATGTAATCTGTTATAGATAATTGAAAGGATTTTCTACTATATAAATACATTTGTGCGTGTGTCTCTGTGTGTGTGTATTTTCAGGTGTGTGTATTTTTGTGTGTTCGCGCACACCCAGGTATAGCGCATCTATACATATGTAAGTAAAAAGTAAAGTCGTCGGGAGGCCTAAAGTCGGTATAAAGCCAGTCAGCGAGGGAGTTTATCCCCTTTTCACTAGCGCTAGACCAAGGAGATTGTTTTAGCATCTGAGGTGGAGCGCCACACCTACCATCAGCTCCTTACTTTACCGCACAGATCCCTGTGCTACTCATACGCTGAGTTGGCGAGGACCGGTATCGAACTAGGAACCTTGTGGTTTCTAGCCGAACGCTCTACCGACTGAGCTAACCCGGCCCCATACACATGTAGGGTGTTAAAAAAATTGATATCATTTGAGATGTGTTTCAGAAAAATTGATATAATTTTATCATCTAATAACCTGTCCAAATCAACTTAGATTTAAACAGAATATGTAGAAATAACAAAAAACACTATGTTTATTGTTTAACCATATTTTCTTTCCAATGCATTTTCAGACCTTTGGGGCCCGGGTTAGGGTTAGGGTTAGCCTAACCCTAATCAATTACAATTGGCACGACCTTCGACTTCATGTTCCACAGTTTTCTCAGCAACCAACATCCTCGCATAGTTGGTCAATGTAGGTCCTTGCTGGGCGGACCACATTAGCATATCCATGTGTTGGCTTCCACAGGAGAACGTCACTTATGAGCTCGTCCTTGCTTCTCCAACAGTCCTGCATGTCTAGTCCGTCTCACTCGGATGGTTTGTGAGATAGGAGGCAAGTGGCCATATAGCTGCTTCCTTGTGGGATGCTGTTTCCACTTGTTCAAGACTGCACGCAGCATTCCTGTGCAGCTCCCATCTAGCTTATTCTCAAGGCGCTTCCTTAGGGTCCAAGTGGTGCAGCCATACAGCAGTACTGATATAACCACAGCCTGTAAGAATTGTCGCTTTAACTTTTCAGTGAGATCAGATTTCTATATGACTGTTAATTTGTTTGTGGCCGACCATACCTTTCCTATTCGTGTATTTACATCGCTTTCTGTGGATGAGAAATTACTACCTAGCTATGTGAATTGTTCTACTTACTTAAGAGGCTTACCCTGGAGTATGGAGATATCTCCTTTCATTTTGAAACTCATGAACTAAGTTTTATCGGAGTTCACATAGAGGCCGATATTCTTTGCTGCCTCCTCCAAACTATGTAGTAGTGAGTCAGCCTGTGCCGGTGTATCTGCAAGAAGTGCAAGGTCATCAGCGTAGTCTGCATCTGTGACTGTTTGTGCGGGATATCGCCTGCTTCTTGCCTTACTTAGTGTGAAACCGTTTTCTTTTATGGTATTTAATGATGTTCGGAGTACATAATCTAGGCATATCATGAATATATATGGTGCTAATGTATCTCCTTGTAGGACTCCAGTGGCGAAAGAAATATGTGTCGCCATCAGGTGAGCGTATCATTGCTTTCGTGTCTTTGTAGAGCATCATTATAGTGGCAACCTATTATTTGGGGAGACCATACGCTAGTAGAGTTTGTTCCATTTTCCCTCTGTGTATGGAATCAAATGCCTTGGAGAAATCAACGAATAGCAGTATTGCCTCTAGGTTCTTTGCTCGAACCCCTTCTATGATCCGTCGAATAGTCAGAATCTGAGAGGTTGTGGATCAATTTCTGCGGAATCCGTTTTGGTTTTTCCTAAGGATTTTTCTCTCTTTCGGGTCGGATGCGATTAAGAAGAAGGCGATTATATATCTTGACTGCAATCGCATTAAGAGTTATAACCCTGTAGTATTTAGCGAATCCTAGGTCTCCCTTTATAGGCAATGGGAGGATGCAGCCTTTCATCCATTTATCTATTCTGTTTTGTTTATAGACAGCATTACATAGCCTAAGCAGTATGTCATTTTCCTATCTTCCATACCTCGGGGGTATTTTATCAAGACCTGCAGCTTTTCTACATTTTAGCTTCTTTAAGACTTCGTTGAGTTCACCTGTTGTGAAATCCCCCAGTTTGATGTCTAGTTGTCCATCTACAATCTTTTGGGTATTATTTCTATGATTTTAGGGGGGTTCCCTAGAAGTTTCTGGAAGTGGTCTTTCCATTTCTGAAGTCTATCTTTTTGGCTAGTTGCCTTTAGCTTTGGTCTAGGGGTACTTTTCCTACCACTAATTTCATTTACTGTTTGCCAAGCTAATCCCGGCTGTCTGTTTTCTACCGATTGTCTGATTTATTTATTTGTACTTGGATGTATTCTATTTGTTCTTTTTTGTATGTTTCGGTTAGGTCTATCTGGGCTTTCTTAAGGTTGTGTAAATTAGTGTTAGTTGGATTTGTTTTATTACGTTGGGCTACTTTTTTGACATTGTTTCTCTTTTCTTTAACTGTTGTCTCCCACGGGACAAAGTGTTTGGCTCTTAGTTTGGTCGGTACACACTCAGCTGTTGCTTCTAGGTGGGCACTGACAAAGTTTTCATATTCCTCATTTGGAGTGAAGTTTTCAGACATCTCTTGGAGAATATCAAATCTATTTCTACTGCTACAGCGTAGCGATTGCATATATCGCTGTTGGCAAGTGTCGACCACTCAAATCGTACAGATCTATTGGTTTGCTTTTTGTTTCTACGTAGGCGTAGTCGTTATTTTCCTGTGCCTATTCTGTGGTCGGCGGATACTCCTCCAAAAGAGGAGTATGCTTCGCAGTTCATTGCACTATTTATCCATTTTTTTATTTATTAGGATATAGTCTAATTGGGCTTTTGTATTGTTTGGGTATTTGTAGTTTGCCTTTTCTTTTTTGGTATTTTGTATTTAAGCATACAAGCCTGTTCTCAATAGGGAACTCGGCTAGGAGTTCGCCGTTTCTATTTGGGATAAAGGCAGTATCTATTGTTCTCATTTTTGCCTATCTGCACATTCATGTCACTCCAATGACCAGGACATTGTGTTTGGGTATTTGTCTGCACAGGGAGGATAATTCATTATAGAACTTTGATGTCCGTTTCTTCACTAACATTAGTGGGGCCATAGGAGGAGACTACCGTCATGCAGGGATTCCCATTAAACGTAGCGCATATAATTCTTGGTTGGATTTTGCTACACTATTTAGTGCTTTTATTTCTCGGGAGCTGAGGAGCATTCCTACACCTCCTATGGTAGCATTTATGGAGTTTGTCCACGCAGATGCTGACACAAACGTCCTTCCATTACCTGTTTCGTGATATTTTATTTCTAATTAACTATGATCAAATCTATGTTCTTGTACGCAGATTATGTCTATATGTTTTATCCGCAGCAGACGCTGTTAACTCAGGTAGTTGGTTTATCGTTTATAGCGTGCTGACATTAAATGTTGCTAAGTTTAAAGTTTGTTTACACCTTAGAAGGTGTGTTTGACTCCTAGGTTATGTGGTTGTCTTTTTAGATATTGTGGACAGAGCTGCATCTTTGGTAGTGGTTGTGTCTTGTTTGTCTGCTCTGGGTCTGATGCGGTTTGCGTGATGTTGTTGGGGCACTGTAGCCAACTTTCTGACTCGGGCCAGTGCTCGCACCCGTGGTTGCGACCCAGAATCCGCGAGAAGGGCGATGCTGTATTATTTTACATTTTTGTGTTCTGTACTAGGTTTGGTTGGCTCGACTTCATCGAAACCTTTCATTGGCTGTTTTGTAAACTCATCAATAGATGTTAGACTGAGATGAGGAGCAGCGAACTGTTTGATCCTGGCCGTTGGCCTGTTTTTGAGCTCATCCACCTAGCATCTTGTGAGATACACCGTTGACTCATTTTGGGTTCATCCGCCGTGTCTCACATCCACCACGCTGCTACCAATGGTTTCAGGTTGTAAGTGTAGGTTCCTGTATCTTGAACTGTTATTCAGAAGAGAAGAAAAAGTGAGAGGGGGCACTACTTGATATCTAAGTTTTAACTTAGTATAAGTCCTCAAGATCCCCTCCTATTTAGGTACTGCAGGAAGGCTTCCTTTTTTGTGTCTGTTTTATAGAGGGAAGTCATTTGATGATTAAGCTTTTGAAAATTACACAAGCACTTTTATTTTTTCCCATGACTATTCATCTTAGATTCTGCTTGCTTTTAAGAAACTTAATTCAGATTAACACAAGCTATCTGGTTGTGTCTTGTATATATATATATATATATATATGTGTGTGTGTGTGTGTGTGTGTGTGTGTGTCTATGACCCTCCCCATATACATATACAATTGTGATTGTCTATTTTAGACGATGGCGTAGTTTTTTTTTGTTTTTTTTAATTTTCTTTTTCTTTTTTTTTTTTTTCTATTTTTTTTTCTCACTCTCACTTACAGCTACGTGAGTGGCTGAACAGACCGATCCTCGAATGGCAGTCTCTGGTGCAATGGCTGCAAACAAAAGGTGATGCTTTCTGTAGGTGTTGGGGGTGCCGCTATTTCTCCTTTCTTTTAGCTCTCTTTTCTGTGGCAGCTTTTTTCCTCTCTTCTTCACTTCTTTTTGTTCCTTGTTTGACGAGGAGGCGCCAGGTTGCACGGTCTACTGCACAAGCCTCCCACATGTCTATGTCGATGCGGTATGTCTTCAGGTCTCTCTTGCAGACATCTTTGAAGAGTAGGCGTGGTCTCCCTGCCGGTCGGGTGCCCCCCACTAGTTCACCATTCAGTAGGTCTTTGGGGCTGCGGCCCCTACTATGAATATAATATTCTTTCTTTTAAAATGGATATATTAGTCCATCTTTTAAAATATTGCAAGCAAGCAGGGTATGTGTGGGTAACTAGGGGGGGGGGAGTCCAGTTAAGCAACTATCTTAACTTTATTTTAAGGATTTTTGAATTATTTTTTTTCCTTTCTTCTTTCACCGATCGGTTTTAATTCATTTCTTTTAAAATACGTAAATGATCCAACATTAGTATTGATTTAGTTATCAACATTAAAGCAAACTCAAAACTATATCATTGTGAAGTCAAAGATACAACATATCTTATATCTTCGAAAAGAAACAAAATAGATATCAAATCAATTATTAAATATTTCAGTAAAACTAAATAAACTTTTTACCATGGTTCTGCTTGCTTTTAAGAAACTTCATTCAGATTACCACAATCAGTTATATATATATATATATATATATATATATATATATATATATATATATATGTGTGTGTGTGTGGTGTGTGTGTGTGTGTGCGCACGCGCGAGTGTGTGTGCGTGTCTATGTTCCCCCTCATATATATATATATATATATATATATATATATATATTTAAATCATTGACAAACGTGCGCACACACACATGTATAATATATATATATATATATAATATATATAATATAATATATATATATATATATATATATATATGTGTGTGTGTGTGTGTGTGTATGGCTATATTTTTACATATGTGTCTATATTAAATATATATTAGAAATACACACCACACATATGTATATATGTGTGTGTGTGTGTCTGTGTGTCTGTGTTGTGCGCGCGCGTGCGTGTCTATTCCTCCCATATATATATATATATATATATATATATATATATATATATATAAATCATTGACACACACGCGTACACACACATGTATATATATATTTATATATATATATATATATATATATATATATATATGTGTGTGTGTGTGTGTGTGTGTGTGTGTGTGTGTATATAGGACATATTTTACATGTATATGTCTACATTATATATATTATATATATATATATATATATATATATATATATATATATAATTTATATATATATTAGAAATAGACGCTCATATCTATGTATATGTGTGTGCAAGTTTGTATTTTTATATACATTTAATTAAGATGTTACTGCATGATATTATTTTTTTTAAAGTATAGACCTAACTCTATTGCTTTTGGAACCCCAGGTACATTTTTCATATTCTCAATAGAATTTCAGTTCAATTTTTCCTCGTTCATTTATTATTGATTTCTAACTCCAATTTCATCTGCGAAAGTTATGATTTTACGGTTAAGATAATTATCAAATGTATATTTATAAATTGAATTAAAAAAAAAAAAACTTCCTCTGCTTCTTAAATCTTTGTCCATTTCTTTTATAGTCTTGCATATATAAGTAAATATCTATGTCTCTATACATCTGGGTGTGTATGTGCATATTTATTCGCTTGGTGCTGTTTTTTTTCCTTATATGCATGAATCGCATTTGTTAATATGCAGGGACTTTAAATGAAAAACAAGGAATAGAGAAAATATATGATATTAGAATTAATTTAAAAGCCAGGATTTTCTATCAGAAATATATTAATTTACATAAATTAATAAAAGGCAGGAACGGAAATCAATGGTGGAATTAAATTGAATGAAAGAAAGAAAGAGTCATATTTAGAGAAAAAAAAACAACGTTTGTGATTGTCTGATGTGAAAACGAGGCTGAAAGGTAATTCAATAAGGAGAAAAGCAAAACTGCCTGAAATGCGTTATATTGTATATAAAGAGAATTTATATATAAGCAACATTTTCTTGTCCACCTTTGCATTTATTCCCAATATCTATATAGCTAGTGTAATGGTTAGAATCCCCGCCTGTCAGCCTGGTAGTTAGGGTTCGAATCACACACAAAGCTGCTTCCTGTCTATAACTCTGCTGATGAGGCATACTAGGCCGAAATGTACATATAGAGATTGACTTTTTCTCGATTTGTTTACACCTTACAGTTGAACAGATGTATTCGCCTAATTTATTAATTATCAACTAATTAATGTTCAAATTAGGTATGACTTCAATTAAGCACGTATTCTCCCAAAAATTGTCGGCTATCGGCATCTCAAACAAACTGTTTGTTTATTCTCATATATATATATATATATATATATATATATATATATATATATATATATATATATATGTATATATATACTAGGATCAGTCAATGAATAAGAGGGGTTGAGCCCATGGTGTAGTGCTAGACTGCAACATCACAGTAAGCGATTTCGAATTCCCGTCGCGCTATATCATGCAAGCTTTTACTAATAATTTTGGGAGAGGTAGGAAACCCCTTAGTCATGGCTTAAATATTACCACTACCGGACGTCTTTAGCATTAAATAAACCAAGAAGGTTGATATGCATTTAAAGAACCCAAAACAAATCAATGAATAAGAAGATTTTTGAAACTTTTTTTCAGATTTTTTCAAAAAGTATTAACACTGCATTGTTTAGAACGGATTTATTGCAAAAATTGATTCAATCCCTCAAAATATTTGTTTTGAGGTAATTCAAAATGGCGACGAGTCAAACAGAGTGCTCCAGACTTGAACAGATATCTGTCAGCAAATCTCTAATCGCTGAAAAGTGAAAACCATGTGCAATTTACGGAAGAATGTGTGATGAGTACGAAGAGGAATATTTGAGTTGCCAAATCTTTAGATATAAACTAAAGTCGTTGGGGCGGCCTAATGTCGTATCAGCCATGCAGCGAGGGAGTATATCCACTTTTCACTAGCGCTAGACAAAGGAGATCATTTTAGCATCTGAGGTGGAGCGCCACACCTACCATCAGCTCCTTACTTTACCGCACAGATCACGGTGCTACTCATACGCTGAGTTGGCGAGGGCGGGTATTGAACTAGGGACCTTGAGGTTTCTAGCCGAACGCTCTACCGACTGAACTAACCCGACCCTTCATTAGATATGATTCATTATATTTATTCAATGAACCTTTTAGATACTATCTTAACGCACTTCATGTCATAAATATGAGCTCTCTAAGGGGTGATTTAAACTAACTTTCTCTACGAAGCATATAAGCAATGATCGTTTGCTCAAAAACTAGATATCTCTGTGATCGTAAAATATATAAACAAACCTATGTATTTGATAGTTTAACCACCAGCCCCGATACAGCAGCTGTCATTGGCCGAGGGGATAAGAAATCAGGCTGGCAAACGGTCAGTCTGAGTTCGGCCCTAGCCAAGGATAGGTACTGTGTCTAGCCAAGTCATCATATATATATATATATATATATATATATATATATATATAAAGATAAACCTAATGAGTCAGATGTAACTACTAAAAGTTTCTCTTAGTGCTCTTCAGGGCTAAGATCTAAGCGAAACTTTTAGTAGGTATATCTGACTCAATAGGTTTATCAATATTATTTGCTCTATTTAGGTATTGAGCACTCTTTATTTATTAGCTTTAGTTTATCCTTGCAGTTTTTGTATGAATATATATTTTTCATATATATATATATATATACATATAAATTGTTTTTTTCTTTTGGCCAAGTTTTATAGTATTAACTGATTATTTTCGGTTGGTACGACTATCTTGGTCTTTTTTTTTTTTTTCAAATTTTTTTCTCCCCCGGTGATGTTTGGTAGTATATGTTTACAATCAAACTATTTTGCCGTTTTTTTCCTACCACAAAGGTTTACCAACAAGTTTGATATATATATATATATATGTAGAGCGTTCGGCTAGAAACCACAAGGTTCCTAGTTCGATACCGGTCCTCGCCAACTCAGTGTATGAATAGCACAGGGATCTGTGCGGTAAAGTAAGAAGCTGATGGTAGATGTGGCGCTCCACCTCAGATGTAAAAAAAATCTCCTTGGTCTTGCGCTAGTGAAAAGGGGGATAGACTCCCGCGCTGATTGGCTGATACCGACATTAGGCCACCCCGACGCTTTTTCTTACTTTACTTATATATATATATATTCAAACTATAAAACCCCGAAATAACAAAAAGAGCTGTAGGACACTAAAGAATAAGATAATCACTAAACATACTCATCATCAATGCATACTGACAGCATAAATTCTTTTGACTCTCTCTATCTCTGTCTCTGTCTGTCTCACTGTCTGTTTGTCTGTCTGCCTCACTCTCTCTCTCTCTCTCTCTCTCTTATCATCACTCCCTATCAGCTATCACACATGAGGATTTCTCTAGATATCACCCAGTGTCCACACAGAGGTAATAGATGTAAGATCTATTTTGCTGATCGGTCACCAATTGTGTGTCCATGTGTAGTAGTCCATAAGTGAGCATCGCTTATACGTTCACTTTTCATTCTCCAACAATGCACAGCACGTCTTGTTTGAGTTTTCTTTGCGTGTTGAAAGGTAAATGGTTGTACAGCTGTTGTTTTGCAGAGTGATGTTTTAAGGATTTGCTAAAAATTGCACGCAACATTCTTATGTAATTCGCGTATATATACAGAAAATGGTAATAATACATGAATGGAAAAAAGTCGCAACAAAATCCCCAGAAAATAAAAGCAGGAAAAGAGATTTAATGGGCTATACAATCTCTTTCGTCAGAGCTCTAACAAATAATGAATATAAAAAAAAAAAAGGAAAAAGACATTTCATGAAATTCATAAAATATTACATATTGGAATTTTTAAAAAAGTAACTAAGAAATATTTTCTTGTACATAATATCATTGTGAATTTTTCCACAACGTCAGAGATGAATAATGGTGGCCTGCAGCAAAAAGTTAAACAATTTTTTGCGGAGGAGGCGCTTGTGGTGTAATGGTACCGTACTAAGAAATGCACACGTCTACCCATGTTCAAATCAAGGACGAAGTTGTTTTTTTTTTTATTTACAATAGCAAGTTTATAATCAGATTAGTTGATGTTGGAAATTATTCCAAGATGGTATCTTAGAATTGTTATAGTCCATATTGAGAGATCAATGTACAATAGTTCGGTAATTATACACTGAGCAATATATTTGATAAAAAATGTCTTAAATACCGGTTATATTAGGTGTTTAAAAATTCTTTTCTTAGGCTGGATATGTCAATCATAAGAAATCTCCCAAGGGACAATTCATGAAAACTCCAGGAACAAACAACATATTCATATATATATGCATATTCATATACATGCATATATGTATATATACATGTATGTTTATATCTACAAATGTATATGTATACATGCATATATATGAATGTATATGTATGCATGTATATATATAAATGTATGTAAGTACCTATATATATATGAGTATACATGTATATATATGTACGTATATGTATACATACATATGTATATTTATATAGGTATATGTATATATGTATACATGCATATATGTTTATTTATGTATGTATATATATATATATATATATATATATATATATGTGTGTGTGTATATGTATATATACATGAATATGTATATGTGCATATACATGTATATATTCATATATATATCTGTGTGTGTACATATATGTATACATATAAATATATATTCCTATATATATATGTATTCGTATAAATACACATAAAATACACAGACATATATAATATATATATATATATATAATATATATATATATATATAAGTAATTGGTAATTTGCTTGAAGCATTGTTAAGTATGTTATTATATATTAATGATTTGAAGGCAATTACAATGCATGTAACAATAAAAAAACAAAAAAAACATCTTCTTGTTTTTATTTTTATATGCATTGTAATTGCCTTCAAATCATTAATATATAATAATAATAATAATAATAATAATAATATATATATATATATATATATATATATATATATATATTATATATACTTTGCAGGAAAGTAAAGTGTCATGAATGTTTATTGAATATTTGTGCTCCTAGGCATGACTGAGAATCAAAAGTATTTTTATTTTCGTACACAGTTTATAATTTTCCATTTATAGAACACATCTTTGTTTTGTTTATATATTTAATCCGAGACATCGAAATAAATCGACTGATATCTCTTCAGTTTTCCGTAAAATCATAGATTAGGCAATGCATTTGCTAATATGAGGGCATGCGTTTGTTTAAGTGTATACGTACATGTTTGGCCAGAGTCTCTGATATATTCCAATACATGAAATGTTGGTTGTTTATCTGTACTATTATATAGGAATAAAAAATTATAGATTCAGAGCATGCTTCCTATTGGACAAAAAATTAACCTATATTCCTTCGTTTGCTCTTTTTTTTAATCATACAGAACAAAATATATATATATGGAAGCGCGTGGTTAGTCGTGGGAAATGGACTTGTCGACCCTGGTTCAAATCCCATGCAAGGCTGCTTGCATTTCACATAGAGCTAATACCCTTGTATGATTGTTCATTTTTGCAGCATTGGATAGGTAACTAGTCTAAGAGAGGGATAACTCTGAATTCAAAATTCCTGAGGTCGCTCGTTGATTGGGTTTGTGGCAACCCTCGATGCCCAATTCTTTTCTATCGACTGTGCCAAAAAGTGTGGATGGTCCAACACAAGCCTTCACCACAAGAAAAAGATCACTGTGTGGGTGTTCATTGTGTGTATGAACCCTCATACGTCGAAAATCGACGGGAGAGTCCATAATATATATATATATATAAATATATATATATATATATATATATATATATATATGTGTGTGTGTGTGTGTGTGTGTGTGTGTGCGTGTGTGTGTGTTTCTGAGTCTCTGTGTATGTGAATGTTTAAATTATTTAAGTTTTCAACTTACCTGAGTATCGGCTTTGGTAAAAATTGAGAAAAGTAAGTAAAGTTGACGGGGTGACCTAAAGTCGGTCTCAGCCAATCAGCGAGGGAGACTATCACCTTTTCATTAGCGCTAGACCAAGTAGATTGTTTTTGCATATGAGGTGGAGGCCACACCTACCATCAGTTCCTTACTTTACCGCACAGATCTCTGTGCTCCTCATACGCTGAGTTAGTGGGGGCCGGTATCGAACCCGAAACATTGCGGTTAACTAGTCGGACACGCTACCAACAGAGCCAAACCGGCTCTAGTAGTATGAAAAATTAATTTACCTTTATCTGTATACAATTTTTTTGTATATAGAATAATACTACTATAATTGACAGTCAGGGTTCGAGTCACGCGCGGGGCGGTCTTCCTGTCTATAGCACTGCTGATGAGGCCTGGTGGGCCGAGGTGTACCTACAGAGATTGATTTTTCTCGATTTGTTTGGCCTTACATTTGAATAGGTATTCCCGCCTAATTAATTAATTAATTATTGATTAATTAACTTTCAGAATTGGGTATGACTTCAATTAAGCACATATTCTCCCAAAAAATTGTCGGCAAAAAAAGCCATATCAAAACACATCGTTTGTGTGTTTATTTCTCATATATATATATATATATATATATATATATATATATATATATATATATAATTTAATATACCAAGCGTGTTGGTAGATCCTTGCGGAGAGAAAAAAACCCGGCAGAGAGTTTGATTGTAAAAATATACTACCAAACATCAACCAGGAAGAAAAAAATTTTTGAAAAAAAGAAAAGACCAAGATATTCGTACCAACAAAAAATAATCTATTGGTATAGTATTTGGCCAAAAGAAAAAACAATTTATATGTATATATATGTATATAAGATATATATATATATATATATATATTCATATAACCGCTATATATGTTTATGCGAAACTAATAGTAGGTTCGTCTGACTCAGTAGATTATCTTTATATATATATATATATATATATATATATATATATATATATATATATATATATATGCTACTGCGGACAAGCCGTTTTTCCAACATCTCCCTATCAGTCACTGCGGTCAGTCAAATTTTCAACGCACAATTTCCACTAACCCTGAGTGTACTAGCAGCATCCTACAATGCCATCAAACTTTGTCGGTTTCCCATCACATTGTGGAAATGACAAATCAAGAAGCTGCCCCTTCCCATAATCCTTTGTTGTATTCAAAACTTTCCACTACGCAAGCGTTCATTCAATACTGCGTGATATTAACTGACAATATTATATTGAACATGAATGATTGGAGAATGTCCGTACGATGTCAGTGTACAAGATCTCAATAGGGAATCGTTAATTCAGTGATATTAACTCGAATTGTATATGATATGAGAATGTCATTGGAAAGTCGAGAAAATGTTCTGCGTAGAAGATCAAACGATTATTTTGTAATATATATATATATATATATATATATATATATATATATATATATATACTATAGTGTGAGATTGTCACTGTTTCAGCTTTTGCTGGAATGGCGTACCAAAGGCAGTATTATTGGTAGAGTGCTCAATATAAAATAGAGCTGTTATATAATATAATAAGATAAATATATAAGGGTTTTACATATCTATTTATTAGGTGACAAAGGAACATTCACGACCAATTGGTTTCATCTTCCACTGATGATTGCATTGATGAAACCAAATATACCTTATATATTTATCTATATTATATATATATATATATATATATATATATATATATATATATGGGGCTGTATGCTTGTGGTGTGTGTATGTGTGAGGTGTGTTGGCACCTTCTTGTTCATGTGGGCATGCTGAAACCCAAGCAGCATATCCCCCCACTCCACACTGCCGCTGTGGCCCAAAGGTAAAAATAAAACCTAGGCAGATTGGCAACGGCAGTGTCGCAGGAGTTTCTGTGTAGCATTAAACTTCAGCGTTACTCCACCTTAGGAGCTCCGGTTCCAGATTTTCGGGGTTTACTCCCCTGCCTTCTCGATATTATGTAAGCCGTTCAGTGGCGATGATTAATGACAGACTCAACCTGTTCCTACATGGGTTGACAAACAAGGCCAATTTTGGAGTTTAGGTGTGTAGTAAATCTTATTACTGTCAGTGTGGATGGTCGTTGGCTCCCCTTGAGCTCGTTCGCTCATTCCAAATCCTCTTTTCTTTTGTGATGTTGGTATTTAATCACCCTCCTCACCAGACAACCAAGAGGTACCTGTTAAGACTGCCAATTTAGTTGCTTGTTGGATATACTAAGTTTTAACTTAGTATAAGTCCGAATTCAGCTGTATTCAAGGTTTCAAGATTTGACTGGCATTTTTTGTTGCTTTTGCCCGTATCTGATCAAGTAAGGGAAGGTGGGGTTGGAATTTTACGCTAATGATACTTATTTAAAAAATCTTAATGCTCATTCCCCGTCCTGTTGATATCAACCATAAGCCACTCTACCGACTTTATATATATATATATATATATATATATATATATATATATATATATATATATATATATATATATAGTAATTGGGGTATACTGAAAATGAGTACAACCTACCTATATATTTTAAAACGATGGCACACAGAAAAAATTATCCGAACATTCGCGTTATGCGAGAAATTTAAGTCGGTATATTTCAAACGGTTAGTATTTTAAACCATCCGTTTTTAATCGTGTATATATATATATATATATATATATATATATACGTACTTTCAATCTTGCAGGTAATTGGAATTACACGTTTTATAATGTAATGATGCCATT
>CM042137.1:17649511-17684511 GCA_023376005.1 Doryteuthis pealeii
TGTGTGTGTGTGTGTGTGAAGTGTGTTGTGTGTATGTGTGTTGCTGATAGTGCTCCTGGCCGCAATGTACCCAGCGACTTCGTCTTGTTTATTTAAGTTGTGTGTGTAATCTCCAGCCGTTTCCAGCTCGTCTTATTTAGATTGTTTGTGTGATAGAAAGTAAGTGGCTTTACTTTTTTGTGGGTTGTTTCTTTCAGGATTTATTCAAGTTGTATGCAGCATCCTTATGTAATTCCTATCAAGGTTTTTGGTGCAGCGACATATTTAATTTAACGGGTTTAGGTAGGTTTGCCGTCTCAGAAAGACTATCATTACTTATCAAGCTTGAAAAAATATTTGTCCATTATTTTGTGCCAGACTTATAGACTGGAAATGTTAATATTAACAAACCGGATCATACAAGTGGAATGCCATCATTGACGGAATGTTTCAACATATGCCGAATTAGCCGACGAAAATTATTCAGAGAATATCCAGTGATCTCAAGGCCCAAGGGCGTTTCGTGATAATTGCATCTTGTGATCTAATTCTGTTTGACTGAACCGTTAAACTCTTTACATGATTCAATTATTCATTCCCTTTTTCTCTCTTTGTCTTTCTCTCTCCTTACCCCATAGAACATAAAGGCCTTAGCTTGGAGGTAGATGAAGCCAATTCTGGGATGGTATAAGATGTCATTTCTATCGCCTGTGTCTGCTGGCTTTTGCATCAGACATGGACGCGATTTTGGTGCATTTTATTGTGTTTCCTCGACTAAACCCGTCAAACGGAACTTAGTTTATTCAAAGGCAATATAAGACGGACGTCCGCTGGAAAATCGCTTTTGTGTTGAGATAACAAAACAAGCGGAAAGCACAACAACAACAACAACAATATTAATAGAAAAAATAATAGTAGTCCTGGTACTGAGATAATAATAGGAGTGATGTAGCTAACATAGTAACTTCAAAAGAGCCAGGTTGTCAAGGATAAAAAAATCAATTAAAAAAACAACAACATATAAATAGATAGTTATATATTTACCAACCCCTCCTCAGGATGTTATACAAAGTTAATTTTTAAGCAGAGTTTAATTGGTTTTAATTAAGTTTATCTTCTCCTAGACTAGTTAACTAACCAAGGTTAAAGATCCACGTATACCCTATTATTTACCCATACCTTGAGTGATAAAATTTCGATGCATACATTTCCCAAGCGTATTAGTGCTATGGGAAATGCAAACAGATTTGTCCAGTATTTGAACTTGGGCGCAAAGTGTAATGGTTATCGCCATAAGAAATGGACTCTATAGTCCATTTCTTATGGCGATAACCATTACACTTTGCGCCCTCAAACATAGGTAGTTATATACAGTATTATTCATAAGTACACATCCAAAAATATTTCTAATCAATTCATTTTCTTTCAAAACAAAGGTAAAACCAGTTAAACCTCGTATTAGTACCCATTGGCAAGATGTGAATCCAATTACAGTCATACCTTTATTTACGTCGTTTCGACTAACGTCATTTTCGAAGTGACGTCACATTAAAAAATATTAAAATATCAAAAGCTATATAAAATACTACAATATTTAAGTCGTCTGTAAAAAAAACAAAAAAAAACAACTGCATCATTGATACCGTATGGTACCGTTAATTCCGAGCTGTATTGATTGTTTACGCTTATTTTCGTTGTTGCATAGGGTCAGTCGTGTCGTAGTAGTAGTTGTCGTTAGTTCAGAAACAACATACGCAAGTCGTATAGGGGTTGTTTATTCTGTCTAGGCTCGTGGGTTCTTCTTCTTCTCTTCTTCTTCTTCTTCTTCTTCTTCAGAGAGAGAGAGAGAGAGAGAGAGAGAGAGAGAGAGAGAGAGAGAGAGAGAGAGAGAGAGAGAGAGAGTAAGGTAATGTCAAATTAGATTTTTCTCTTCTTTTCTTTTTTACGTCCCGGCGGTAGGAGGGTCACCCAACTTCCACTCCTCCACAGAAACTAGAACTTCCGGTTTTATTTTTAACTTGAGTTCCGGGGTCATTGGTCACTCAATGGATGTCCCCTCGTTGAGTGTTTACCGTTTCAAACTTTAATCTTCTTTTTCTTATTTATTTTTCTTCTCTTTCTTCAGAAATCTAATTACCGTTTTCTTTTAATCCCCAGATCCCCGTAAACCATAATAATTACGCTATATTCATATCTGAGAAGTAAAGGAAAAAGAAGATATATCCAATAATGTTAAGTGGATAATAATATCTATTATAAACTATAGTATACATCATAAAAGATAATTTAAAAAAAACATTTCTATTGAAAGTTAGAGGTTTATGGTAATGCAATTTGAAACAAACTTCATTATTTACTGCAATTTACATAGGCTAACCAGCTGTGCCCCGCTTAAAAATGACATTGCGTCACATACTGCTCGCGCGGAGGGGTTGGTAAATACATATGCCACTTAAAAATTAATCTTGTGCCGCAGAACGCTCGTGGCTGAGGGGTTAGTGTTTACATACCTGGTTTTCAGAATTTCGACAAGATGGCAGTATGAATCGCGTTTTCCTGAGGACACCTACACATGGACACACTAATGTAGGCCCACAAGCAAAAACATTGATCATCTCTGTGAGGATACTGGATGCCGGGCGGTGGACTTGACAGGAGTGATGAGCGATAAGGACCGGTGAGGGGAGAGAGAGAGAGGGGGGGTCATGGGAATCTGTGCCCTCAGCGTGATTTGATTACGATAATGATATTTGAATATCTACTCTTAGACATTTAATTCGTCCATCAATTTTTTTTTTTTATATTTCAAAATGTAAATTCATTGACTACTATTGTATATCTAGCCTATAGTTGTTTGCCATGTTAAACACAACGAGAACAAGGAGAAAAATGAACATAATTCTAAAAACAAAAGACAACATCATTACCGTAATCAGGAAAAGCTGAACACAAACGACTGTTACTGGGTCTAGGTGTATTTATTTGAATCCCCACGAGGCAAAGATATGAAGCAAAGATCGGTTTAATATGGCGTGCCACGCTAGGAGCAAACCTTCCGTAAAGCTGTTTAAAACTGCCTAGATTCTGTTTGCCTTCCCCCTTCAGGGTCACCACTGTTAACGGACAATAAATATGCTAAGGGGCATTTGCTGCCTTAGGGAAAAAACCCTCCTGGAACTAAGCTGTTATTAATTCTCACCCATACGGCGCGAACACCAGGTAGGTATCTTGAATAGTTTGGTCACTAAACTGACCAAGAGAGCCAACTAAAAGTCAACAAAAATAATCAGAATTTAGAGATACTTAGAGGAAAGGCAGTGTGAATAAGCAAGGCCAACTTGCACGCTGTTATTAATCAGTCCCGATCAAACATCTCTTAATCATGGTATAGTATCCTAGGTAAATATCTCGATATCTTGAGACAATTAATAAATATACTAATATATAATATATAAATAGACTTGGTTTTCTTCTAATATGTGATCTACCGAAGGTTTGTGATCTACTATTATATATATTTACCACCCCCTCCGCACGAGCAGGATGTGACACAAGGTCAATTTCTTAAGCGGAGTTCCACAGGTTTGAATTCAGAGTTTTCCTTCTCCTAGATCGGTTGCCTAACCAAGTTTAAAAAGTCTGACCTGCTATTTATCCATAGCTGGAGGGAGAGTAAGATTCATACCTTTCCCAAGGGTATTAGTGCTAATTAAAATGCAATTAGAACATCCAGGATTTGAACTCGGGGCGACGAGTCCATTTCCCATGACTTTAACCATTACACCACGCGCTTCCTTCTACTTCTACTATTCTTGGCATGTGATCTACTATGAAAATAGAAGACAGGGTTAGGGTTAGGGTTAGTTTAATGAGAAAATAATGGGGAGTTAATGGGTAGATCACATATTGGAATGTAAACAACTTGGTAGATCACATATTGGATAAGAAACCATTCGTAGATCACACATTGGAAGAGCACCGATAATCTAAATATTACAATGTTTGGTATGTTTATTTAAGAGATATTGCTAAATAGTTCAATATGTAAAAATTATAATAAACTTGATTTAACTCTCTCTCTCTCTCTCTCTCTCTCTCTCTCTCTCTCTCTCACTCACTCACTCGCTTACTCACACATTTATTCTTTCTTTCCTTCTTTTCCTCTTTTCATTATGTTAGATTGAAAAAGATTATCTCTATATTTCCCCTTCTTTCTTTCGTTTGTATTATATTTTTCTCTGTAGCGTGTCCTTTTTCTTTTCTTTCTTTCTTTATAATAAAAACCGAATGGTCGATTATTTAGTGACGACACTCACGAGAACATAATTCTAAAAACCAAAGACAACATCATTACCGTAATATGAGAAATAAGAATTCCGCCTATAAGCAACACCAGGAGTTATATTTTTGTATGTCTTCTCGGATGATTTGGACGTCTCATTTTTAACCTGGGGATGTTGCAGGATGATAACGGACGGAAGATTTAGGGACCCGCGTATTAATATATAGATATTCATTGCATTCATTCTTCTAGTATGATACACCGAATCAAGAATTTAATAATAATGTTATTTTAATGCTAAGATGAGTACCGATGATATTCCCTCAAATCTAAATATGTAAAATTTAATAAAGGCAACCGATTCAGTCCGGGATCAGAGTAGAGTGTATCTTGATTTATCTTAACCAGGTTATTGTCGTCGGTGGTGGGCATACCCTTACTATCCAGGCGTACCTGATTATCAAAATTACGACTGGGAGAGTGAGGAGCTGCTGGTAGGTGTGGCGCACTGCCTCAGACCCAGAAGCAAAGATGGGAAAAGTTTGATATCTTCCAGAAATTGTTCGGGGGACAGGAAGCTGTCTTAACAGGAAATGGAATTAGCGAGCTGAATTCATATCCCGAACGAGGCTGTTTGCATTTCACATAGCACTAGAATACCTTGAAAAGGTATAAATACCATTATTCCTCCCCCTAACTATAGGCAATTATCAGGGCTTTTAAACTTGATGTGGCAACCTATCTTGTAGAAAGAATATTGAATTCAAATTAATCGTACATCACGTAAATATTTACATTGTGCCCTATCCTTCTCGAGCAGTCGAGGGGTAGAGATTACCTACACCGCTTAAAAATTGATGTAGTCTCGTATCCTGTTGTAGATGGGGGAAACGTGGTTTTCAGGATTTCCTCTAAAAGGCAGAACCTTTCCATAGAATGAAATGTGAAGATTGGGGGAGTCTGATAATATCCTAAGATTGGCCGAGGGAACGGACAAGTTTTGTCATTCTCTATAAATACGTGCTTGAGTCTCTGCTTTGAACTGACATTGTGCTGTATACCAGCTCCGTCAGGGGGTAGTTGAATATCAAAGTATAAAAAACAGAATTGTATTCACTATGTATTTATTGAATATGTACTTACGTTTAGATTCAGCCTCAAGTAAATAAGGAAAAAGTCATGAATGTGTCTGTATCATTCTCATACAATGCTTGAGGTTTGAAAGAACAAGGAAAATACCAGAAGACAAATTGTACTTTTAACTTTCTCCATTCAGTCAATAATATAATACTTATCTATAATATAGTAGATGCTCAGAGCTACGTGTTGGTCTAGTCGGTAATTTTTTATGTTGAGAAAATCAGACTTTTTTTTAAAGAGAAAGATAATGTTATATGAGAAGCATAAAGTTTCGTTGAAATAGCTTAGATAATTGTCCTTATATTAGTGGGATTTTTCGGGTTGTTATCCTCATATTTATTGTTAAATGCACATTTTTTAAGCTGATACGCCATCCAGCTTTCTTTATGTGTTTCTTGTCGAACTCAGAAACCTTCTCATCAAACTCTGGAGTTTGCTTAACGGAAATTCCAAGCGAACTCTTTGTTGTCCTTGATTTATTTTTCCCTTTCTTGTAGGTTTGTGTTGATGATTTTCATGAACCTTTTTTATATATCAATTTTGATTATATTCATATATAGAGGATCATTTTTAAGCGATGATCGTATGTTCGCTGGTAATGTATTTTGTTGTTTTCTAAATGACTTCAGTTACAAAATGATCGAATTTAAAATCTTTGTCGACGTATACGTTCCACACACAGACACACACACACACACACACACACACACATATATATATATATATATATATATATATATATATTCGAGGAACGAAACATGTAAGCTAACAACTCGTTTTTATTTTCCCTTTACCCCCCTTCTATAGTATAACAAGGAAAAATATTTGTTTCTTGTTATTTTTCTCCTTATAATGAATCTTTTAAGAGGTCTGTTTAAAGCAATAATAAAATTCTGTACCCCCCAAAAAATGTATATATATATATAGGATCATCCACAGACACGTGTTTCGACTTATCAAATCTCCTCAGTGTGGCTAGACATTTTGTAAGCTACCTACAGCCGGAATTGAAATCAGATCGGTTGGGTGTCAGTCCGGCACCGTAACCATTAGGCTGTCTTCACTTACAGAATGGGAAGGGGATTTTAACTGTTTTAATACACACATCGCTTTGCGTGTAAAGGCCGTCACAAAGTGCTCCATTCCTTAGAAGAGCGTTGCGTTTACGCTTGAGTTGGCGGCCGTTATATATATATATATATATATATATATAACCATAACAGGAAGAAAACTTGATGTATATACTAAAGTAAACATGGCAGAAGAAGACAAAAAAAGTAATAAGAATAGAAACCTACCCACCTAACCACTAGCAATTATATATAAATGACAATCCCTTTATTCATAGAATTGATGAGATCTTTTTCAGGACGAAACCGTGATATACATATATTAATGCCTTATGTTTATAATATATTCAGCTCTCTTGGATAAATTACATATGCCGCTGAAACACACACACACACACACACACACACACACACACACACACACTCACACACACATATATATATATATATTATATATTAATATATATATATATATATATACATGACTTATTAATATATATGCTCCCATAAATTTGGTAATGAGCTCTCTAATTGGTAATTTAAATTAACTCTCACTACTAAGCAAATAAGCAATGATCATTTCTCCGGGAATTTGATCTCTCAGTGACCGAATGATACATACATTCGTATGTATTTAATAGTTTAAAAACACCAGTCCCCCGCATCAGCTGTCAGTGGGCGAGGGGATAAGATATCGGACTACCATGCGGTTAGTCTGAGTTCGAACCCTACCCAAGGATAGTTGTGTCTAGCCACACTGAAGAGGCATGATATGCCGAAACACGTGTCTGTGGATGACTTATTAATATTATTAATATATATATATATATATATATATATATATATATATGATTGACTCTCCCGTCGATCAACGTATGAGTGTGCATACTATGAACATCCACACAGTGATTTGTTTATAGTGTTGAAGGCATGTGTTGGACCATCCACACTTTTTGGCACAGTCGATAGGAAAGAATTGGAGCATCAAGGGTTGCCACAAACCCAATCAACAACCGGCATCAGGAATTTTGAATTCAGAGTTATCCCTCTCTTAGACTGGTTACCTACCCAAGGATAAAGAGTCCAGTCTGCCCTACTATTTAACCCATAGCTGCTCTACTATTTAACCCATATATATATATATATATATATATATATATGAGAAGAAAATATTTTAAAATATAAAAAATCTTATAATTAGTGGAAACAATTTTATGTGTCAATACGTAAGCATTTCGGTATAGTGTACCATCTTCAGGACACTGTTAAGTAATGTTCATGTGAGGGACAAAATGGAAGACGTTAAGTGTATATAAAAGATTTGGGATATGATAGGTTGTGGAAGGTGTTCTCAATATAAGTGAATTCATTGTTCAAGTATTTTGGTGTACATATGCGAAGGGCTCTAAGGTAAAACTTCTTTTAGTATGTGTTAAAATATTTTCTTCTCATATTGTCGGATTAATTTAATAAGTATCACACATAATTTAATAAGTATCACACATAAATACGAACAATCCCAGTATTTATAAAAAAAAGTTAATTTGCTTCAAAAGCAAATATTCTAGAATTGTATCATTTCATGTAGACAAATGTACAAACCAATCTCAACAACATTCAAACTCTGTAACCAAAAATATGAACAGGTAGCTGTTCAAAAAACACACCCAATCATTTTCATATATATATATATATATATATATATATATATATATATATATATATATATATATTAATGTATCTACCTTTTGTTGCAGATGTTAAGTCTCTTCCGTTTCAGTTACTATACAGACCTCTAAGATTGTTCGACAAGAATATGGTGATTGAATATAAGGAGCATTGAACGTGTCGAGGAATAATTGTTTGTTTTTCCTCTCTTTTTGGAGGCTTAGCGCTATGATGAGATAAAAGGAAGGTAACGCCCAGACAACATGTCTGCCAAACCCAACTTAGGAGGTTCAAATTTCAGATTTGTTTGTAATTTTCCCGATTTTTTTTACCTCTTCTTCCCAATTTGCTTGGGCGATATCAAGTACAGCCAAATCTTAGTTCACGAATTTATGTCTAATTGTAGAAAATTCTCTTTTGCCATCTGTTAGAGATGATCTGAACATTGATCAAAGTTATACAGTTATTGTTCGATTACAAATAACGTTTTAGATTATTCAATTTTACTATTTATTTATGTATTATATATACTAGCAAATATATGCACCCTCCAGGTGCAAGTATTTAAGTTTTAATGTAATAAAATATTGTATTAAATTAGAAAGGCTAATGAAACTAAATAAGAATACAGATAAAAAGATTTGAAACAGAAGGAGTATAATAAAAGATTTGAAACAGAGGGAGTATAATAAAAAATGGAACAACTGAAACTTACTCTTCCATCACTCTCGTCTTTCATTGTTATTTTTTCTAATTTAAGTATTTAGTTATAAGAGGAAGTAAAGAATAAAATGACAGTTATTTTTATCTTGTTAATGGATTTCATTTAAGATTCATTGAAGAGATTTTTGCTTATATTCATTAAAATAAAACCAAACAGTTAGAAATCAATAATGCTAAGCACATATTTATTAAATTCGATTTTTTAATATTAATATGCAAATTAGCCTTCCCGTTCACACTGTAAAACCGCTATTTTGTTGTATATATATATATAATTGCATGTTATCAGTACGTAGACATAGTTAACAGTATTAATAATGTAAGACAATTTTATTAATAATTGAGATTTAGATAAAAATAAAATCATGGAGAATGTGATGTAAATAACTAAGGGAATTGTGACTTGAGTAGGAATATAGTTTCGGTTACAGACAGAAAAACACACAATCTCCATTATAATAAAATATATACGGGAAAAATGACCGTTAGCAAAAACAGAACGCTGCTAGTCAAACGTTGGAATTAATAAAAAAATGCACTGTCTATATTAAAAATAAAATGAATTTTATTTAAAAATAAAATGAATTTTATTTAAGAATAAAATGAACTTCATTTTTAATTTTAAAATTAATCAGAAGCATTATAGTTATAAAATAAGACTCAAAAAAGTCTGGTGTAGAGTAATTTCCCGTCTTATTTTTGTTGATGACCGACCCACGTGCGGTCGATGCATGATATTGCGAGGGTCCTCATATCAGTGAGGAAGGGCCGGTGTTGCTTTTTAAACTGTCGAGAGGAAGGCCCCGAAACGGTTTGCACATTCTCTCCTGATGAGCCCATGCAGTTGTAAACATCCTTTGTTTTTTCATTATATCATATTCACACTGTCGGATTAATTTCCATTTTATTTTCACACACACACACACACACACACCACACACACACACATATATATATATATATATATATATATATATATATAAAATACATAAATAAATAGTAAAATTTATTAATCTAAAACATTATTAGTAATCTAATATATATATATATATATATATATATTATATATGTTGTGTGTGTGTGTGTGTGTGTGTGTGTGTTGCATAGCGTCTTCTTCACTGGAACTAAATAATTATAATGTTATATATCTCTTTCTTTTTTCTATATCTGTTCGTATTTTCTTCTGGCCGGCTTTGCTTCTGATCGTCTTTGGTATTTCTATCATCTATCTTGACTTGGTCTGGAATCTTCTAAGGTCTAGCGTCTGGAGTTGACTTGGGGACTTCGGTCTGGTTTCCTGTTAGGGATTTCTCGTTATCAGAAGCCCTGTGTCATTGTTAGTTTTTAGATAATAGACACAAGACTTCGATTTATTTAGATGTTACTTTATTTTCAATCCCCAACCCAGACATCTGCTAACTAACATAGCACGCCCGAGTTCCAGTTTAGACAGAGCATAAAATGGCCGACCGCTCTGCCTGACGTCCAACTGCAAACTGGGGACTCAAAAAAAAAAGGTCCCACGTGACTTCACATATTTGGCGGGCTTCTGTAATTTTCCATGGAAGGACCCGGCCATGATATGAAAAGGGTCATCCCCTCAGAATTACAAGGGATTGACAATAATCTTATTATTATATATATTATATATATATACCAAACTTATGGTAATCCCTTGCGCGTAAGAAAAAAACCGGCAAATAGTTTGATTGTAAAAATATACTACCAAACTCCACCTGGGGAAAGAATGAAAATAAAGATGAGGTTCGTACCAACCGAAAATAATCGGTTAATACTATAAGACTTGGCCAAAAGAAAAAAAATTATATATATATGAAAATATATATATGAACCGCTAGGTTTATCTAAAGCTAAAAAGTAATTATATATATATATATATATATATATATATATATATATATATATATATTATATATATATATATACTTGCCTATATCGAAGTAAAAAAAGGTAAAGTAAAATCGACGGGGCGGCCTAAAGTCGGTATCAGCCAGTCAGTGAGGGAGTCTATCCCCCTTTCAATAGCGCTAGACCAAGGAAATTGTTTTAGCATCTGAGGCGGTGCGCCATACCTACCAGCAGCTCCTTACTTTACCGCACTGATCCTTGTGCTACTCATACGCTGAGTTGTTGAGAACCGGTATCGAACTAGGGAGCTTGTGGTTTCTAGCCGAACGCTCTATCGACTGAGCTAACCCGGCTCCTTAATTCCGTAATATATTTAAAAAGCTCAAAATTAGAGAATAGATAATTTCCAGTGTAATTTGTAACTAGAAAAATCATCGGATGGCTCCCGTACATGCTGAATTTTGTTATTTATTCATTCAAATTCTCAATAGAATTTAGATAAGTTTTTAATGCCAATTACAAACCTTCCTCAAGAGAGGCATCAATATCACCATAAACTGCTGTTACAATAAAATGTATTTATTTAGAGATGAATTTATTTTGTGTAATTTTTAGGTAAATCCTTTCCCCTAGTATTAGTTTCTTACTACATTCATTCCTGCAGATCATTTTTATTTTTTACCCGAATAAACCAGATCGATGAGGTTGTCGACCGAAAAAACAAGCATTGCAAAATTGGTGATATAAAAAAGTAGCTCCTGATTCAGTTCGCCTTTTTAAAAATATGCTTGCTAGATTTTTAAAAAAATCCTTACTGCTTTTCTATTTGCGTTTCGTATTTAAAATGTGACTACATTTGTTACGTACTGGCCTTCTCCGCTACTCTAAATCGTGTAAGTAAGTACTGGAGTTTTCACTGTACCCAAAGCGATGTATGTATGTTCACGTGGCGAAGTATGTGTAGTAGTCAGCTACTACCGACTACTGGACTTCAATAAACAACAGATACGTATGTACAAAGAGAGGACCCTTCTTTATTTTCTTCGGTGTGTGGATCGTGAAGGCGCAGAGCTTACAATGAGTGCACGAGGGGTGGTTGCTGACGGGAGACGTGAAGTGGCCATTTGGCTGCCGGCTGGCGTCTGACTGCTGTCGGCTCAACCCTTTAGCTTTTTGTATTGACGACACGCCTACACATCTTTATCTTTTGATCTGATAACGGACGTTTGTTATATATTTCTTTATCTTCACCCTGCTTCATTGACCGGAAAGCCTCGCTTTCGTTTTCCCCTTTTTTTAAATATATATTTTTATATTTCTCTTTGTCTTTTTTCCGGAAGGTTCGTTTTCCTGCCGAGGACAATACAACACATTTGCATATCTTACTTTTTCATTTGCTTACATTGTTTAAAAATAGATTAGTACTTCCTGACAAGTCCATCTCACGACATCCAATATCCACACAGAGATGATTAATGTAAGCACTTGCGGATCAACCCACTCTGGTGTGTCCATTGTTATGTGTCCACAGCAGAACGTCATTTATGTGTTTGGCCTTACTTTCCCAGCAGTTAGCTGCACGTCTTACTTGGATGGTTGTATGATAGGAGGTAAGTGACCATACAAATGCTTTTTCATAGGGTGAGGCCTCCAGAATTTGTTCAAGACAGCACTCAGCATCCATGTATAGTTCATATCTAGCTTTTTTCTGCCAGCCGTTCGTTAAAGTGCCGTCATACAGTAGCACTGACACGACTACTGATTAGAAGAATTTTTACTTTATCGTATCAGTGAGATAAGATTTCCACATGACCGATAATCATTTTTAATTTGTCTTATATTATTATTTTCATTTCTTACATTTTACTTTATTTGTATTTTTTATTGCAATATTTTTATTTGTCTTTTTTTCATATTTACTCAGCGTTTGCACCGGGTTACTGAGCTAGTCCCAGAAGGCCTTCTTGCACCCAGGTAGCACCTTTCTACTCGTCTAAAAGAAGTAAGGCCCGGGTTTATTGTCCGATTCCTGAGGATCCACTAAAGCGGAATGCCGACGGAACCATGCGTTTTGCACTGGCCATTGTATGAGCTTCTGTTTGTGCATGGCTCCTTACGTTAAAATGTCTTTATATTATTCAGACATGGTTGGAGGCTCGGAAAATCTATTCTTTTATTTTTGTCTTTAAAAAAATTGATTGCTCTTCTTTGTATTTGTATTATTACACAGCGTTCGCGCCGGGTGAGTAAGAATGAATAACAACTTATTTCCAGATAACACCTTCCCTCTCGACTAAAAGAGGTAAAGGTTTGGTTTATTGTTAGGTTGGGATTTTCAATTACTGCGGAGTACCCACACACTAACCAACCTTGTGGCTACGGGGGCGAGCCAAATAGATACATTTCCTTTTCATTTGGGTATACCATTTTCTATTTTTTCCTTATTTCTAAATGGGATTGCCTTACCTTTTAAATTTGTTTGCCACATTTTTTATTTGACTAGATTATATTTTAATTCACTTGCAATATTTCTCAATTTGATAGTTTTATTTTGAAATTTACTCCTTATGGTTTTATCAACTTTTGTTCGTAATTTAATTGCCTTTTCTTTGTACTTGGCTGTCATTTAATTCTTAATAAAATGCATACCATTCTTTTTTCATTTTTTGTCATATCTTTGTTTTTTGTTTTTTTGTTGGTGTTGTTTTTTCAATTTCCTTGCCAACTTATTAATTAATTTTCTTATTAGTTTCATTACTTGCCTTATTTTAAAAATGGGTATTTTTAAATACTTTCTTGCAATATTTTTTGTTGGTTTATCTTATTTCTTTGATACCTATTTTATATTCTGATTGGATTATCCAAAAGAAATGTTTGTTTTATTTTTTTTATTTGTTTAATTTACTTTCTAATCTACGTGACATGGTTTTAAAATTGAGAACAATTTTCTGTACGGGTGCATTATTTAAAAAAACAAATTAAATTTGTTTTTTAGAATATGATTGATTTACTTTTAAATTGAAGTGGAATACTGCTACAGTTGAGTACAGGCTTGATTGGTTGATCGTTGGTTGTTGTTTTTGATGGCCTCTCAGCCCTTGTAGGTTATTCAATACGATATATATATATATATATATATATATATATATATATATATATATCATTTCATTAACTTCATCTGTATTAATGAATTTCAGTGGTTACCCCTTAACCGCCGTCTTCTAGCACCTATATGATAAAAAGGGGTGGATGTTTGCCATAAGAGCAATTTGAAGAATACAGTCAGGACAATCAAGTACCTATTAGGGTTTGACCCGATCAACCAATTCATTGGATGGGGAATCTCCGACTGTTTGTCAAGACAAAACAAGGGCCAATGTGGAATGTTGTATGAACAGAATCACTTAGTACCCGGATGAGAGATCGCTCAGCAACCCCAATCCTATCTTCAGGCATTCCTTGTCACCACACATGCCCAACAGGTGAATTTTATTTCAGAGGTGCAGTTGGCATATTCTACGGCCCAGCCGATAAGTACAGTATTGGGGTTGCATAATTTTAAAAGAAATTGTTCGCTTTTATAATTTGATAGATTTATCTTTTATGTTTTTAAAATTGAGTACGGTATTGAGTTCGGATGCAATATTTAAAAAAAAAAAACGTTTGTTTTTGTAATTTTTTAAACTTTTTGATCCACTTGGCAAGGTTTTAAAATTATGTACAGATTTTTTTTTTTAAATGCTGGTTTACTATTTTTGTTCATAAAATGCTTCAGCTGATTATGGGCATAAAATAAATAACCCCAGATAATCAGTATAAAATCTCCAGAATTTACAGTCATTACCACAATAGCAGGTTAGCTCAGTCGGTAGAGCGTTCGGCTAGAAACCACAAGGTTCCTAGTTCGATACCGGTCCCCGCCAACTCAGCGTATGAGTAGCACAGGGATCTGTGCGGTAAAGTAAGGAGCTGATGGTAGGTGTGGCGCTCCACCTCAGATGCTAAAAACAATCTCCTTGGTCTAGCGCTATTGAAAAGGGGATAGACTCCCTCGCTGACTGGCTGATACCGACTTTAGGCCGCCCCGTTGACTTTTACTTACCACAATAGGATCATGGTTCTTTCAAATAAACAAGATATAAGAGGATTATTTACTCCTTAATAGATATAAAACAGAACACGTCACCGATACTGATACCAAAATAATAGAAATAGTTCTTCTTCCAGTTAGCCAGTCTATTATACGTGAAATTTCCAATGGCCGTGAGGAAATCAATAGTCGAGTCAAAGGGTTGCCAGTGATTTCAAACGTCAGTACAATCATTTCATTAACTCTCAGTAAGTGGAAATACAAACGACATGTTTATTCCATCACTAAATCATCCGTTGTAAATGTCTGCTCAGCCTTTTGATGAATGTTGTAGAGATGTTTTTGCATCACTGATATACACTAGTTTCATACGGATCACGTAAATTCAAACATGGAGTGGAAACTATTAATTATAAAACTACTATGTACTCATCAGAACATTATAGATTTTATGAGCATTCGGCCTGGTCACGTGAGGACGTTCAGTACAGGCAGAATTGTTATGAAGGCAAATCGAAAAAAGCAGAAGAAAATACTGACTCATTGCTTTATAGTTTCTGCTCATAGAAAGTTTTCTTGATACAGCGGATTTTAGTATCCTTTTTTAAGGACGGAATATTGATGGTTGAGTATGCAATATTCCTCTTGGGTCCTTACTTTTGTCCCATCCAATCAATCTACTGGTTAAGTCAAGTTCCAGCACTTACATGCGTTTTCCGATCGTATTGCCCCTTATTGCAAATACCTAACATTTTTATCATATATATTTATAAATATATATATCTTACTCGTGTGAATGGGTTTGTGTATATATTATATATATATAATATATATATATATATATTATATATATATAATATATATATGTATATACTGTGTTGTATATTGTATTGAGATTTCAGTCTCGGAAGACTATAATGAAGTTTTTGTGCCCCTGAAGTTACAGCACCTCATCTGACTATGAAGTCCGATATTAGAAAAACATTCTCAATCATAGATTTCGCATTTGAAGGCTGTCCCTGAAGATGTTGATGTACCGGTGCTTTGTTGTCACCGCTTTCTTTTAGCTTCATGGTGTTTCGTCTATATATCTTACTCGTGTGAATGGGGTTGGTATATATATATATATATATATATATATATATATATATATATATATATATTATATATTATAAAAAAAAATAAAAAATTTATATATGAAATAATTTTCAAAACATCCCGCGAAACACGATCGCCGCACGGATTTTTACGGAGTTTGCCGAGCGTAACTACATCTTCGCCGGAAAAAAAAAAATTCGCATTTACGATTAAACATTCAACGGATCAACACACAGTTGAATTTATCAAATACAGATGAAAATTATAAAAAAATCTTTCATCCTCTGATGATGGACATTGGCCTGAAAATATTTAGGACTCATAAAAGGAAAAAAAAAAAAAAAAGAAATAAATATGTTTTTTAAACATAAATGTGCATTATTACGCCTTCAAAATATATATATATATATATATATATATATATATATATATATATATTATATATATATATATATATATATATATATATATATATATATATATATACTAAACCCATCCGCATATATATATACTAAACCCATCCGCACAAGTAAGGTCAATTTCTTAAGTGATATTTAACATATTTTAATTCAGAGATTTTCTTCTCCTAGACGGGTTACGTAACCAAGGTTAAAGCCTACCCTACTATCTAACCATAGCTATTGGGAGAATAGTTGGATGTATACCTTCCCCAAGGGTGTCATCGCTATTTGAAATACGAACTCGTCCATGATTTGAATTCATATCACCGTGTCTATTTCCTACGAAGATAGCTGGTACATCATGCGCGTCCAACTTTGTATCTTATATTGGATAGAAGGCAGTGACTGAGAGTCTTAGTGTCCTGGGTATAATGTTAAGCTGCATTTAGTGGTGACGTTCAAGTTCTGGAGCTCTGGGAAATGCGGAGTACTCCTTTATTGAGATTAATCCCTGGCCCACTCTGATAAGTTATTACCACTTAGGGCTCCATCTATGGTTTAAGTAGATTAAAAAAATGAAATTTAAAAACTGTTTAAAATGAGTTTTAAAAAATTTGAATTCCAAACAAGAATGAATTAAACAAAATGCGTTCAGCATAAAGTAACATAAGTGTTGACAAGCCGTAAAATACAAGCAACCAGTCATAAGATATTTTTGATCACGGCTTCCCAAAGACACTTATATGGATATTTCATAATGGATAGACAGAAGCCAATTATTTTTGTAAGGTAGTGTAAATTTTAAAATAACAATAAACCGAATGGAAAATACAACGGTTACACAATTTGATACACAGATTATGACCTGGTCCCATTTAGAAGCGCGACTTGCATTGGCCTAGAGAATCGCATGATCAGGTAACTCTGAAAAAGATTAGAATTTACTCAATTGGAGAGTGAATTTCCGATTCTACCAGAGTTACTTATGTGTATTTGCTCCTTATGTAACACTACACTCTCTTTGTCGGAATATGGAGAGATGATGTGTCAACTCTCGTTACATTCTGACACTCACATTCGAATGGAGATATGACGTGGTAAAACTCTTTCTTCGGATGAAGTGATGATGTGTTAATAGTAGAAATATGTGTATACTTATCTCTCTCGACTGGTACTACATATGGAGAGGTTGAAATCCTGGTTGCTGGGCTGCTGTTCTGTTGACTGGCAATTCTATGATGTCTGGAGTCCGGAAACCAACTTGGGGTGTTGTGGAATATCTTATCTTGTGCCATTTAAAGGTTTTAGTAATCACACAAGGCCGATGTTTTTTCTCGTGAGAGTTTTATTTTCCCCAAAGTCATACCTGCCGAGAGCAAGAAATTCATGTCTTGCTCTCTCAGCACATTCTCCCAAACTCAATTCACACTCCGACCTCTCACTCCTCCTTACTGCCATTTCACCAAATTTCATCGCATCGTCTAATGAATCACTGCCATGTATCTATGAGGAAACATCCTTTTCCTTTCTTATCTAACTCAAAATTCTTGCTAAAATCATTTTGTGCTAATTTACATACCAGGTTACATTCATGGTTCCACATCATCCCCATTAAGTATCACATGCGCAAGAATGTATTGGGAAATAAGCGATTCGGAGTAATAAAGGTTGTACACAAAAGTATGCTTCGGTGTTGTTTCCATGACTAAAACGTAGAAAGATAGGACTCAAAAAGACATAGATAACCACGATGGAAGGAGAAACATCATCCCGATATGAAGAAACAGACACCGCAGCAGAAAGAGAACTCCAAAAGAACAACACACGATAGACGATGAAAGATGCAACAGTGAAAACTATGAAAGAAGAAGTAACAACTTAAGAAGCAGTATACAACATAAACATATGTGGCTGAACAAAAGGACGAAACATAAAAACAAATTACAAGTCATTTAAAGGCGACTAATTATCTTAAACTTTAATAAAATCACGCTATATGTTTTATCTTTAATAATAATTGTGGTTATACGACCCGTATGTAAGAGTGGTAAGTACTGCTCGTTAGAAGAATTCTTAGATGTTAAAAGTTGTCGAAAGTTAAGGATATTACAAGTTTATTGCGTTTCTGATTATGCCACTAGTTGGCTTGCGGAAGTCTATGCTTTGCAGGAGATCTTTTCATGTTTAAATGACACACAAAGGCAACCATTGTCTGTTAATAATGCCGCATTCAGTAAATCTCTAGTATATTTGAAAGTTTATAGTCTAATTTCTAGTTCAACCCTCACTTAATAATTTAATCAACAGTTTATTGATATATGCAACTTAAAACAAATGAAAGAGTTTACTAACCTCTCAATAATTGCTTTAACAACAACAACAACAACAACAACAACAACAACCACATCCACCACCATCCAATTAAGATGATCATAAAATCATGGACACTTGTGCAGAAAGCAAGGACGAAAGTGATGTTCTCCTGTGGACGCTTACACCTAGACACACTAGTGTAGACCAACTAGCAAGAATCAACATAAATAAGCTCTGTGCGGATTCTGGATGGGTGGCTAGAGAGAGACTGTCATGGATATGCGTGCTGTTAACCCGTCCTGATGATGATGATGATGATGATGATGATGATGATGAAAGTGGAGGTGTGCAATGTTAATTTGTCTTTGGAGAAGGCAATGGAAGACCACACACTGTTCCAGAAGGCCATAATCTGCCTTAAGGCCACTTGTTATCCATCCTGATTAGAGAGTTAAATTCTTTACAGCTGCTTATTACGTGTAGCCAAAAGATAAATATTATAACGGGATCTTTAATGTTCTGCTCTAAATCTTCAAATACACGGTGATAAATTGTTTACGTTGGTCTTTAGGCAACTGAAAATTTGGAATTTCTCATCTGAATCATCAAAGAACACCTGTGAATAGCTTTGATAACTTCAAGAAATTCAAGAAGGAACCACACATATATATAAAATATCAATACTCTTTCATTTGTATAATAAATTGAGTCCGCGTATAAATTTTGTAGTTATTTGTGAGGGTACATAAGTAAGGGGAGTGCTCATAGAACAGGCGCTTAACAAAAAAACACAAAATAAACAAAAGGAGTTGGCACAACAAGTCTTTACTGAAAAGACAGATAATAATAACCCTCCAGAATACCTCGAAGTGATTAAAAATATTTCGCTTAGCTTAGGGTTTCTTGTCATAATTTTAGTCAATAGAGTATCATATAGTAACTAAATAACGAGAATGGAATCGTCTGTATATTTTAATAGATAATGTTTGACGAAACATCGCGGAAGAAGTAAAAATGAGATCTCACGGGACTTGTTAATCCAACCTAGTAATTGCTAATTACGTTGTTCATTTTGTATCTTTGCTTAGTAAAACTTTTCCCTATACTTAATACGCGTTGTGTTTCTTCCTTTTATTCTCACTTAACACTGGTACTCAAGTTACAACTTAAAGAAACTCTAAAATGTTAACATTCTGCTGGGACGCGTTTAGAGTAACTGTTATAGTTTTCTGAAATTAAAATTTATGAGTTAATCATTATTAGTCCCTAATTACTTTCTTACGTTCTCTGCTATGTCTACTATAACCTTCTCTTCGCCTAGGACTGCGTGGTATTCTCCTAGGATTGGTGACATCTCCAGATCGAGTGTTCTATCCCCTTAGCTTCCATCTTAGTTCTTATTAACTCCAGCAACACGGAGACTTAATTTGTGTACACCCCGATATACAGCGCGCGTGAGAGAAATCATCAGAGAATAAAATCCATGCGTTTGTCTACAACGACTACTTGCTCGATTCTCCGTTAACTAACTCAAACTTCTAACTTTACTGTGGTCTATCCCATTACGTTATCCTTATAAGCCAATCAGTGAAGCTTGCTCGGATGGCCCGGCGGCGTGAAAGCTATACTCTGGGAACTATTTTTTCGAAATTGTGCGATTTTTCCAGTAACCGTTAAATTTAAAATCCTGCACTTTTATTACAAAAATGATACGCTATGCCTATTCATTATGTAACAATAGTTAGACAGAGTTCTTATTCTTGGTTATGAAACCGGCTTAGGATATAGATAATTCTGAATTCAAACCAGTATTTCCCCACTCAAATTGACCTTGTGTAAACATGCTTCCCAAGAAGAATGTTTGTACAGGGAGTTCATATGAAGACGTGGTTAATTATGTTTCAGCATAAATGGTGATGTTTGCAGTGAACTGGCCTGCATGAATCTGCTTTTGGGGTGAAATGTAGTTGGATTCTATCATCAGATGGAATTTCAGAACATCTGAAAATGATTTACCTGTGTTGTTTTCCCTGATGACATTTCCTTCTATCTGCCTTGACATCTATTTGCAAAGCATTTCCGCTGATATGTCCTCGCATTTGCAATCATCCTGAAACAGCCAACATAACTTGATCGATGCAGGCAATGGACGAACAAAAGAAAAGAAAAAAATGAAGAGAAGAAAAAAAAAGTAAAGAAAAACTAAAATGAAAGATAAACAAAAAAAACATTTAATAGCATGCTTCGATTTCTCTGCACTTACAGCTTTCGCCTTTTTTTCCGTTTTTTTTTTTTCTCCCCGTTCTGCTTCCTGTTATTTTCCGATGTCGTTTTAGTCGTCTTTTCGCATTTTATTATTTATTATTATTATTATTATTATTAATTAATTATTAGTTGTTGTTGTTGTTGTTTGTGTTTGTTGTTTGTACCTGTCATTTTTAGTTTTCTTTTTCTATATATTTGGATAAACTCGAGCTGTATATATCATTTCTACCCTTATACAACTGGCTTCTGGTTTTATTACCAATATATTATTAATCATTATTTTTCATTATCAATTGCCAAACCAACAACAAACAACAACAACACAACAACAAACAACAACGCAACAATAAACAACAACAATAAATTAATAATAATAATAAAATAATAATAATAATATAATATTATAAAAATCAAAGAAAGACTAATTACAACTGCCAGTAACAGCAAGTTACAACAAATGGACAAATAGAAAATAGCAACAAAAGCTAGAAAACACGGATGGGAAGAAAAGCAACAACATAGATTATTCAAACGAGGAACTTGAGATATTTCTCACGAAAAAGACCTCTACATGCCTACGAAAGTGAAACCTCAAGGGAGAAACCTGAATCCTTCATAATAGCAACTGAAAAACATTGCCATAGGGACTAATTATATCAAACAGATAAGACCAACAAATAAAAAGTGTAGTATATGTGGGGACAGAGACGAAACGGTTAACCACATAAATAATTCAATGCAAAAAATAGCACAAATAAAGTACAAGATTATACACAACTGGATGCCCAAATATGATCCACAGGGAATTCTCCAAATAATCTGATCATATACAAATGGTAATGCACAAACCAGAATCCGTTCTAGAGAATGAATATATACTCTGTGATTTTCAGATATAAATGGATCACCAAATCCCGACCAAATGATCAGCCTACAGAAGACTGAGAGCGCTTTTTCATAGTAGTGATTTGCAGTTTCGCTTGACCACAGATTTTAAAAATGGAAAGAAAAAGAAAAGATAATATATATACTTAGAACCTTGCCCGAGAACTCAAAAAACCTGGAATATGAGGGTGAAGGTGATACTACTGCTGTAGTTGAAACTCTTGGAACGCTCCTTGTTAATAAGTTTAGATAAAAAAAGATTAGAGGAACTGGAAATCAGAGGAAGATCGAGACCATCTACCGACAATAGCATTATCAAGATCTTGGATTCTCAGAAGAGTCCTATAGACTCAGAATCTTTCTGTCACTCAGTATCTAGTGAAAGCAGTGAAAAACACTCGCAAGAAGTAATAGTAATCTATATCTAATAGAGATTCGTCACTTTTTGTCTGTAAAAAAAACTACGTCAGTTCTTACGTCGCAGTAAGTTCAGGAGTTAATCAAGTTTAGCCATGTGTATTTAACATATATTCAGTGTAAAATATAACATACAAATGTTAGAACAACTGAATTATATATAAACCCAAGACAACGAATGCACAAAAGATGGTGTATAATGTGTCTTTTAAAAAATAAGTTTCAATAAATACATGCCCAATATAATTGATTTATATATGTTTTCTCACTTTGATATATATGTAAAAGTTGTCCTAAACGTTACGGATTTAACCAAAGAAAATTTTTTACAAACATGAAATTTTATTATTATTATTATTATTATTATTATTATTATTATTATTATTACTAGCAAAATATATTGCACCCCTCCGGTGCAAGTATTTTAGTTAAATTTTATAAATAAAATATGATATTAATTAGAAAGGCTAATGAAACTGAATAAGAATGTAGATAAAAAGATTTGGAAACAGAGGGGGTATGATTGAAAAAATAGAACAACTTTGAAACTAACTCTTTCCATCATTTTCCGTTACTCCTGTCTTTCATGGAAAATTTTTCCTAATTTAAATTGTTTAGTTAAAATAGGAAGTAAAGAATAATATTACAGTTATTTCTTCTTGTTAACGGTATTTCTTTTAAAATTTATTGTAGAGATTTTGCTCATATTCAATAAGATAAAACCAAACAATTAGAAATCAATAATACTAAGCATATATTTATTAAATCAATTTTTTAAGATTAATATGCAAATTAGCCTTCCCATTCATACTGTAAACCACTAATTTGTTGTATATATAAATACAATTGCATGTTATTAGTATGTAGATATGATTAACAGTGTAAGTAATGTAGAGACAATTTTATTAATAATTGAGGTTTAAATAAAAATAAATTCATGGAGAATATGATGTAAAATACCTAAGGAATTTGTGACTTGTTATAGTAATAATAGTTTCGGTTACAGAAAAGACAAACCCACAATCTGCCATTATATAAGATTATTATTATTATTATTATTATTTATTAATTTTCACTCTCTTTCGAGTGTTTTAACAAATCAGCTTTAACTGATATTTTCTCACAAAGGCTTGAGTGAACAGCAAGTCTCTTCAGCTCTTGAGGACTCTCCTAATTGTCTATAGCTGATTCTAGCAGGGTGGTGTGTCTGGGACAGTCAATTTTCCTCTGTTCATTAGTAGGCACAGTCTCTCTATTTTTTTTTAGCTTTTTCGTGACTGTTTCAAGAGCTCCAGGAGTACAATTGGTATCACAATCACGTTCACGTTCACACACACTTTTCAGCTTTCTGCCAAGGTCTACATAATTTCTGCTTTCGCTTTTTTTTATTTCACCTTCAGTCGAATAAACCTTCTGAAACGGCAAATTTCACACTAGGCGACAAGTTTTTTTTTTCTCTTGTCAATCAAATTACGTCCTAGGGTTGTTTTTTTTTGTTTTTTTTTGCTTTTTTTTTTTTCAACGCAAAGCCTTCATTTTTTCAAACAAAAATATCTTACTATAATGCCCTGCATTTTATTCCCATTTGCAGTCTGTGAAACTTTAAGGACATTCAATCTCTTGCACAAATCCCAGTTGGATAACCCCTTCCACCCAGTCTTCCCCTTCTGTCTACTTTTTATGCTAGTATTCTTTATTCGCTTATTAGAGATTAACTTGTTGGTCTCTCGCTCCAACATAGCTTTCACTTGTAATTCTCCCCAACGTAATTATCGATTGAACCTTTTCACTGCATCAAATTAGTCCTTGTGGTGTTATTTTCTGCTGCTATTAATAACATTCAGTTTCTCGCTATAGTTTTTCCCTTACCAGGTCATCTTATGTGTTAATTTTCCTTGTTTGTGCTCCGAAGTAATATGATATTTTTCTGTTGTACCTTTTATATCATATTACTTCGTTTGAGCTTTCAGACAAGTTTTAACTTGGTCTTTTTTTGTGCCTTGTCGGCTGGGCTGTTGCCCTTGCCCTCTGATGCAGATTCGTAAAAGACTCCACCCTAATTGGCGCCACTGTGTTGTCCGTAGGTGTGCCATCCTTACACATCATTCCATATTTGTTCAACATTCTCATTTTGAGCTAGAAAGTAGCGAATAAGCGAGAAATCCCACCTTCAGTCAATTGGCTGGTCACGTCAAAGTCTCTATCACCGCCACATAGGATTGCCCAGATGATTGCATTGTTCTTATGGGAAACACCCCAGCCTTTTTTAATCATATGATAGAAGACAGTAGCAGAGGATCTTAGTCTCACTGATATAATACTTAAACTGTCCCTAGGGTAACGTTCCAATTCTGGACCTACTATTGTGAATGTAGAGTACCCTTTCATTGCCATCACTCCACCCATCCCCAGGTAGTAATTGTTTAGTAGATTCCCGTCTATGTGGAGTAAATATATATAGGAATGCGTTTTAAAACCATTCTAAGTACCCCAACAAGAATCAAACAATAACGTCTTAAAATATAACACAACAAGGGCTGACACATGCCGTTAAATCAAATAATAGTTAAACTGATGTTACCGTTTTAAAGAATCTGAAGTGACAGAAATCTGTGCTGTTTCTGTGAACTGTTCTAAGTATTCTAGCTGATTTCACTTGTTGTATGGATGGTCCCGATCTTCACTTAATTTCCAATTACGCCAGTCTTTTTACAAGCTTAATGAATATGGGGGACGTAACTGCCAACATTTGTAAAGTAAGTGATTTCGAACATCACTCGCACTATTAAGTTTCATTTTAGACTAATACCTCGGGAAAGTTATAAAGTCGCTTATCCCCGCCAGATGTACGTTAATTAGTAGCACTACAGGTTTTCTTACCGTACGATGACTTTGGTTTAAATAAACCACAAAGGTTGATATATCGTTAAACAAACCAAACCGTTAGGGACTCGTAAAACTACAATTTTTATCCCCATCACTCTCATGTTCCACAGATATTTCAGTTCTTGTATAATAATAATAATAATAATAATAATAATAATAATAATAATGTTGATTAACAGAAAGAAAGAAAACTTGTCAACTGGTGGATTTTGCAGTTCCAGCAGATCACAGGTTGGAGCTAAAGGAAAATGAAAAAAATGGACAAATATCTGGACCTTGCCAAGAACTGAAAAAGTTATGGAATATGAAAGTGAAAGTGATACAAATGTAGTTGGGGCACTTGGAACGGTCCCAAAAGGATTGGAAAAGGGTTGAAAGTCTGGAAATCAGAGGAAGGATTGATACCATCCAGAACACTGCACTGCTGCAATCTGCCAGAATACTCAGAAGAGTCCTGGAGACCTGAGGAGAAACTGCTGTCACTTCAGGACTCCAGTGAAAGACCATACCGCTGCAATAATAAGTGAAAATATTAAAAATTTGACGATATTATATCTAATTTGATATATCTCGAAATAATAAATAAATAGATAACTTAATATGAACAAACATTCCGATTGTATTATATATATATATATATATATATATATATTATATATATATTATATCGTTACACAATAAAATAGCACATCGATTCAAATGTATGAAATGATTTCCAATGGATCCAACATTTTATTTACTTTTACGTCTTCAACCTCCACGAGCGTAGACACACCTACGACCTCACAGGTCTTATTTTCTTGAGGTTACCCCTATCTAAAATCATCCATCTTTTATTTTCTACGACTTACTAGTTTAATGGGTTAGTTTAACTTAGTGGGTAGTGTATTCGCCCTCGAAATCACAGGGTTCCGGGTGCGATATATGGCTCTAACCAAATCATGAATAACAGCTTAGATTCTGTTGTGTAAAGTGGGTAGCTGGTGGTAGATATGGCGTTCCACCTCACACGCAGAAACATCCTCCTAGTCTAGCGCAAGTGATAAGTGAATATGCGCCCTTACTATAAGACAATAGACCACTCCGTCTACTTTACTTTTTATTTTTACGATTTACAATCATTTGCATAGTTCTTAGCGTACCGCTGTTCATGCTCGTTTGAATAAACTTGGTGTATTCACTTACGATATACTTTATTATAATTAATATGTTTTTTTTTTATTATCGTGGTTATCATTCCACTTCTATGCATTCGATATCTTATTTACTAATAATAATTCTTACTGAATTATGAGAGGAATTATATCTTTTACATTTTATTGATGGTCTTTTTTGGTGTAGCTACGTATTATGTATATGAATCTATCTATGCATATTTTAACACGCACAACAAATAATATATATATAATATATAATCATTTATATATACACATGTATATATATAATATATATATATATATATTATATATATATATTATATATATATTGGAGTTTTTGAAAACTTTTTTAAAAACCTTCTAAAGATTTTTTTCACAAAACCTTTTTAAGCCAGACGATGACCTAAGATCGAATATACTTGAGAAAAAAAATTAACATAAAGGAAAATTCCTATTTGTCTTATCGGTTTTGTTCATCACTTTAAATATATAATATATTATATATATATATATAATATATATTATATATATATATATATATATATATATATATATTAATTTGTTATGTTCTTGTGAACGTTGGTTGTTTGGTCTTTTAAAGCATTGGAAATAGGAACAAAAACAAAAACAGAAAAAAGAACAAAAAATCAGATTTTTATATATTCAACCGTTGCTCTGTTTCTGGTTTAATCTATTCCAATATTTCGGGTGAACATTCACCCTTTCTCAAGGTATGTCCGACGGTCTGGAGAGAAAAAATGCAATGTTGAATATGAGGGCAAAAAATATTTAGATGAATTGGACGGATTTGACGTTTTTTTAGTCGTTAATTTTCCTTCGAAATTATGTGACGTAATTCATCCGAAATATGACACACACACACATATATATATATATATATATATATATATATGAGCTGATAGTAGGTTGAGCGCTCCACCTCTGATGCTAAAAACAATCTCCTTGGCTAGCGCTAGTGAAAAGGGATAGACTCCCTCACTGTCTGGCTGATACCGACATTAGCCGTCCCGACAACTATATATATATATATATATATATATATATATATATATATATATATAAAAACAATTTTTTTGTGGTGAAACAAAGAAAATACAGTGCTCAATCACAAATTGTGAGAGCTAAAATTTATTGAATTTGCTGAGTTTTTATAGATCAATGTTTATTATAAACAGCTACCCAGGTTTCATGCTACGGAGCAATCATCAGGTGGTTGAGTTAGATCCCATGGTGTTTGCTGAAGATCTTTTCTTAATGTCACATTCTGGACCGCAAATAACGTCGTTTACTTTCGCAGACGCTAGTGTACTTCGGATTTATAAAATTAAATTTTTAAAATTTTTTAAAAAATTGCATTTTTTTGTAACAATATATATATATATAAGAGATGTGTTAAAAATATATCAAGGCGGAACTTGTATTTCTTGACCAGAATAATGTACGAAATATTATTTTTTCACAAAATAGTCCACTTGGCACTCAGAATACTTATTCCATCGCATTTCCTTTTGATGAAGGTATACGCAAACATTTCTTCTCATATGGTAGGAAGCTGTTTTGTCGTATTTTAAATGTCCTCCATATCCTTGAAATACATTTCACTTGAGAGAAGACAAAGTCACACAGAACTGGATCCGACGAGTTTAAAGAGTAATGCAGATTTTTTTTTTTACAAAAGGATTTTCATTTAAGAAGTATCGAGACTGAAGTAACAATTTCTAACCTGACTGGTTTAGTCTACGTCTACTCTATGTGTTGCTCAGCTGTTCACACGTCTTCATTCTTATTTTTCATTCTAAAATTTAAAAAACATTCAGAATTTCTTTCTTGATAATTTTCAAGCATATAACTTATATCTATCTTAGGCGTCATATCGAGGTGTAATGATTAGCAATTTCGTATATCTATTTAAGAATAGGTTCAAAATAAATGTCATTCCTGCATATTGTTTAAACTTTCATTGATTTTTTGTTTTAATCATATAATATATAAGTTATGGAATAATTTTACGTCGAAAGAAATATAAAAAAAATCAATAATATTTTCTAACATTTCGGGTTGATTAAATTATAAAAGAAATATGTAGAGTATGTGAATACTTTTGGATCATCCTATATATTAAATAAGTTCTCCCCCCTCTCTCTCTCTCTATCTATTTATCTTTTTTTTATCTCTCTCTCTACACATTATATATATATATATTTACACACATATATATATGTGTGTAAGCGCGTGTGTGTATATGTATACATATATACACGTAATATTCATATCTTATAATATATGCTGAATGACTCTAAATGATATTACTTTCATAAGAGCAGACAAATGAACGCACAACTTGCACATGCGTATTCTAAAATACATGAATAAATAAGCTCATATTTTTTGTTTTTAATTGAATATTTTTACATCCATACATGTGTTTGTATATATACGCGTATGTCAACATATATACACACATGTACGCGTATATATAATATACATACACATATATGTGGAGAAAAGTAGACAAACACGGGATGTTGTGGAAACTTGATGTTTATTGTCGACGATGCAACGTTTTCGGTCTCTTATTAGACCATCTTCAGGACTTGAATATAGTTCTTTACTCCAATGATGGAAATTCTCAAAATGCTGAAAGCGGAAGGTCGTCAGTAGGGGGAAGTGTAGTTGGGGTGGTTAGTGGATACTTCTTCTCTTTGGAATGGGGAGTGCCGAAATGGTCAATGGTGGTACCACAGGTGTTAGATTTGGGGATTGGTTAGCTAAATATGTGTATGTGTGTGTGGTGTGTGTCTGTTTAATTGTTTTTGTTTATGTGTGATTGGGAACTGGATTTGTCGTTAAGTTATATATGTGTTGTTGGTATGTTGGTGTGATTTTTTTTTTATTTATTATTATTTTATTTTATTTTTTTTATTTTTTTTGTAAGGGTTTGTAAGGGTAAGATTTGTTAAAATTGTAAGTGAGCATATGTATAATGTTATATACTATTATTGTTATTATTATTATTATCATATATATTATAAGTCATTCATTATTTATGAATATTAACATTATGTCTATCTGTCTGTCGGTCTATCTAACTATCTATCTATTTAGCTTGAGTGTTGTTCATGTCTATAACCCATCTGTTTTTTTTTCTTTATGTGTGTCTTTCATCTATATTTGGTCTTTCAGTCATCTATCTATCTATCTATCTATAAATATATATATATATATATATAGTGTGTGTGTGTGTGTATGTATATGTATATATATATATATATGTATATATATATATATATATATATATATATATATATTATATATATATATATATATATATATATAATGTTATGTGCATGTCGATGTAAACGATGTAATTCCACGATAAGATAAAAACGATACTGTCCACTAGAAAAGCGGAACATTGATAAAATAAGGGCTTAAACCCTATCAAGTGAGTCGATGTCTCGTTTTCCTTCTTCTTTTTTTTTCTATTTACTCTCCTTCGCGTCTTCGATTTTATGTTTTTTTTTTCTTGTTTTTTTTTGTTTACATCGTCTGCGATTAGTTGAGTCAATTTGATTAAATGCACACAGAATGCTGCAGTTGTAATAGGAAATATATCATATTATTTGAGATTGTATTGACTTTCTCTGTTTTAGGTTTTCCTATTCACTAGATACTGCGAAGCTTTATTTGACTATCTGGGTCTTTATGATATTGGAATGAAGAGAGAACAAGAAAGCGTTGAACAAACACGAGAATGGTAGGGGATATTTTAGATGAAGTTGATAAGATGGTTGGTTGGTTTGAATTGTTTTGTTTTACGGCATATCAGCCACAGTGGGTCATTTAATACCGACAGGATAATGAAATAAATTCATTCTTAATGGAGTACCACATTTTTTTATAAACATTTTTCTATTTAACCAATAGATGGGACCCTAACAGATACTACCACTCCGGGTCAAACAGCAATGGTGAGAAAGGGGTGTTCCACAATCCCCAAAGCTCCAGAACAGGGACCTCAACATTAGATAGAGTTTAACGTCATTCCCAGGACAAGAAGACCCTCAGTCAACGCCTTCTAGCACATATATGATAAAAAGGTTTAGGGCTTGCCATGAATAGGGTAGGGGCAGCCATTTTTTTAAATTTTAATGTATTTAACCCATAGATGGAATCCGAAAAGGTGCTACCACTCCGGGTCACAGTGGACCTCGGAGTAATGACGAGGAAAGGTACTCCACACTCCCCAAAGAGGCGTGCTGCATGTCATCGACTGTTCAGCCTCCTCCATACCGCCCTTAAGTATCTTGGGTCGTCACCCACGACTAATAGGTGACCCCATTGGTGGTTCTCACCCCTCTGTAGGGATGCAGTTCGCCTATTCTTCGGTCCCAGTCGACAAGGCAGCAATTTGATTAAACGCACACAGAATACAGCAGTTGGAAATATACCATATCATTTGAGTCCATTCCTATTGCCCTTATGGCAAACTCCCAACCCTTCTTATCATATGTGCTAGAATTTGGTGGCTGAGGGCGTTAGTGTACTGGGTATGACGTTAAACTACAACTAATGAAGTTCCAGTTTTAGAACTATGTTAAGAGTTGAGTACACATTCATTGCCATTACTCTCAGGTCCACTCTGACCAGAAGTGGCAGTACCTAATCCTTGAGAATTAGGGAAATCACGGACAATTGGTGTTGCACGGGATGGTTGCAGCGAAGACAAGCACTTAATCCAAAACATCTAGGATAAAACTTTAATCAATAAAATCGAACAATATGTCAGAACATTGATGCCGTGGCACTAGCAGACGACAGAGATCCTGAAAATATAAAGACATCAATATCTCCTTTAGCTTTCCCATTTTGATTACACTGTTCTCTATGTATTTCAGATTCTTCCCAATCTTTTAGAAATCCTCTATGTTCTTTGTAAGTTATTTTGTGGAATTCAGCTGAGAAGTAAATATTTACCATTTTCTAAGATATATCATTTCTAAGATTTTATTGATTCCAGTTTTGTCATGGTTATAATACACTACTGACACGCATTAGCAATCGCCTGTATTCACGCACATATATATACATACACACACACATACAGAAACACACGAAACACACACATACACAACACATACACATATACTGTCTGTTCTTTGTAAACGTTTTAGTTGTCTTTGATGTTAGTCAGTGGGTTTAGTTTTTAGTTCCATCTTGGAGAATTCAGGAACAATTCATTGCTTTCATGTCATCTGACAATTTGCCAGGATTTGCAATCTATGAAAAGGCAAAAAATGGCTATTGGACAGGTTTAACCTCTTGTGCCATTTCCACCAGTATCCATCTTTGACGTTGTGGAACAATTCAAAATAATATTAAGCAGTGGGGAGATAAAAGCGGAGGTCAGGGGAGAGGCAGCTGCCTCGAAGCTAATCTTTAAGTAGGCGCAAAATTGTCTTAGGCTTTTGCCTATTACTATAACATAGAAATATATGGCTTAACTTTTGCCTCTACGCTTATGAAATATGAATGCGTATAATTTGAAAGTTAACCGGTTGGTGAATCTTTGAAAAAATCTGAATCTGTATTTTTCGACCACTGGAGGGTGCCAAGCCAAGCTATTCTAGTAACCACAAAATAATTAGAGACTAATATCAGAACTGTGCAAACATCGTTTTAAATCCCTCTCTGTAATATTTAATGAATTGTCTTTTTCTTTCATTTTCAACGTTCATTCTTTCTTTTATGAAGGAAATTGTAGAAGCCAAGTTTGGAAATAAATTCATTCGTAATAGATACTTAACTTTTTTTAATAAACTCATGTTTTTTCTATCTAACCCATAATGGGACCCTAACAGGTACTACAACCCTGGGTGAGAGAGGACCTGAGAGCAATGGTGATGAAGGGGTTCTCCACATTCCCCAAACCTCAAGAACTGGAACCTCCCCATAATATAGAGTTTAACGTCATTCCCAGGCCACGAAGAACCTTAGCCATCGCCTTCTAGCACCCATATGATAAAAAGGGTTGCTTGGTAACTGTCAGTTTCTCGCCTCTCCGATTTTCATAAAAGGTTAGGCAGTTATCAAACACCATTAACTTCATGTCTTCGATACCCTAACTTATATGTTAGAGAGAATGAGAGAAGATTTCGAAACTATGATTAAGTGCTCTTGTCTGTGAAAAATTTCAGTTTAGTGATTTGAGTTCTAAACTGCGTTCGGTTCTTTCGACATGAAAATAAATGTAAAAAATCCCGGGCACGTTATGTAACAAAAGAAAAAAAAAACAAAAACAAATTATGACAAAAAAACACAGTAATGAAAGCAACAGTAGAAGCGATGGCAGATCCTTAAATCGAGCCCTTCCAAGCGCACCGCTACTGTTGCCGCTATTATTATTATTATTATTATTATTATTATTATTATTATTATTATTATTATTATTATCAATAATAATTTCTACCCTTATTTTCATTTACATTAATATTAATATTATGATTTTTCTTCTTTTGAAACCGCCTTTTCTAGTTCTGCATCTTAGAAAAGGCTTCGCGGGGCATCGAGAAATGTTAGTTGCACAGCGGGTTCATTTTGATAAACCGTTTTTCAGCCTCGCGACGCCAACATCACTAGCTGATATAATTAAAAATAATAAAAACAAGACTTTTTGGCAACATCAATGATGCTGATTTGTACCGCGAGAATTTGCAAGTAAAAATAATGAAGAAAATGTTGCTCACGGTTTACGTTCAGAAGCGTAAACAGAAAGAAAAATAAGTAAAATAAGAAAAATAAAAAAACTATTAAAAAAAACAAACAAGCAAACATATAAAACGAAATTCTAAATTATATCAAAAATAATAATTTTCTAAAATGTACACAGACAGACAGACAGACAGACACACACATACACAAACACACACACACGCGCGCACACACACACGCACATACGCACACGTACTTACACACTAAAGAAAGAAAAAGAAAAAAAAATGAAATCTTCCTAAGGATGTCCTGCTGTGAGAATCGAAATGTAGGCCAATCTTGTTAGAAACATCTGTAAAATAGTAAAAACTAAAAGAAAAATCTCTTTTTTTTTCTCAAGTTATCTTACCAATAAAAACATGTTTTTAGTTTATTTTTGCAGATTGCTTGTGGAGTAATGGACCGCAACCCACCCACCTCATAGTTCCTGGGAAGTACTCTTAGCTGGATCACCATATCAGCGGGGATTATTATACGCAGACTGCATCACATGCAGAGGGCTAAGATTCCCCGTAAAATGTGTATCCTGGATACGAAACTGCATCTGGCCGTGAAGCTCTAGGTCTAGAGATCTGAAGAGTGTAGAGTACACCTTGATTGGTTTTACTGTTTGGCGCCCTCTGACCCGGTGTGGTAGTATCTATTAGCGTTAAATGTTACATAATTATTAGGAACCTAATATTTATGTGCAACAGTGTAGAAAACAAGATGGCGTTTTAAGTGCAGCTGACGGCCTTGAAGATTGAGTGACAAGCTTAACCTCAGTCCTAAGCCTATCTTCCGGGGATAGCCGTGAGAACCGGTAGAGAGGACACTCTCTTCCGGTTTAGATAGTAAGTACGTTTCAGTCAGAAGGTAGCAGCGAGCTCGAAGGGGTAAGTCGCGTTATACTCGCGTCCTCTCATCTGCGCAGATTGTCTGGTTGTGGATTTAAAAATTAAGTAAGATCAAAGCAAATCGGAGTCTTGTGTTATTACCTCTAAAAATTAACAATGACGCAGGGCTTCTGATAAAGAGAAATCCCCAATAGAAGACCAGACCCGAAGTCCCCAAGAAAGTCCAGACCTTAGAAGATTCCAGACCAAGACAAGATGTTATAAGATTCCAAAGACGGCCTGGAGAATAAATAATAGAGTAAGAAAGAAGTAAGTAAAGAAGAAGGGTATGCAACACAAATCTATGGGTTAAGTTTTTGTTTGTTTTGTTTTGTTTTACGGCATATCAACCTCCGTGGGTCATTTAATGCCGATAAAGTTTTGAAATAAATCAATTCTTAATGGATAATACAATTTTTTTATGAATACATTTTTCTATTTAACCCATAGATGGGACCCTAACAGGTACTACCACTCCGGGTCAGAGTGGACCTGGGAGCAATGATGATGAAGGGGTGCTCCACATTCCCCAAACCTCCAAAACTGGAACCTCACCATTAGATAGAGTTTAACGTCATTCACAGGACATGTAGACCCGTAGCCACCGCCTTCTAGCACCCATATGATAAAAAGGGGTTGGGGCTTGCCATAAGGGCAATTGGGTTGGGAAAATCATATAGGTGCTAGGGCTTGACGTGACCAGCCGATTGATCAGAGGGGGCCTCTCCGACCGACCGTCTAGCCCAAGATAGGGCCAAAGTGGAGTATTGCATGTCTTGAACTGCTCATGAAAAAAGAAACAAAAAAAAAGAACAAGGCAAAACAAAATAAAACAAAACAAAAAAACACTTAAGAAACAACTACACACAAAATGTAATTATGTACGTACAATGAACGTGATTCCATAACCTTTAGCATAAAATTACCCAGGATGAGTTGACATGCCATTAAAATCAATTACTCAATTAATCAATCGAAGCTGTATCCATCTGTCTCGCAGTCATTCAATTGATTTTCTACATATCCATCTCTTCCCCTGTGGATTCCAGTCCAGAGCATGCATTGTTATATTGCCCTCTTATTGATGAAG
>CM042137.1:17689511-17717011 GCA_023376005.1 Doryteuthis pealeii
ATATTTTTAATGATCATTCAGACTGTAGTGGACTCAAACTGTCTGCTCGAATTTCTCGCTGAGATTACTGCTTGGCATACTGACATTATCATCCGGTCGGGATTTTTTTTTAACTTCACGTCACTGAGCTAACAAATTCATTTTAGGGAAAACGCTAATTAGGTCCATGAAAAAAAGAAAGAAAAAGTGAATCCCCTCCCCCCCAAAAAAAACAAAAACCAAAAAACAACAGAATCTTATGTTAAAAGAATTTAAGAAGACTAGATAAGAAATATTCATGTTGCTTATAAAGAAAAACAGCCCACCGTCTTTTTGGCACCTTCTTTGAAAGTTCTTTATAATCCTGCTAAAAAGTAGTTTTAGACAGCCCAATTTGCAAAGGCAGTTTTTGTTAAGGATTTTCTGCGCTCGAAAGATAAGCGCGCGGAGAAATCATCGACAAATTCGGAAGGTAACAAAGATGGCTTACCAAAGCAATTTCAAAACTGTACACATCCAGTCTAAAAGAATTCTTCAACCAAATGCAAAATTGCCAACATTTTTGGAAGGACACTTATGGCATCATTCAGCCTTGCGAGACCTCCTGGAGATATCCCCTTCTTCACGGCTCCGATTTCATCCAAGGACAGAAAATTTAAGAGGGTGATTCAAAAAGTAATGCCATCTTGTTTAGGACAGGTATAATTACATACACAGGAACATGTATCATACATCAAAATGAAGCTGGTCTTCTGTGGATCACATCTCTACTTCTTCATATGGTGATTCAAAAAGTAATGCCATTTTGTTTAGGACAGGTATAATTACATACACAGGAACATGTATCATACATCAAAATGAAGCTGGTCTTCTGTGGATCACATCCCTACTTTTCCACATAGTCACCATCTCTCTCAATAACAATGTTCCACCTTCGAATGAGAGCATGCAACCGTGCCCAGTAAAATTCTGTTGACTCGGCACTGGAATAATGTTTGCCTCTCAAACCCTCTTTCATGGGACCGAGGAAATGATAGTCTGATGGAGGATGCGGTAATTTTGTCCACCCTGATGAGGCGATTTCCTCCCTTGTTCTTATGTTTGTGTGTGGTCGAGCATTGACATGCAAAAGGAGGACATTGTTGATTGTGTTACATACCCATACACATATACCCATGTTGGGTATATATACAAGTCTTCTTTTACTGGACAGAGGGGAGAGAGATAAACAGGTAGACAGAGAGATGCATATGTATTTTGCATTACTTACTTATTTGGCCATTTGGTGATCTCTAGTCGTTTCTATTCTTTCTCTCCATGTAAAATTCTATTTCTAGATTCTTGTTGGCTGTTCGTCTTTGATTCATTCCTTCTTCTTGGTCAGTCTTTTTACCAAGACATTCATCAAGCAAGAACACCATATTTCTTTAAACATTTATTGCTTAAACTTCTTGTTCTAACTAACACAACACGCGTGTGCATTTGAGCCAAGCTAAGGCAGACATAGTTTCTGCCTGACGTTCAAGCTGGAACTAGGGGTTAACTCGGTCCCACGTGACTTCACGTATTTCGCGGGATTTCTGTAATATTCCATGGAAAGTCCCGCGCGTGATATGAAAAGGGGCCATCCCCTCAGAAATACAGGCGGTTGACAATAATCTATGCATAGATTATGTAACAATTAGCCAGTTGGGTCTTACTCGTCGGATTCTAAGGTGCGTGGTGTAATGGGTAGAGTCGTAGGAAATGGATTCGTTAACCCGAGTTCAAATCTTGGACGAGGATATTTTCATTTCACATAGCGCTAATACTCACGGAAAGATATGAATCCAACTACTCTCCCTCCAGCTATGGATAAATAGTAGTGCAGACTAGGCTTATTAACCTTGGCTACGAGATGGAAAACTCTGAATTCAAACCTGTTAAACTCTGCTTAAGAAATTGACCTTGTGACACATCCTGTTCGTGCGGAGGGATTGGTATATATATATATATATATATATATATATATATATATATATATATATTATATATATTTCGCCTTAGTTTTATAATGATCTTCAGAGGAAATAAAGAAAATGGTATTACTTTTGTACTCACCCTTGTAGCAATACAAATGTGCATTAGTGTTGCTACAAGATTTGTTAGAGCAAAGTTGATCCCAATGTCGAACTGTTTTAGAGACTCCAACTCCACCTGATTTTATCACTTAACCACGGCAAACTACATTGCCACTGTCGTAGATGCGCTCGTTCATAACGGTTATGCTTTTAGGAAAAGAAATCGGCGACTCGAGTTAAAAACCTGGACGAGACCGTTTGATGTAGCATCGCAATAATACCTTTGCGAATGGTATGGATCCAACTATTCTCCATTTAGGTATCGGTAAATAGTAGACTGGGCCATTTAAACTTGGTAAAAAGAAGGAAAACCGATCTAAGAGATGGGAATATTTGGATTTAAACAAGTTTTAAACCGCTGAAAAAATAACCTTATGTCAGATCCTGCTCGTGGTGGAGAGGTTTGATAAATATGTATATATGATTTTTAGCAGTTTTATATTTTTATTGTATATAATAATTATATATAGAGGCGCGTATCACAATGGTTAGAGCCGTGAGAAATGGCTTTGTCGACCTGAGTTCAAATCCTAGGCAAAGCTGTTTACATTTCACATAGCGCTAATACCCTTGGGAAAGGTATAAATCCATATGTTCTTCCCCCCCCAGCTATGAGTAAAATAGTAGGACAGACTGGGCTCTTTAACCTTGGGTAGTTAACCAGTCTATGATAGGGGTAACTCTGAATTCAAAATTCCCGAGGTCAGTCGTTGATTGGGTTCGTGGCATTCTTTCCTATCGACTGAGCCAAAAAGTGTGGAATGGTCCGACACAAGCCTTCACCACTATAAACACATTCCTGTTTTGTTTGTTCACTGAATGAACACTCATGCATCGAAAATCGACGAGAAAGTCCATATTTTTATTATTCAATTATTGTACTACTTTTATTAGAAGCAGATGTATTAGAAATTGTAAAAAAGACTGGTAAATGTGTACAACATATGTGATTGTGCTGTTGTTTGTAGCAAATAGATTTCGAATTCAGACTTTTTCCTTTACCTAGACCGTTTGTGTTACCAAGTATAAACACCCCGTTCTGCCCTACTATTTACTGATATACCTTATCTCAGATACAGATTATGGTGAAGGGGTTTGGTAAATACATACACAAATACATTACATTTATCAAACGGTTCGAGCGAACTAGTCTCTCTATCTGTCTCACGATATGTAATCTATAACTTTGCTCGTGGTGGAAGGGCTGGGTAAATACATACATTGCCACGTTATTAGGAGGTTTAAATTAAGAATTTTCCTTCTCCTTGACTGGTTGTCCTATCAAGGATATATAACCCATCAAAGCATCGGGAAGAAGTGATATTATCATGCCTTTCTCAAGTGCATTAGCGTGCAGTGAAATGCAAAAAGCATCTCCGGGACTTGTCTCACCGATACCATTTTCTACAACGATAACCGTAACACATGTCCGTAACGGACTTTAAATTACTTAGTCACCCGTTTGAAAGTGTTCTTTTTTTTACCGTGAAATGTGTTCGTTCTTTGAAAACAACATAATTGGTAAAAAAAAGAATGCAATTAGTTTAACGACAAAAGAATTCTGTCTTTATGTACAGCGGTACCACGTTATTAATATTAAGGCTGCGTCCTGTCTGAAACAACCTGTTCGTTTTACCGAATTGAAATGTTAAAATATCTTTACACTATTTTCAGCCTATCTCGCTAAACTTGGGATGTCTACATCAGTATGTCGTAAACTACACGAAGGTCTAATAAAAAAAATCTATTAAAAACCCTGGACTTTTTGGTAGTACTTTATATTAAGAATTTCAAAGAGCGAATTGAAGTTACATCTGGCGTTTTTCGAGTCTGATTCCTTACTACCGACGGCAGATAATTAACCGGATTTACTGTATTGGTTACATTGCCGTTTAAGTCTGTGTATATCATCCTATGAAGCTTTATTGTGTGAATTTGTGGTTTTTCGAAAAGGTAGCCTTATGGACAAACTCATAAGTGACGTTCTCCTATGTACACATATACATAGACACACCGGTGTACACTAAGAAAAACCTTACAACTCTGTGCGGATACTGGATGTCGTGCAGAGAACTTGTCAGGAGTTATGAGTAATAGGGATGATGGCCAAAGAGGGAGAGAGAGATACTGTGTGTGTGTGTGAGAGAGAGAAAGAGAGAAGAGAGAGAGAGAGAGAGAGAGAGAGAGAGAGAGAAAGAGAGAGAGTCATGGGAATTTGTGCTGTCAGCATGGCTAGATGATAATGAACCTTATCTTGCTCTTATATTATTGAAGTTCGAATAGGATAGTAACATTTTCGAATAAGGTCTCTTCATTGGGTTAAATTTGATTCAATAATCCCCTAATATCTTTTTCATTAGTTTCTGTAGATTCCGTTGCTTTACAAACACTGTTCATTCACGCATAACTGGGGTACGATAAACCTCTGCCTGATGAAACAAGACAATTCTCGCGTAATTGCAATATCTTGTTATATCTTGTTTGGAAAAAGCTAGTTTATACACATAGCGTTGAGCTGTGATCCTGTGATTTTTTGGCTTCACCTTTCACAAGTTTTTTTTTTATTTCTTTCTTTGAAAACTTTATCACAGAACATTCATGGTTTCGGAGAGAAATATCAGCCAATCATTTGTTGGGGAAAATAATCTCTTAAACCTAAAACAAACTGAAAATCAGATGTTGCTCTTTATTAAGTGTTGTGAGTGAGTTATCAAAAACATTAAATCCCGGAATGGTTAACAATAAAGTTTATAACATTTTGTACACAAAAATATGACATGAATAGGATTAAAATCCACCTTTCTTAAATAACAGTAAGGGCTAATCTATTGTCAGCAGGACTAGCTAGGAATTATTTCTTGCAGTCAGTATCTTGATATTAAACTTGTTTGTTGGACAAATCCAACTTCTTATATGGAAAATATTCTCCTTTACATCAATATGGAAATTTGATCTCACTGATAAGATAAAGTGAGAATTCTTCCGAGCCATAATCATATTAGTACTACTGTAATAGGAAAATATAACGAGAATAAGAATAGGAAGAAAACAGACAGTTCTTACATAGCAGTAATGACTAATCTGTTGTCAGCAAGACTAACTACTAATCCCCTCGTGCAGTCAGTATCTTGTTATTTCATGTTATTTCGTTGGACGAGTCCACTTTCTTGTGAGGAAAATGTTCTCCCTCTCAACATTAAGGCTGGTGGTATTTACTAGGCTGATTCAAAGGTTTTTCTATATTTTTCTAACCTGGGACACAATTCGGCATCTCCGGATACATTTGCTGATGTAAAGATGGCGAGCCACACTGGACTACGATATTCTGAGCTCACTTGATACTCTGCGATTACTACTTTCCAGATTTCCCTCTATGGCTTGAAGCTTCTGAATCTACGGTTTAAGGCCTATCTGACCTTGCCATATCAGCGAGGCTTTTGCAACCCGAGTGAAATGTATCGAACCATATGGTTACTGTTCTGTGACCAATTGAGTCTTCATCTTTTGCACAATCATTATTGCTTGCTTTCGCGGTGTTTGTCAAATTCGAAAGCATACTTTCCCGAATGAGACTATGTTCCACGTTCATCTGCATGGCTTTCAAATCACACGGAGTGAAGCTAGGCACAACGTCTTAGCGCACCAACTACCATGTCATAAAATTAAATAATTGATTGACATAGTCTGTTGGTTTCTCGCAGAATTCAGGTATTTAGAATAACGAATAAGCATGGAAAAATACTAGATTCATTTAGTTTGAATGACAAAACTTGACCGCGGAGTTATTTGAAACGATGCTTCTCATTGGCCTAGAGTCATGTGGAATAAGTTGTAGTGTATTGGTTATTTTTGTAGGAAATGGAAATGGTGACACAGAAACGAGCTATGTGCGTTTTACGTAGCGCTATTACGCTTGGGAAAGTTACTAATTCGAAAATTCTCACTCCAGCTATGGGTAAATAGTACTAAAGACTGGGTATGTATAACCTTGGTAGACAAGCGACCTCGGAGAGGGAAAAGTCTGGATTCAAATCTATTAAATTCCCCTTAATAAATTGACATGTTGTGGAGTAACCTTACCTCACATATCCGGCCTACCTCCACAGCTTCGGCCACTGGATCAGATTAAGTTTAATTTAATACGGTCGATCCAAGGAGCCTTGTTAATGCAACTAGTTTAGGAAAAGAAAAAAAATCTTAATTCAAACCAGCTTTATTCTATTTAAAATTTGACCCTGTATCACCTTCTGCTGTGGCGAAAATTTTGGTAAATACTTAGGTAACTATTAAACATTTTTAACTCAACTTTATGTAAGACATCAATTAATTCTATTGTTGAATTTCAATGCCTTCGTTACTAACATAAATCCATTTACTTTTTTAAGATCTTAAAACTTCCATTGGTGTAGATACGAACTGCTCTTCGTTTAGGTTCTTGGAAGAAGTTAATTAATATTACATCCAATAAAGTGATATTGATCTAAATTTGCTACATGCTTATTTTTTGACAAGTTTCTTGAATGCATCTAACATCAGGGATCGTCGGAATCATACACAATAACATTTTTGATCTATCGCAGTTTTTGCCAAAATGTGAATAATAAAAGTACATTATTCGGATTATTTATTTTTAATTGTGTATGTGCCTGTCAGTATTGTAAACATATATTGGTATGTGTGCGTATAAGCATGTCAGTACAAGTAGGGGCGGGTATTAAGCTTATGCACGCACACACGCACAGACACGCACACACACACACACACAAACACGCACACACATATATATACGCATATACATATATATTCATATATATATATGAATGTATATATAGTCAATCGGTAGAGTATCAACTTGGGAAGGGCAAAGTTCCAGGTTTGATACTGATTCACGGCCAACTAAACTCACGATTGGGTAATCTGACGGTAGGTGTGGCGCCCCATCTTAGCAAACAAAGAAGCAACTAAACACAAAACAATCTCCCTAGTCTAGCGCAAGCAAAAAGGGGATAGAATCGCTCGCTGCTCGGCTGATACAGTCAATAGGCTACTCCGCTGATTTTCACACACACACACACACACACACACACACACACACACACACACACACACACATATATATATATATATATATATATATATATATATATATATATATATATATATATATATATATACTCAACATTTTTCTCAACATTTCTTGCACTCACAATATAAAAAAATTAAAAAATTGATATTAAATATATATATTAAAAAATTAAAAAATAATTAAAAAATAAGAAAAAGATTTAAAAAAATTAATTACGATTAATTTAACAATATTGACATACTTATTAACTCCTTTACATGACATTATTTCTTTAAACCATGACGTCATTTCTTTAAACCATAATACCCTCTTAGGATTACGGTCAGTCTAGAACTATTAATAAATATTTAAGGAAAAAATAAGAATAAATAATAACAACAAAAGAAGGAAAAAAATAGTTAAATAATATATATAATTGAAACAAGACACTATGCCTTTTGTAATATAAATATTTGATTTATAATATTTAATCTTTTTGAAATTTAAAAGGAAAATACTCATAATACATGGTTTCTTTTATTGTTTTGAATTTTGCATCAATCCTAATATATAATTATTTTATGATATTTTAATATATAATTAATATAATATTTAATCTATTTAAAGTTTAAAAGAAAAAGAGAGAAAAGTACTCATAAAAGATATTTTCTTAACATTTTTCTATCAATACTAATACATAATTTAAGATAATCTTTTATTTACTTATTTACTTATTTACTAAAAAAAATGAAATTAGAGAACAAAGGAAAGAAAAAGAAACAACACAAAAAAAAAATAGAAAGAAAAAGAGGGACAAAGGAAAAAGAAAAGAAAAGAGAAAGCGAAACAAAAGCTAAGTATATACATTTTTCTATTGATGGTTTTTTTTTGTTTATTTATTTATTTATTTATTTATTTTTGAATTTTGACATGACAACATACTTGGAACATTTGACCAGATGACAGACAATATTAGGAACATTTATTCTCAACGAACAAAAACAAAAGAGAGAAATAAGAAATTACAGTTATTCGCCCATTTCATTCATAAAGGAGAGGAAGAAAGAGAAAAAAAGGAGAGGAAAAGGAAATAAGAAGAAAAATTATAACCACACAAATAAAAAACATAAGCACGTCCATTTCTGAAAATAAACTCTGATGATGAAGTTCATGCTTCAAAATCGATAAGACAAAAATAACATCTTTTTGTTTTTATTTTTCATACGCATTGTATAGGCCTTCAAAATATTAATATATATATATATAATATATATATATATATATATATATATAGGATGCGATCGGAAAATTGTCACCATTATAGATTTCGTGTATGCGCTTTGTTTGTTTCGGTTTTGTCTATGCAGCAAATTAGACTCTGTTAGGCACTGCACCGTAACGCAATTTACTCCATCAGAAATTTAGAATCGGATCTAATTCTGAGATTAAAGGGGTGTTTGTATGTTAATCTTAGGAAAGTGAAGGGTGTTTGCAAAGAGTTGGATGGGTGCAGTGGTGATTATGAAGGTATGGCAGCTCTATAGTTTTGCTCTGACCGTTTTCTTGGTCGGATCCAGGCCATCATAGTAAGTCAGGTCAGAATCTTGTACTTTTGTTTAAAAACTAAATCAAATTCGCATTAGCTACTATGTCTGTCCTTTCTCTCCAAAGGGCTGGGTTAGCTCAGTCGGTAGAGCGTTCGGCTAGAAACCACAAGGTTCCTAGTTCGATACCGGTCCTCGCCAACTTAGCGTATGAGTAGCACAGGTGATCTGTGCGGTAAAGTAGGAGCTGATGGTAGGTGTGGCACCCCACCTCATATGCCAAAAAGCAATCTCCTTGGTCTAGACTATGGGGGATAGACTCCCTCGCTGACTGGCTGATACCGACTTTAGGCCGCCCCGATGAATTTACTTACTTACTATTCTGTAAAATCCTCGATATTTGGTCTGTAAATTATTCGATATACTCCGTAAAATATTCAATAAAAATTATATTGACTGATTGATTGATTAATTGATTTTAACGGCACGTCAACTTATCAACTTATTCAAAGCCAGGAAGTTATAGAAATTCGTTCATTGTACAATCATAATTGCACTTTTTTGTGTAGTATTTTCTTAGGGATTTTTTGTACACGATTATGTTATCAGGTGTTCGTATCTTAAACAGATCCATTTTACCTACATATGGGACCCTAACAAGTTCTACAACTCCGGGTCAAAGTAGACCTGGGATTATTAGTAATGAAGGGGACAGATCACTCCCCAGATTTCCGGAACTGTAGCTTTACTACCAGATGCACTCATATCCAGAACACATGGAAATTATAAATAAGCTCTCGTAAAGATATCGTAAATCGCATAAATTTGAGCTAAATAAGTTTATTGTATTTGACATATGACTATGATTCGCAAAATATTATTTTTCATTTACTCTAATTAACGATAAATAGTTTCTTATGATTGCAAATATTACCGTGAGAGAAAAGATTATCATATCTCATAATGTTTTCTAAAAACCCTCCCCACCTGTTAGAAATTTTTGATGGCATTTACCTCCCTCGGATGTCTCCCTTTCACCTCTTTTACTAATGGGCTAATTCAGTTTTAGATATAAACAGGTAAATATCGGAATAAGTGATAGGTGAGACAATTAAAGGAATATATATATATATATATATATATATATATATATATATATATATATTATATATATATTAGGCACTTAGTAACTGTCAGTTTCCCGAATATTTTATCATCAAACCAAGTGCTGTTGACTCTGTCTCGGTTGTCCTAATATCAATATACGTATGCTCTATCACCATTACTGAGTACTCTTCTTAAACATAGAAAACTTCAAAATTATATATATATATATATATATATTATATATAATAGAGAGAGAGAGAGAAGAGAGAGAGAGAGAGAAAGAGAGAGAGAGAGAAAGAGAAAGAGGGAGAGACTTAATAGAGGAAAACCCTGATAAGAAAAATACATTAAACAAGAGAGAGAGAGAGAGAGAGAGAGAGAGAGAGAGAGAGAGAGAGAGAGAGAGAGAGAGAGAGACTTAATGAGGAAATATCCTAATAAAGAAAATACATTAAACAGAAGAGAGAGAGAGAGAGAGAGAGAGAGAGAGAAGAGAGAGAGAGAGAGAGAAAAGAAAGAAGAAGAGAAGAGAGAATGAGAAAAGAGAGAGAGAGAGAGAGAGAGAGAAGAAAGAGAGAGAGAGAGAGAGAAAGAAGAGAAAGAAAGAAGAGAGAGAGAAGAGAAAGAAAGAAAGAGAGAGAGAGAGAGAGAGAGAGAGAGAGAGAGAGAGAGAGATATGAAATAACAGAGACGAATAGTGGCCGGGTCTCAGAGAGAGAGAGAGAGAGAGATGAGAGAGAGAGAGAGAGAGAGAGAGAGAGAGAGAGAGAGAGAGAGGGGATACTATTTATTGCTAGTATGCGTAAGTTCGAACTAATTCCCTACTACCCACCTACGTAGATCTAACTGCTTGCCTGAATTGAAAGCAAACGTTCCAACATTCGATATTTCCTGTAAATTCATTGCAGTGACATTACGGTGACGCCGGTTTCCACTCCCCCCCCCCAGAATCTGTCATATTAATACCCCAACTTAAAAGAAGTGTGTAATCATCGGATTATCGTTAAATCCTCTTTTGACATCCTCAGCAGATCCGCAAAACCAGACAGTCTGTCAGTTTGCGTGCAAAATCCCAAACACTGTTCTAGTTTGCTCGATTCCTTATTAAACGTTGATTCCATCGAAGTCGTTTTTAATTCAGGAAAGTCAAATTTGAAAAGAATGTTTATTTGTTTTATTTTCAGTATCGTATGAGTTTGGTTTGGTTTGTTTTGTTTTACGGCATATCAACCTCAGTGGGTCATTTAATGCCGATAAAGTTTTGAAATGAATCAAGTCTTAATGGATAATACAATTTTTTTTATTAACACATTTTTCTATTTAACCCATAGATGGGACCCTAACAGGTACTACCACTCCGGGTCAGAGTGGACCAGGGAGCAATGGTGATGAAGGGGTGCTCCACATTCCCCAAACCTCCAAAACTGGAACCTCACCATCAGATAGACTTTAACGTCATTCCCAGGACATGTAGACCCGCAGCCACCGTCTTCTAGCACCCATATGATAAAAAGGGTTTGGGGCTTGCCATAAGGGCAATAGGGTTGGGAAAATCATATAGGTGCTAGGGCTTGACGTGACCAGCCGATTGATCGGAGGGGGCCTCTCCGCCTCCCGTCTAGCCCAAGATAGGGCCAAAGTGGAGTATTGCATGTCATATCGTATGAGTGTCAGTGGCATAGTGTATAAAGAGCTTCACTGTGGTGTCTTAGTAAACAAGTTCGAACTCCAGTCGTGCTATAATGTTCACTTTTTGTTAACAGTTATAAATTTATTTCCATGTCCAACTACTCCCGTATTGAGCACTTTATATTTCTTATATTGCTGTCTTATATTGTGTAACTTGCATCAACTAACCATTTTTACCTTTCATTCTGTCCACAGAAAAAACAAAATTGAATTATTTAAATTATATCACCGGAGGCTCAAATTTCGCATGTAATAAGGATCCCGACTCTGCGAGTTTATCATCATTGCAGATTCCTGTTGCTGGACTTGTTATATTTTTTAAACTTTCATTTGTAACCGGAACATTTTTCTGAACTTTTTGATATTCATATACACTTTTACTGCAAACACTTTTGAGCTTTTTTATGATAAAAATGCTTATAATTTTAAAAAATAAATTAATTTTATTTTTAACAATAAATACGTATTTTAAAAAATTTTTTTTGAAAATTCCGGTACTGATCGAGAGCGTTCTATGCCTCGTAATTAATAATATATTTATTTCGTTTTTCCGCTTACAATGTTGCTTTGATAAAGACATATTCATAATGTCGAAACAGATTTCTGTCAGCAAAACTTTAACATCTTGTTATTTTTTCTACAAAACTTTCTACACACACACACACACACACACACACACACACACACACACACACACACACACACACACACACACACATATATATATATATATATATATATATATATATATAAACAATAGTAAATTAGTGTGCTAACAAGTGCCAAGTTCACCCTTCGCTAGGTGTCCCATATTTGTGACCTTGTGTCACATCCTGCCCATGGTGAACGCGTTGGGTAAATAAGGGCGCCCCATCGAGGGTAGTTGTTATTAAGCTACTATCATGAGCTATTATCCATTACTACTGAATAGCGAGTTCGATACCCAATGAATGTCATATACTTCCGACCGTAGTCTTGGTGACAAGGTTAGGTAAATACCTATTCAAGAAACAAGTTTTTGACAGGAATTGGTTTATATGTTCCCTTCAGTCACTCATATATTCATCGTTTAATTAATGAATTTAACTTTCTGGAATTACATTCGATACTAAAGTAAATCCCATTATGCCTTGATGTAGCAGTTATTCACTGTATATATCAGGTCAATTCATGTTATTTGGCAGCTGGAATTCGACATAAGTAAATACATATTAAAGCTGATTAATGGATAGCCGTTTCTGTTGACCTTAAATAACGTAATTATTTTGGAAATCGCTTTGATTGGACATTTAAAAAGAATTATCGGTGCTTATTCTAATTGGGTTAATAATCGTTCCCTTCTTATTGGTGTCTAGGGACATCAGAGAACGGAGATTTATAAAGAAGCTAACAAATAATCAATTATTTGATTTATTCATTGATCCAATTTATTAATTTCTTGTTGAATATAGATAAAATTACTTGCAGATGCAGCTAGCCACGGAGTATAGTCCACTTTAAAGAGCGCTAAGGGTTTTCGGATACACTGTACCTGACCTCCTTAAATTAAATGGTCTACTCTTTCAAACGCAGTTTTATCTTCGGAAAATAGACACATCTAAACTGTAGAGGAGCTAGTTATGTACTGGTTATCGTTGTTCGAAATGGAAACGGTGTTCAGAGTTCAAATCTTAGACGAACCGTTTTGCATTAGATACAGCTAATACCCTTGGTAAACTATTTCTCTGAATGTTTGAGATGAGGCTTGAAGATTAGTATTATCTGCGTTATTCGGACTATTGTCCCCATCTTCATTGTTATTTGTACAAGTTTCGGACGATATACCCTCCGGCATATACCCCCGTGGACTAAATAAAGGGTTAGGTTCAAAGTTCCGTGATGGCTCCCGAATACGACAAGAAAGTTCCCGAGTTCAAAAAGAAGGTTCCCGAGTCCGAGGAAGTTCCCGAGTCCGACAAAAAATACCTGAAGAAGGCCGGAGGGTATATCGGCCGAAACGTTGTATAAATAACAATGAAGATGGGGACAATAGTCCGAATAATGCAGATAATACTAAAATGCATCCAACTACTCACCAGCTTTCCCCCCTCTCTCTCTCTCTCTCTCTCTCTCTCTCTCTCTCTCTCTCTCTCTCTCTCGTTAGAGGTAAACAAAAGGGCAGACTAATCTCCTTAACCGTAGTATGGCAACAGATCAATGAGAAGAAAATTCAGACCTTTTAAACTCTGCTTAAAATGGCCTTGTGTAACCTTTCTCTCGCGCGGAAAGGATATTAAATAAAAGGAGGTCTGATAGACCTAGTTCATGTGCTGTTTTGCTAAAAATATCACTCAAAAGACGTGAAGAATGGCTGGTTGAGATATTTAAAGTTGTTGGATATTTTCCAGACAGTCCGTGTAAGCCACAGACCTCTGAACCTCAAAGTGTCAATCACTAAGATATCTTCATTGCTGCCTATGCACGTTCAATATTTTCCCGGTCAAGTGTAGAATCTTGGTATCAAAACGTTTCTTTGTGACCTTAAAAATTATATATATATATATATATATATATATATATATATATATATATATATATATATATATATAAACATTTTGTTTTGAATATACAAAAAAAAAAATGCCAAAAGGTTGGGGGTTTTAATATACAAAAGAAAAATATAAAAAAAAAAAATTATAGAATTTTTTTTAACAAAAATTTTAAAAGTATACAAAAAGGTATATATAACCCTTTTCGGAGGATCTAATGCCAAACCAACTCATTTTCTTTTTATAAACAAAGGAATATGGTTGCTTACAGTACACTATTAAATATGCAACAGACTCATCGCAGCTTAACTTCGCTGATCTAGCGAGAACCGATTCTTTTAGTGTGACCTGACCGTAAAATAGGAGTAAGGTCTTTTCTGATTCTTTGCCAAATTACACCAAAGCAGCGTAGCTGGTTCTTAAGATGTCCAAAATGGTTGAATATTTTCCGACAGCTGCATAAAGCGAAATATATATATGTACACGTATATATATATATATATATATATATATATATATATATATATATATATATATATATATATATATCACCTGACTTCATCCCCAAATCCACGCCTCTCCCGTCCACTTTCTCTCTATAAAACACATGTATGATGCTTTAATGATCAAATAAACGACTGATAAAGCCGATCTCAATGCACGGCGAAATATGTGTCTGGGTTTTGTTCCTTTGTTTACATTTCTCCCTCTAATCATTACTACATTCTGTCGGATTTACTCCAATTCTCCTATCCTCATATATATATATATATATATATATATATATATATATATATATATATATATATATATATATATATTGTGGTATATTTGTAAGTATGGAGTGCCCAATATCGTGGATGAGAATTGCTAAGCTAGAGATCATCAATTAACATGCGCCGTTGACTTCGTACCTACGCCATCCTAGCACACACACACACACACACACACACACACACACACACACACACATATATATATATATATATATATATATATATATATATATATAAATATATATATTTATTTATTTGGTTGGAGGCAGTTAAAATGCGTATATCGTCTGAGGGAAATCGTAAGTATACATCACTGATGAGACTTAATAAAGTTGAAAGCTGCTGTACGATGTTCTGCGTAGTGGGCAATATTTGCTGAGTTTGCTTGTCATTATTATTTTATTTAATCATCGAATTTTCGACGATATACGCATTGTAACTGCTCTCAAGGAAAAATATAAATAATAATATACTTTATTCCACAATGCTTCTAAAGCAAATTACCTTAATACATACATACATATATATATATATATATATATATATATATATATATATATATATGTATATATGTATATATATATGTATAATCGCGACATGTCGACAGCACAGATTCCCTTGAATCTCAGCCACAGCAACTAGTGTCAGTTCAAACCTGATGAATGCATGTTTTGGTTAGTTGGTAAACATTAGTGTGTCGATGTGCAGGAGACCATACGAAAACGTCCTTGTTTCTCCAGAAGGGGCCAACATGTCCTGCTCGTCTTACCTGGGTGGATAGATAGATAGATAGACGATGTGGTCGTACACCTGCGGTTTTCTAGGGTCCTGTATCCAGGTTGTGTTTAAAACAACACACATAATCCTTGTGTAGTTTCCATTTAGATTTTTATAGAGGCTTCATTAAGGTCCCAGAGTTGCAACAATATATTAGTACTGATATGGATGCAGCTTAGAAGAATTCTTGATTTATTTGACTAGATATATCAGATTTGTATGGGATTGATTACCAGTCACATGCCTTTCAATTACCGTTGCTTTACTTATACGTTAATTTGGCACCGCTTTTAGTAGAGGAGATATTGCTGCCGAGGTATATGAAATATATTATCTCTATCTGTCTCTGTCTCTCTCTGTCTCTCTCTCGATCTGTATATATATATATATATATATATATATATATATATATATATATATATATATAGATATATATATATATATATACTAGCAGTGGTGGCATTTTAAATCACTGCTGAATATAGGCATCAGCCAGCGAATTCTTTTAATATTAGAAGCAGCGGCTATGCCACGATTATCGCAAATCGTTTGATTTTTGTTTAATTAATTAATCATATCCCCTAATCAGTAAAAATAGATAACCAAATTTGGTGTGTTTTTTGGTTATAAGGTTGTGAAGGTGTATGCAAGATTTCGAATCTGAATAACCTATCGTTTCTGAGTTATAAGTCGACACGTACATACAAAACTTTCTTATATATATATATATAGATATATAATGATAAAAGAGAAGTGCGTAAATGTGATTGATGCTATTATAGCACAACAGGCATGAACCCCAAAAACATTTAAAATATGAAGTCTATTACGTCTTACGTAAGCCAAAATCCCCAGAGGGAAATTAAGAAAATATATGGATTGTGCTAATAGATACATCTGATAATTGTATGATCCACTTGAAACATTGACTAACGGACTTCAAGAGTCCACAATCCGAAGCTACACACATACACACACACACACACACACACACACATATATATATATATATATATATATATTATATATATATATAATACTAACACTGGGCGAATCAATGTTTGTCTCTTAAAGACTTTTTTCCTATTTAGTTTTATGACACAAAATTCGTATCAAAATATTCCTTACTTCTGGGATTGACTTATGTTTGAAGAAGATCTATTCTAATTGGTTCTAATTGGTGTAATTTTCAATTTAGTCGAAAACTGTCCCGTCTCCAACTCACATTCTGTCACTTAAAAATATGTTTTATCTTCAGTTTCATAAGCAGCTAGCGCATAGCTTACATTAGGTCAAATGTTCAATTTCTTAGAAATCTTTCAAAATTATTTTAATGTTTCTTTTTCGGGCGTATGTTTTTTAATCTAATTCACTTTGCAAGCTCACTTTTCCCTAATCACAATTATCTACCCACAGCTCAATGGGTGACCCAACAGGTTACATTTTGTATATATATATATATATATATATATATATATATATATATATATATATATATATAACATTGGGATTCTTGTGACCCTATGCTAGTGTAATAAAAACAAAAAATCAACGGTGATTGAAAACTGACAGTTACACGTCATACGATTTTTAAACAAATTATTATTATTATTATTATTATTATTACTATTATTACAAGTTTATATGACGATATCTTATTTCTAAATAATTTCCTCGTAAAAATCTATTCGTTAGATAACTTTAAATATATATTCAAATAAGACAAACTATATATAACTCAATGATACATGGTATGTATTTATTAAAACTTGTTTTAAAACATACAGGAGACGATTCTTTGTTGCATACTACTACAGAGCATCTATATCTATATATAATACAGCGTTCACTGTATTTAATGTAGAAATAATATTGACTATAAATTAAATACTCATTGATAAAATTACGTAATTCCTGAAATTACAGTGACATGAGCAGTTACGTAGTTTCGATTACAGACCAATAGAGACTGAATCTTCATTATATATAGATTATTATTATCATCATTATTATTCACTCCTTTTGAGTTTTCACATCAGCGTTAGCTGATGGTCTTTCGCTGAAGTCTGAGTGACAGCAAGTCTCCTCAGGTCTCCAGGACTCTTCTAAGTATTCTAGCGGATTTCAGCAGTGCAGTATTCTGGGTGGTCTCAATCTTTCCTATGATGTCCAGATTTTCCAAACCCTTTTCCAATCCTTTTGGTAACGTTCCAAGTGCACCAACTACAATTGGTATCACTTTGACTTTCATATTCCATAACTTTTTCAGTTCTCTGGCAGGGTATTATTATTATTATTATTATTACTAGCAAATATATGCACCCTCCGGGTGCAAGTATTTTAGTTAAATTTTATAATAAAATATAATATTAAATTAGAAAAGCTAATGAAACTGAATAAGAATGTAGATAAAAAGATTTTGAACAGAGGGGGTATGATTGAAAAATAGAACAACTTTGAAACTAACTCTTCCATCATTTTCCGTTACTCCCGTCTTTCATTGGTAAATTTTCCTAATTAAACTGTTTAGTTAAAATAGGAAGTAAAGAATAATATTACAGTTATTTCTTCTTGTTAAGGGATTTCTTTAAGATTTATTGAAGAGATTTTTGCTCATATTCAATAAGATAAAAACCAAACAATTAGAAATCAATAATACTAAGCATATATTTATTAAAATCAATTTTTTAAGATCAATATGCAAATTAGCCTTCCCATTCACACTGTAAACCTCTATTTTGTTGTATATATAAATACAATTGCATGTTATTAGTATGTAGACATGGTTAACAATGTAAGTAATGTAAAACAATTTTATTAATAATTGAAGTTTAAATAAAAGTAAAATCACGGAGAATATGATATAAATAACGCAAAGGAATTGTGACTTGTATAGTAATATAGTTTCGGTTACAGACAGACAAACCCACAATCTCCATTATAATAAGATTATTATTATTAGTAGTAGTAGTATTCAAACCAATTGTGTGTGTGTGTGCGTGTGTATGCGCGTGCGTGTGTGTGTGTGTTTCCCCTTAGAATAGAGGATTCCTATTATTGACTATTGATCTATCGACAGGGTATTATAAACTAGTGTATCGATATAAGAAAAGAAAATATTGCTTTTATATACAGTTTTCGAACGTCGACCAAAAAACGTCAGCCTTTTACTTGAACACCTTTGTATAAAGATATTGACTATTTTCTGTCTGTGTGTATTCTCTGAGGACAGAAGTTGTTGTTGCTTCTAGTCCGCTCCGTTCTAGCACCTTGGCTTGATATAGAAAAAGGGTTCAATAACAAAGTTTCCATTAAAACAATCTCGCATATTAAGCCTCGTCTTTCAACTCCCTATGCATTAAAGCTTAGACCTCTTTGACACTATCCTCTCTATTTTATTTTCATTTGTTTTCTTCTAAGTGTTTTTTTTTTTACATTTTTTAAACTTTTATTTCGGTCTTATCTATTTCCGCCTTAAGTTTATCTATCTATCTTTATTGCTTTATTTATGGTCAATTTTAAAAACTTTCATCTGTTTTTTTTTCTTAATTTTATTCATTATTCTCTGTGATTCAGTCGTTCATTCATTCTTTTTTATTTCTTATTTATTTTTTCTTCCTTGTGAATTAATTTCTTTCTTTCTTCTTTTCTTTCTTTCTTTCTTTCTTTCTTTCTTTCTTTCTTTCTACAGAATCTTTCAGGAGTTATTTGTTTGTTTGTTTCTTTCTTCCTTTGTCCATTTTTTCTTTCTTTCTTTCTTTCTTTCTTCTTTCTACAGTTTCTTTCTCTATATAGTTTTTCTATATTCTTTTTTTTCTTCCTATGTCATTTCTCTCTCCCTTTCTTTCTTTCTAACTTTTTCATTCTTTATTTATTTATTTCTACAGTTCTTTCAGCAGTTTTTTTCTATGTTTTTCTTTCTTCCTTTGCCCAATTTCTTCCTGTGCCTTCTTTCTTTCTTTCTTTCTTTCATTCTTTCTTTCTTTCTTTCATTCTACATAATCTTTCATGAGTTTTTTCTTTCTTTCTTTCTTCCTTTGTCCATTCTTTTTCTTTCTTTCTTTCTTTCTTTATACAGTTTCTTTCTTTCTATATACAGTTTCATTCTTTATACAGTTTTCTTAAATAGTTTTTCTATATTATTTTTTTTCTTCCTATGTCATTTCCCTCTCCCTTTCTTTCTTTCTTTCTTTCTAACTTTCTTTCATTCTTTCTTACTTCATTTATTTATTTATTTATTTCTACAGTTCTTTCAACAGTTTTTTTCTATATTTTTCTTTCTTTCTTTCTTTCTTTATTTCTTTCTACAGAATCTTTCAGGAGTTTCTTTCTTTCTTTCTTTCTTTCTTTCTTTCTCTACTCTTTCTTTCTTTCTTTTATACAGTTTATTTCTTTATACAATTTTCTTAAATATTTCTTCTATATTCTTTTTTTCTTCCTATTTCATTTCTCTCTCCCTTTCTTTCTTTCTTTCTTTCTTATTTCATTTATTTATTTATTTATTTCTACAGTTCTTTCAACAGTTTTTTCTAAATTTTTATTTCCTTCTTTCTTTCTTTCTTTCTTCTTTCTTTATTACAGAAGTTGCTACTGCTTCTAGTCCGCTCGATTCAAGGACTCTGGCTTTATATAGTAAAGAGTTAAATAACAACCTTTCCATTAATACAATCTCGCATGCATTAAAGTTAAACCTGCTTTTTGACACCCATTTTCTTTTACTTCTATCTCTTTTTTTCTTTTCTTCTCCCATCAAACCCTTTATTCGACATTGATTTCTACCCCCCTTTCTTTGGCTTTGATTTCTACACCACTTTCTGTCTTTAACATTTTTTTATAATCCTTTTCTTTCTTTTTATTTTTTTCGCCGTAGCGTAGTCGGCCATTTTAGTTTTTTCTAAATTGTTTTCATTAGAAAATAAAAACAAAACAGTCCGTTGTGTTCCGTCTATTCAGCTTTTTCGAATTCTATCTTTTATTGCGTAATTGATTCTTTGTTTCTGCTACTTTTACACGTTATCTTTTTTTTTTCTATAATATTGTATCGTAGTCTAGTCTATCGTATCTTTCCACTCTCTTAGTGTTTTTTCTTTTTTTAACTTTTATTTCGGTCTTATCTATTTCTACCTTAAGTTTATTTTCCTCGTTTTTCTATTTCTCTCTTCATTTTAGTCTTCGTTGAATTTTAGACTCCTTACTTATTTTAGAACTTTATTTTTAATTTCAATTCGTTTATATATTTTCTATTAAAAACAAAATCTATCCATCCGTTTTATTTTTCCCTCAGAGCATTTTTACTGATTCTTCTGTTTCTTTTATATACTTTATTTTATCTTTATTTTCATTTCTTTTTGGTGATTTTCGAAATTGTCTTTTTTTTCTATCTATCTATCTATCAATATATTTATGTATCTATCTTTATTTATCTATTTATTTATTCATTTGTTTTTGTATTTATCTATTCAGGGTCATTTAAAAAAATGCTTTTTTCTTCTATTTCTTTTTTAAATATTTGTTCATTATTCTTTCTGGTTCCTTCCTTCATTCATTCATTCTCTAATTCTATTTATTTTCCTTCCTTCTTTCTTTCCTTACGAATTAATTTCTTTTTTTTCTTTCTACTGCTTTTTCTTTTTGTATTCCGTCGCCCTTTCTTTTTTTCTTTTATTATTTCTACTGTTTATTTATTTCTACTCTAACTTAAAACAGTTTTCTATATTGCTTCTTTCTTCTTTTCTTTCTTTCTTTCTTTCTTTCTTTCTTCTTTCTGCAGTTCCTCCCAGCAGGTTGTCTATATTTCTTTCTTTCTTACTTTTGCCTTCTTCCTTTCTTTCTTTCTTTCTTTCTTTCTTTCTTTCTTTCTTTCTTTCTTTCTTTCTTTCTTGCTTTCTTTCTTACTTTGAGTTTATTTTTATCCATCTAACTTTAAACAGTTTTTCCTCTAACATTAAAACAGTTTTCTATTTCCTTCTTTCTTCTTCTTCTTGCTTTCTTTCTACTTTGAGTTTATTTTGTCCATCTAATTTTAAACAGTTTTTCCTCTACATTTAAACAGTTTTTCTATTTCCTTTCTTTCTTCTTTCTTCTTTCTTTCTTTCTTTCTTTCTTCTTTTCTTTCTTTTTTTCTGCAGATCCTTCCAGCAGATTGTCTATATTTCTTTTTTCTTACTTTTGCCTTCTTCCTTTCTTTCTTCCTTCTTTCTTTCTTTCTTACTTTGAGTTTATTTTGTCCATCTAATTTTAAACAGTTTTTTCCTCTAACATTAAAACAGTTTTTCTATTTCCTTTCTTTCTTTCTTTCTTTCTTTCTTTCTTTCTTTCTTTCCTTTCTTCTTTCTGTAGTTCCTTCCAGCAGATTTTTCTACATTTCTTTCTTTTTACTTCCTTCTTCCTTCCTTCCTTCCTTTCTTTCTCTTTCTTTTTTCTTCTTTCTTTTGCCTTTCTTTCTTCTTTCTTTTCCTTCCTTGTTTTCTTTCTTTCTTTCTTTCTTTCTTTGAGTTTATTTTTGTCCATTTTTTTCAGACCCTTTTATACGCTCAATAAAAATATATTGATTTGCATTTATTACTAAGTTCTATTCCATATTTCCTTTTCCTTCTATTTCTCTCGTAAATGTAAACAGCATAACAAGTACTTACAACAGACTCTGCAATTTTTTTATTTCTAAAAATTCCATGCCTTCTTTCCTTCTTCTCACCAGTTGCTCTTATTCAGACCATTGCCTAAATTCCTTTTTAGACGCAAATTTTACTTTCTTTGTGGTGAGTATCGTTATTCTCTATTCATTCTTTTCGTTAAGCTCTTCCCCTATCTTAACACCTATAAATGTTCCTTTAAATTCGTTCTTCGAGTTCGTATTCATTTTTTTTATTGTTCTCCACCTGATCTTTTCTCCCAAAAATGTTTCCCTTGTATTCGTATTCTTTTAAAAAATATCTGATCCGACCTTATTCTTCGTTCTTTCTACATTTCAGTTTTCATGCATTCTTCTGTCTTTCTTCTTATTTTTCTCCTTTAATATATCTATTCATAAAATTATTTCTATGCACAATTTTCTTTCTTTCTTTCTTTCTTTCTTTCTTTCTTTCTTTCTTTCTTTCTTTCTTTCTTTCTTTCTTCTTTCTTTCTTTCTTCTACATTTCTAAGAAATTATCTTTATTTGTTTTTTCTTTCTCACTTCATATACTTTATTTATACATTTCTTTCTTTGTCCACTTTCTTTTTTGCTTTCTTTCTTTCTTTTTCTTCTTCATTTCACTTATTTCTTCCTACATTTCTTTTTTTTTCTACATTTTTCTTTGTTTCTCTCTTTATTTCTTTAACCTTTTCTTTCTTTGGAATTTTTTCTTTCTTTTTTCTTTCTCACTATATATTTTTTCATACCTATATTTCTTTCTTTCTTTCTTTCTTTACGTTATACATTTGTTTTCTTTCGTTTATTTCTTCTTTAAAACTTTTTCCTTTTACATTTTTAGTAGCTTGGTATTCTTTTTCTTTATAAATCTTTTAATTTTACCATCTTTTTAAAAAATTTCTTTCTTTACTTTTGTGTATTTTCATTCATTCATTCTTTCATCTTTCTTTCTTTTCATCTTTATTTTCTCAACTATTTCTTTCTCTATCCATTTTTCAGTCTTTCTTCTTTTCCTATTTTTATTTCACCCCATCTTTTTTTTTGTAATTTTCCTTTTTTTTTTTTTTATAGATCTCTTTCCTTTTCTTTCTTTTTTCTTTTCTTTCTTTCTTTTTGTGTTTATTTCCACAACTATTTCTATCTCTATCCATTTTTCCCAAACGTCTTTCTTCTTTTTCTATTCGTATTTCTCCCCTACCCATCAAATAGCTCTTTAGCTTCTCTCTCTTATTTTCTTCTTTCAATCTCTTTGCGGGCGATAGGCAATATCTTTGCCAAAGGGAATACAAAAGCAGTAAAAATAATGATTAGATCTGCAATGAACCAGAAACAGTAAACAAAGCAAACATTTCGTAAAAACAGCAATTTTGGCAAAGTAAGCCACACTTTTTCTCTTTCATTTTTCGTTTCTTTTTGCGCATAAGGTATATTTAAAGAGAAAGAAGCCTGCTATAACCTACTGAGATGTGGAAAGCATTATTCCCATACGTATATATTTACTTGAGATGCCATAAGTTGAACTGGTTTACAAACTTTATGTGTTCCAATTTAACCCTCGGAAGTTGAGTACCTTATTATCAGCGAAGCAAAAGGGAATGAATTTGAACATATTTCATAATTATTATTTACATTGTTATTTGTAGGAAACACTATACAGATTTAATTGGAAAGAACTTATATAAATAAACTCGTTGCTAATATGTCCAATTTGTATTCAATTAGTGTATAAGGTCGCATTGATCGGAGTTTAAGTAAAATAATTAAACGAGTCCATAGTAAAAGATGATTGAGTTCTGTTGAGAATTGGGGGAGATATGGGGCTTCAAGTGTCCCCAAAATCCCATTTTTCAGCAATTATAAGTCTACGTATTTTGATAAAAATTTAAGTTATCGATTTTATTGTTTTTTCTCGTGGATTCTGATTTGTATAATTTACTGGTGGAGAAAAAGTGCTCAATTTGGAATTTCAAGTGAAATTTGAGGCCTGATAACCCCCGCCCCCGAAATGGCCAATTTCGTTCAAAATTAAAGTGCCAATTTAATATGATTTTCTGATAGAGTTCGATGAGGAGTATCACATAGTAAAGGATGGATGAGTTCTTTTGAGAATTGGGGGAGATATGGGGCTTCAAATATGCCCCCCCCCAATCCCATTTTTCAGCCATTATAAGTCTACATATTTTGATGAAAATTTAAGTTATCGATTCCAATGTTTTTTCTCATGGGTTCTGATGCGTACAATTTACTGATGGAGAAAAAGGTGCTAAAATTTGAACTTTTAGGTGAAATTTGAGGCCTGATAACCTCCCTGGATGTGTAGAACATGCCTGCTGCACCTTTACAGATGAGTAAACATCCCCCATCCTGCAATAGAAACATATGCTAGCCTTGTGTGGCGACGCGTAATGGCTGAGGCCAAGTACTAAATGAGTCCGTGACATGGAACACTCCACTTCAGCCCTTACGTGGGCTAGACGGATTGTCAATCGGCTGGTCATATAAATTCCTTGTAAATATTTATTGTCCCTATCGAATTCTTCAAATTACTCTTATGGCAAATACCCACCACTTTTTCTCACGTAAGTGCTAAAGGCGATGGTTGAGGGTCAACCACAGTTGATATTTATTAATAAAAAGGAAGTTGATGAAAATTATTTCTTAAACAAATCATTTATAAATAAACAAGATTTGACATTAAGTAACACGCAAGGGTTGATGTGCCACTAAACCAAAGAACCAACCCAAAACGAGGCTATATTGAGAGCAGTATGCATTTAAAACACCTCTCCGCAACGGGCAGGATACGACACATGGTTAAGGCTTTGGTGGTGTACAGCTGGTTTGATTTGCTCTAGTTTCATTGTTTAATGGCATATCAATCTTCGTGGGTTATTTTAATTCCAAATTCGACCATGATGAAGAAAAGTAGTGGTACAATTAAACTCATTAATTAAGGTGAGTGACGAGTTCATATCTTTCCAAGGGTATTAGTCCGAAAGTGAACTCAATAACGCAAACTGGGGTTTGAACTCGCTTACTACGATATTAGATTCCACCACATAACCACAACTCTAAAGGGACTCCCCACAAACTCTGTCTGATATTACTAATGTGAAATTGAAATAATAATAATAATAATAATAATAATAATAATAATAATAATACCATCAAACAAACGGAGATCAAAGAAAAAGTAAGTAAAGAGTATCTCGGAAAACAAAAGGACTCGTAGCCAATTTTTGCAGTAAGGAAGGGGAAAAATACACAAATAACTGGAAATTACCAGAGGGCTGAAAAAGTTGTGTAACATGAAAGTGACGCTGATACCAATTATAGCTGGTGCATTTGAAATGATCCCCATCATCTTCGAAAGAAGATTGGGGGAACGGGAGATCAGAGGAAGAATCGGGATCATCCAGAGTTCAGCTCTGTTAAGATCAACTAAAATACTAAGAAGAGTCCCCGAGACCTGAAAAGACTTTTTGTTATTCCAGTGGAAAAACACCAGTTAAAACTTGTTTGAAAAATTCGCAATACACCAGAATCTGTTCTTGAGAACGAAACGCATAAAATTCTCTTCGACTTTGAAATAAAAACGGATCACCTTATCCCCGCAAGAAGACCAGACCTAGTGTTGATAAACAAAAAAGAAAGAACTTGTCAACTGGTGGATTTTGCAGTGTCAGCAGATCGCAGGGTGAAGCTGAAGGAAAATGAAAAAAAGGACAAATATCTGGACCTTGCCAGAGAACTAAAAAAGTTATGGAATATGAAAGTGAAAGTGACACAAATTGTAGTTGGTGCACTTGGAACAGTCCCAAAAGAATTAGAAAGGTTTGGAAAGTTTGTATATCAAAGGAAGGATTGAAACCATTCAGAACACTGCACTGCTGCAATCTGCCAGAATACTCAGAAGAGTCCTGGAGACCTGAGGAGACTTGCTGTCACTCAGACTCCAGTGAAATACCATCAGCTAAGACCGGTGTGAAAACTCAAAAGGAGTGGATAATAATAATAATAATAATAATAATAATAATAATAATAATAGACCTTGCCAGAGAACTGAGAAAAATGGGTAACATTAAGGTGAAGGTCGTACCAATTGTAATTGGTGCCCTTGGAATGGTCCCCAAAGCTCTGGAAAATAAGTTGTGTGAATTGGCAATCAGAAGAAGAAGCATTCCAAACTACAGTGCTGTTAATATCGGCTAGAATACTCAGAAGACTCCTCAAGACCTGAGGAGATTTGATGTCAGGCAGCCTCCAGTGTATCACCGGCTACGCCAGGTGTGTAAACATAATAATAATAATAATAATAATAATAATAATAATAATTGACCATACAACAAAATGGTATATGCATAAACCAGAATCTGTTCTTGAGAACGAAACACATAAAGTTCTCTGGGACTTTGAAATAAAAACGGATCACCTTATCCCAGCAAGAAGACCAGATCTAGTGTTGATAAACAAAAAAGAAAGAACGTGTCAACTGGTGGATTTTGCAGTTCCAACACATCACAGGTTTAAGCTCAAGGAAAAAGAAAAAAATGGACAAATATCTGGACCTTGCCAGAGAACTGAAAAAGTTATGGAATATGAAAGTAAAAATGATACCAATTGTAGTTGGTGCACTTGGAACGGCCCCAAAAGGATTGGAAAAGGGTTTGGAAAGTTTGGAAATCAGTGAGGGAGATTTGATTTTGTATCAAGGGAGAGGGGATACACCTATCTTCAGATGCCTACTTTTCCGATCCAAAATCTGCTACTCATGCACTGAGTTGGCGAGGGTCAATATCAAACCCGGAACCTTTTGGTTCTTTAGGCGGATGCTCTACCGACTGAGCTAATATTCTAAAGCTTTTTTTTTTTTATTAATAATGTTTTTCTTTGGTGCGATGAATTTGAAAACTTGAATACTTTTTGTGAACTTATTAATATAAGCGTATCTGAAGCTCACTCATACCGTTAAAAAAAAGCAAAAACTCTACCGCCCTTTTGGCTGAAGCTGTAGAACATGCTGACTGCATCTCTTCAAAAGGATAAACTTACCTCTAATATGGCCACATGTTGGCCATGGGTGGCACCCCATGATGATTAAGTAGGAAACCCAAGTGTCTGATCACTCCATGGCATAAAACTCCACTTTGGGACTTACTTGTACTAGACAGTCGGTGGGGGGCCCTGATCAATCGGCTGGTCACGTCAAGTACTAGCATCTATAAAATTGTCCAATGCCTATTGCACTTATGGCAATCAGCCAACCCGTTTTATAATATATGTG
>CM042137.1:17722011-17728652 GCA_023376005.1 Doryteuthis pealeii
TATATATTAGACTCTTTTGAAGCATCAGGTTAATATAATTATTCTTAAGTTATTTAGAGAGATAAAATCGTCTCTTATCTTTGTAATATTGTTGCGATAGGTTTGAAATTCTTTATATGATTATATATATATATATTATATATATATTATATTTTATATTATGATGTGATTTTTATTCATATTAAACCTCACGCTGAATTTTTTTTTCTTAACTAGTTACATCTTTTCGAGCGGACTTTATCCAAAGTTGATTATACGAATCTCAATTTAAGCATTAAATGCATGGAATAATTTTGTAGAATTAAAATACGAAACTCTTCACGTCTTCTTGAAACGTTAGATTTTATAGAAATCTATTTCATTCGAAATCTTTAGCAAATCAATACGCACAACCTTAGTAGTGGGAAATTTAAATGTAATCATGTTTTGGCTTCTTAAAGTAATTTAGATTTTTATAAAAAGACGTTTTCCCGCCATTGTATCGTCGGCGAAAAAGGAGTCGGATACTCGAGTTCAATTTCTAGGAGGTGATTTTGTTGGTTGGTTGGTTGGTTGGCTTGGTAGGTAGATTTTACGGGCATACTCAACGTGTGGTGCTTTATATTTTTATACCGAAGATATTTTTGTTTTTTCATTCTTGTTGGATATTGAAAATCATTTTTCAAACTATTTTTTAACTCATTTCTTATCTATTCATCACATAGATTTGACCCTAACAGATTTCCTCTCGTGGCTGCAGAGTGTATCTGGGAGTAATGATAAAAAATTCATTCGAAGGGATAACTTTTAAGTAGGAATAAAGCAATAGAGCGAAAGAGCATTTTTGGTGTAAGCAGGCTTGGAAAGGAGAGAATGCCGGTTAATTTTTGAATGGATTGGTCGTGAGGTGACAAGCTAAATTAGTCCTGTAGTGGTATGACAGCTTTGTTAACATCCCCCCCAAACTAACGCTTCCGGTTATATTGCGAGATGTGACTTGACACACTAATGTATTAACTTCTTTATTTTAGATAAAAGAATTTGGAGTGAGTCATGAGTGTGTCACTTCAAATATCCAAAAACGAAGTATACTCGTAATCCCCTAGAGCTTCAGACTGGAACACTCACCACCAGATGGGCGTTTTTAAACGTCTATAGGACGATCAGCGCTACATTTTTAGTATTATATTAAAAAAGGTTTTGGGTTTTTTTATAAGAGCATTGAGAAATACACTCGGAATAATCATGTAGGTGCTAAGGCTTGACGTGAGGACCATCCAATCCAATTGATCAGATGGTGCCTCTTCGACCGCCCAACGTTGCCTAAATGCTATATATTATAATATTATATATATATATATATATATAGTATACAGTATTGGAGGAGCCAAAGGTGCTCAGGGGCAGAGGGCCGAGGAAACCGGTGACGAGGGTCGATTGATCCAACGCGGATGGCGATATGAGCGGATATCGGTACAAAGACCCTTGAGCTGGAGACAGCATTAGAAACTCCGGCGGCAAAATAGGCCGTAATTGGTACTCGAGGCCGGGCCGTGCGCGTTCAGATTATCATCGGTGGCGGGAAGTGGGAGGACCTTTGTACACCAAGATGGTCCGATCCCACGCGTATTGACAGTCGACAAGACGCAATGGGAGGAATGACAGATGATATCAGCGGAACGGGTTGGCACGTCAAGAGTCAGCAGCGCACGTGAACGTGCAAGCGTTCGTTCAATTCTTGAACCAGCGTGAGGCAGAACGTTCGCTTCAGATGGTTGGTGGAGCCATTTGCAAAGCGCCTGGATTCCGGTCGCAAATGACGCGTACCTCCGGCTGGATGGGCCACCCCAGGATCCAGGGGATCGTATGCTGGGCAAAGCGAAAATAGTTGCCGGTCGTGAGCTGTAAGGAGAGTAAGCCGGAGGAGATGAGGTAGAATCAGCGGATGCGGCAATGGCGATGATCAATCGGGATGAAAGCAGCATCTACATTGCTGGGGCCAGAAAGTCTGGCGTGCGGTCGCAGGCTTGATTGATATAACTGCGTGGTTAAGGTCAAGCAGTCGTCCTCGCAGAGGCTGAAATCGATTGGTCTTGGTGAAGTGTAACTGTTTGTGACTGTGATTCTTCTAAATCGGCTATCCAGTTACGGGGCCTTAAATACGCGCCGATGTAGTGTGAGCAAAATGCGTGTGCATATGAGAAGTGGGTAGCGGATATATCAGATTTCTCTGCGCTCACTGAAAGATTGAGGGGAGGGTCGTAAGAGACAGAGCGGCACGTAACAGCTCAGGACGGCCGGTGTAGGAAACGAGCGAGCCTTTGTCAGCAAGTCCAGTCAACTATTGGAGGAGAAGTACCGACTGTGCGCGTCGTACAGTTAGTTTATAGTAGCATAATCTTTACAGATCATTGCGTTCCATCCCTACTCCAACGCAAAGAAACCCTTCCTTGCCATGGCCCCTCAGTGAACTCATCAAACCTCGCTTCAGATCGCACAAAGTTTGATGGCAAATTGATAGAAGGAGGTCTTCCCGTTGAATCCAGAATTGAATCGATGATAAAATTTGATGCTTATGGCACACAAATAATGTCGCTTAAGACAGAGAGTGACTTCAGCTTGCCCCAGATAGCAACAGATTACATTGTTTGTTCCTGGAATGTTGCAAGTGGATGACCCTGGGCTAAGAAGTGTGTATCATATAGATTGGACTATCTCAGCTTTAAAAAAGAGAGAATTTGATCAAGTTATAAATTGACATTCTCAAACCTGCATGTTATCTCACTCTGGAAGTGTACCCTGTTAGGTTGAAACGCATAGTATAGTATATATTATATAAATATTTTACGGGGTATATATATACCAATATAGGATCATATAGACATCAGTATTATCTGTTGGCCATGAGGGCTGATCAGCAGCTCCATCTAGCAATATGAAGGATTCTATAATTATAGCTCACTAAGCGATTTTTCGTAAAATATATTCTATATATATAATATATAGCTAACACTTCAGCGCCACCACTAGGCCACGCGGATATTGTGGATCAAGGCGGTTTATTAAGCGCAGTTTTAACGACGGTTTAAGTTCAGTGTTTTTCTTCTTTTTAGACGAGTTGCCTGATTAAGGTTAAATACCCGTCAGCTTTCCTATTATTTGGGAGGGAGAATCAGTTTGGATTCCATCGACTTTCTCTCCAGAGATATTGTATAGTTGAGTGAAATCGCAGGTTACAGCGAGTTTTCGGCTCCAGAGTTTTGATCCCTGGTCGCCGTGTGTTAATCATTGCCGATGATATTAGTATTGCATTAGTATGAGTTAAATATAGGTAATAATTCTTCAATATTTTTTCTGTCATTAGGAATATAGTATTTTTAAAATCATAGAGTGCACAATTGGTAGGGTGGTGGCCGCCGTCTCAGGCGCGCATAATCAATCTTAACCTTATCTACGCTAGTGGGAAAAGGGGATCTGAGCTCTTCGCTGTTCAGGCCTGAATACGTAGATTTAGGCCAGCCTGCGCGACGTAATTTTTTTTACTTATAATATAAAATAAACTCAATTTATATATCTAGATAATGGGAATTAAAGATGAATTCATATAAATTATCTAATTTATTATTTGATAAGGCCATCATGTCATTGTTTCTATTATGCTATTATATTTATATAACTATTAATCAAGTCTTTTGAATTTATAAAGGATAGACAGCATTCAAACTACGGTAGAAATTTGTAATCTAGTGGGTGCTAAATCGTAGAATTAAAGATAAGTTTTAATTAGTAATAATTTTACTAATTTTTATTGTATAAAGGACTACTAGTATCACAATTACAATAAATCTAATTGTACAGGGTGACTGAAGCATCGGTTACGAGGTTATCATTTTGAATGAACACCATACATATATGTCTTTGCTGTCGCTTAATGTTCTTTTGTGATATTTTATATAAGGTATAGCTCGCACGGTTGTGCATTTCTAGGAACCCAAGTTACTACGAACCGTGCAACAGCATGAGTAGAGATATATAGGATGTGTGCGGTAAAGAACGCAGGAAAAAGAGCTTTGAATATTATGGTTTCAGGCTGGATTCACTTCAGACGAAAAATACAATCTCCTGGTTTAGGCGCTAATGAAAAGGGAATATACTCCTCACTGATATAGGTCCGTTTCAAGTTATCGGTTCGAACTATTGTCATTTCTTATTTCAATCTGTGTTTGTACTTAAAACTTTTGTTTAGACAGGTAACGACGTAGCATATTGCATCTGGTTTGCAATTTAAATGCAAATCAGAGATTTCCCCAGCTGAAAAGTTAAGAAATTAAATTGCTAGTCTAACAAAATCAGGGGAAAAGATTCCCCTAGATATTTATTTCATTATCAAGATACTCAGAAGTTTTAATTTGCACACAGTCTATGAATTTGTCAAGTACAAAGAAGAAGAAATTCTGAAGTCAATATATAAACTTTTGAAAGTATCACATAATTTAGATTATATGATTGCTGAATATTTTATTTATATAGTAAAACAGGAAAAAATTGCAAGGATTTTCATTTAGTTGTGCCGAATGGTTCGCCTTAGGTTTTATAACCTTTGAGATTTCAAAGTAAAATATGAAATAAAATAAAATTTGCACAGCAGATAAAAATATATGGCGGTAAAATTTGCCTTTCAGAGAAACGCGGGGATAACGTTATTGCAATAATAAAGTTTTGCCAAAAAGGTAAGACAAGCCAAAGAAAATTATATTTCAACTCGCGCGCACACACAACAACCCACACAACCACACGACAGCACACACAGCACTTCGGATCACAACACACACACACACACGGGCGAGCTGGCAACAGAACACACATCGATAGGCTCTCACCACATAACATAATGCCATATATCTGTAGTGTGTATATAATATATATATTTATATATATATATATATATTATTTCAACGTAGCACATACACATACAAAGAGACACAGCGCACACACAATTATTTACATTCACCACGTTGGACTTACAAACACATATATATAGGTACGTATACTAACGCCATAAACACAGTCCCATGGCACTGACATGGACACGCATCGCAACATCTACACACAACGCCACACACAACATATATATATATTCTCTCATAGACATACATATCACAGACATATATAGTATATATATATTATATTAATATTATATATATATATATATATACTCCACGTAAGACACACACATGCACAAATACACACACACACACCACACACATTTTATATATATATATATATATATATATATTAGTTATAGGTATATATACTATAGTTATGGTGCCAAAGAGGATATAAAATCGTGGGTGATTGCTTTTAAGGTGGGAAAAGGGAAGCTGAATGCTCAGAGGATTAACAGTTAACAAAGAAAAAGAAGCAGAAAGAATTGAAGAAGTTTTCTGGAGAATTCAGAGAAGCGCAAATAAGGATAGAAGATACGGCGGCGGGGTCTCGTGAACTAGCAAAAAATGAGAACCAGTGGTGTCCGTGCACATAACAGTAGAAAAAAAATGCTAAAGTATGAAAAAGAAAGAAAAAAGACCGATAAAAAAACAGAAACAAAATTTCCGTAGGAAAGTTTAAATTTTGAAAAGGAAAATTGCCAGGTGAATAGATTTAAAGAGAAAATTTTCAGTCTGGAGAGAAAGATAAGAAAATTTAGGCATTTACACATCTTTAAATAGATTAAGTAAAAAACTAAGAAAATATAAATATAATGAAAATAAAGAATAATAAAGCCATACACGAAACATACCTTTAGACAAAAATTTTCAAAAATATTAAATAGTTGATCTTACAGTGTGTACCAAGAGAACTCGAAATTTCGGCATCATCATGTTCATCTTACTGTTTTTTTTCAATTGCAACAAATTGTACAACTATGATACCTAATGGGGTTTTTTAAACAGATTTGTATGATTATGGAATTAAAAATGACTATATTCTCATTCCATTTGTACAATAGTTTGATTTTACGCAAATAATCTAGAGCTTAGCAAACACAAACAAAAAAAAACTTTTACAAAAAAGCATACACTCTCTCTCACTATCAGAATTCTCTTCAAACAGAAAAAGTTGTATAGATAGAGATATAATGAATACTGGTACAAAGAATCTAGATCTGCTTACTTGCACATGTCTTGGAATAGGTATCAGAGATTCACGAGTTAAAATACACTTAAAGATCTTATTTTTCGCCCACATTTGGCCAGGAATTGTCTTAGAAATTGAGCTTTTCAATATCTAACCAAAAGGTTGTCATTTTATTTTAACTAAAATGAAATGAAATAAAATATGACTAGAATTCAAATTGAAATAAACGTAGTCATTACAGTGATCGCTCTCGATATTTGCTTTTTATCGTGCCTTTATTAACTATAACAGTTTTAAAAGATTTGATAATCTATTTCTTCAAACGACACGAATTTCGAAAAAATTTATTTTGCGTGTTTAATTATTTAAGTTAATTTGCAACTTTCATAGATATTTTGGAAGACGTTCAGTTCTAGAATCGAGCTACCCTTTTGCACAGCGTATCGTTGCTGCATAGCGTAAAGAAAGCCATCAAGAAGCAGCTGTATTTGAAGGTGCAGATGAAATGTTCATATGTTTTTAAA
>CM042137.1:17728662-17779181 GCA_023376005.1 Doryteuthis pealeii
TAACCATTACACTTTGCGCTCAAACATAGGTAGTTATATACAGTATTATTCATAAGTACACATCGAAAAATATTTCTAATCAATTCATTTTCTTTCAAAAAAAAGGTAAACCAGTTAAACCTCGTATTTAGTACCCATTGGCAAGATGTGAATCCAACTACAGTTATACCTTTATTTACGTCGTTTCGACTAACGTCATTTTCGAAGTGACGTCACATTAAAAAATATTAAAATATCAAAGCTATATAAAATACTACAATATTTAAGTGTCTGTAAAAAAAACAAAAAAAACAACTGCATCATTGATACCGTATGGTACCGTTAATTCCGGTCTGTATTGATTGTTTACGCTTATTTTCGTTGTTGCATAGGGTCAGTCGTGTGTCGTAGTAGTAGTTGTCGTTAGTTCAGAAACAACATACGCAAGTCGTATAGGGTTGTTTATTTCTGTCTAGGCTCGTGGGTTCTTCTTCTTCTTCTTCTTCTTCTTCTTCTTCTTCTTCAGAGAGAGAGAGAGAGAGAGAGAGAGAGAGAGAGAGAGAGAGAGAGAGAGAGAGAGAGAGAGAGAGAGAGTAAGGGTAAGGTCAATTAGATTTTTCTCTTCTTTTTTTTTTTACGTCCGGCGGTAGGAGGGTCACCCAACTTCCACTCCTCCACAGAAACTAGAACTTCCGGTTTTATTTTTAACTTGAGTTCGGGGTCATTGGTCACTCAATGGATGTCCCCTCGTTGAGTGTTTACCGTTTCAAACTTTAATGGCTCTTTTTCTTCTCTTTTTCTTCTCTTTCTTCAGAAATCTAATTACCGTTTTCTTTTCAATCCCCAGATCCCCGTAAACCATAATAATTACGCTATATTCATATCTGAGAAGTAAAGGAAAAAGAAGATATATCCAATAATGTTAAGTGGATAATAATATCTATTATAAAATATAGTATACATCATAAAAGATAATTTAAAAAAAAACATTTCTATTGAAAGTTAGAGGTTTATGGTAATGCAATTTGAAACAAACTTCATTATTTACTGCAATTTACATAGGCTAACCAGCTGTGCCGCTTAAAATGACATTGCGTACATACTGTTTGCGGAGGGTTGGTAAATACATATGCCACTTAAAAATTAATCTTGTGCGCAGAACGCTCGTGGCTGAGGGGTTAGTGTTTACATACCTGGTTTTCAGAATTTCGACAAGATGGCAGTATGAATCGCGTTTTCCTGAGGACACCTACACATGGACACACTAATGTAGGCCACAAGCAAAACATTAGATCATCTCTGTGAGGATACTGGATGCCGTGCGGTGGAATTGACAGGAGTGATGAGCGATAAGGACCGGTGAGGGGAGAGAGAGAGAGGGGGGTCATGGGAATCTGTGCCGTCAGCGTGATTTGATTACGATAATGATATTTGAATATCTACTCTTAGACATTTAATTCGTCCATCAATTTTTTTTTTTTATATTTCAAAATGTAAATTCATTGACTACTATTGTATATCTAGCCTATAGTTGTTTGCCATGTTAAACACAACGAGAACAAGGAAAAAAATGAACATAATTCTAAAAACAAAAGACAACATCATTACCGTAATCAGGAAAAGCTGAACACAAACGACTGTTACTGGGTCTAGGTGTATTTATTTGAATCCCCACGAGGCAAAGATATGAAGCAAAGATCGGTTTAATATGGCGTGCCACGCTAGGAGCAAACCTTCCGTAAAGCTGTTTAAAACTGCCTAGATTCTGTTTGCCTTCCCCCTTCAGGGTCACCACTGTTAACGGACAATAAATATGCTGAGGGGCATTTTCTGCCTTAGGGAAAAAACCCTCCTGGAACTAAGCTGTTATTAATTCTCACCCATACGGCGCGAACACCAGGTAGGTATCTTGAATAGTTTGGTCACTAAACTGACCAAGAGAGACAACTAAAAGTCAACAAAAATAATCAGAATTTAGAGATACTTAGAGGAAAGGCGGTGTGAATAAGCAAGGCCAACTTGCACGCTGTTATTAATCAGTTCCGATCAAACATCTCTTAATCATGGTATGGTATCCTAAGTAAATATCTCGATATCTTGAGACAATTAATAAATATACTAATATATAATATACAAATAGACTTGGTTTTCTTCCAATATGTGATCTACCGAAGGTTTGTGATCTACTATTGATCTACTATTATATATATTTACCACCCCCTCCGCACGAGCAGGATGTGACACAAGGTCAATTTCTTAAGCGGAGTTCCACAGGTTTGAATTCAGAGTTTTCCTTCTCCTAGACCGGTTGCCTAACCAAGGTTAAAAAGTCTGACCTGCTATTTATCCATAGCTGGAGGGAGAGTAAGATTCATACCTTTCCCAAGGGTATTAGTGCTAATTAAAATGCAATTAGCACATCCAGGATTTGAACTCGGGGCGACGAGTCCATTTCCCATGACTTTAACCATTACACCACGCGCTTCCTTCTACTTCTACTATTCTTGGCATGTGATCTACTATGAAAATAGAAGACAGGGTTAGGGTTAGGGTTAGGGTTAGTTTAATGAGAAAATAATGGGGAGTTAATGCGTAGATCCTATATTGGAATGTAAACAACTTGGTAGATCACATATTGGATAAGAAACCATTCGTAGATCACATATTGGAAGAGCACCGATAATCTAAATATTACAATGTTTGGTATGTTTATTTAAGGGATATTGCTAGATAGTTCAATATGTAAAAATTATAATAAACTTGATTTAACTCACTCTCTCTCTCTCTCTCTCTCTCTCTCTCTCTCTCACTCACTCACTCGCTCACTCACACATTTATTCTTTTTTCCTTCTTTTCCTTTTTCATTATGTTAGATTGAAAAAGATTATCTCTATATTTCCCCTTCTTTCTTTCGTTTTTATTATATTTTTCTCTGTAGCGTGTCCTTTTTCTTTTCTTTCTTTCTTTATAATAAAAACCGAATGGTCGATTATTTAGTGACGACACTCATGAGAACATAATTCTAAAAACCAAAGACAACATCATTACCGTAATATGAGAAATAAGAATTGCGCCTATAAGCAACACCAGGATTTATATTTTTGTATGTCTTCTCGGATGATTTGGACGGTCTCATTTTTAACCTGGGGATGTTGCAGGATGATAACGGACGGAAGATTTAGGGACCCGCGTATTAATATATAGATATTCATTGCATTGTTCTAGTATGATACACCGAATCAAGATTAATAATAATGTTATTTTAATGCTAAGATGAGTACCGATGATATTCCCTCAAATCTAAATATGTAAAATTGAATAAGGGCAACCGATTCAGTCCGGGATCAGAGTAGAGTGTATCTTGATTTATCTTAACCAGGTTATTGTCGTCGGTGGTGGGCATACCCTTACTATCCAGGCGTACCTGATTATCAAAATTCCGACTGGGAGAGTGAGGAGCTGCTGGTAGGTGTGGCGCACCGCCTCAGACCCAGAAGCAAAGATCGGAAAAGTTTGATATCTTCCAGAAATTGTTCGGGGGACAGGAAGCTGTCTTAACAGGAAATGGAATTAGCGAGCTGAGTTCATATCCCGAACGAGGCTGTTTGCATTTCACATAGCACTAGAATACCTTGAAAAGGTATAAATACCACTATTCCTCTCCCCAGCTATAGGCAATTATTAGGGCAGCATGAGCCTTTTAAACTTGATTGTGGCATCCTATCTTGTAGAAAGAATATTGAATTCAAATTAATTGTACATCACGTAAATATTTACATTGTGCCCTATCCTTCTCGAGCAGTCAAGGGGTAGAGATTACCTACACCGCTTGAAAAATTGATGTAGTCCCGTATCCTGTTGTAGATGGGGGAAACGTGGTTTTCAGGATTTCCTCTAAAAGACAGAACCTTTACATAGAATGAAATGTGAAGATTGGAGGAGTCTGATAATATCCTAAGATTGGCCGAGGGAACGGACAAGTTTTGTCATTCTCTATAAATACGTGCTTGAGTCTCTGCTTTGAACTGACATTGTGCTGTATACCAGCTCCGTCAGGGGGTAGTTGAATATCAAAGTATAAAAAACAGAATTGTATTCACTATGTATTTATTGAATATGTACTTACGTTTAGATTCAGCCTCAAGTAAATAAGGAAAAAGTCATGAATGTGTCTGTATCATTCTCATACTACAATGCTTGAGGTTTGAAAGAACAAGGAAAATACCAGAAGACAAATTGTACTTTTAACTTTCTCCATTCAGTCAATAATATAATACTTATCTATAATATAGTAGATGCTCAGAGCTACGTGTTGGTCTAGTCGGTAATTTTTTATGTTGAGAAAATCAGACGTTTTTTTTAAAGAGAAAGATAATGTTATATGAGAAGCATAAAGTTTCGTTGAAATAGCTTAGATAATTGCCCTTGTATTAGTGGGATTTTTTGGGTTGTTATCCTCATATTTATTGTTAAATGCACATTTTTTAAGCCGATACGCCATCCAGCTTTCTTTATGTGTTTCTTGTCGAACTCAGAAACCTTCTCATCAAACTCTGGAGTTTGCTTAACGGAAATTCCAAGCGAACTCTTTGTTGTCCTTGATTTATTTTTCCCTTTCTTGTAGGTTTTTTGTTGATGATTTTCATGAACCTTTTTTCATATATTAATTTTGATTATATTCATATATAGAGGATCATTTTTAAGCGATGATCGTATGTTCGCTGGTAATGTATTTTGTTGTTTTCTAAATGACTTCAGTTACAAAATGATCGAATTTAAAATCTTTGTCGACGTATACGTTCCACACACCACACACACACACACACACACACACACACACACATATGGTAGAGGCGTGTAGTAGCATCATTGACAAGGTTAATTTCGCAGGGATTGTTCGCTATGTACCGGCGGCCGAACGGATATGGTCTCTGACTATGCCTGTGAAGTCCCGGTTTCGATTCCTGTCGGAGGGGAGTCGTTAGTATACATCGCTGAAGAGACTTAATAAAGTCGAAACAGTCTGTACGGTGTTCTGCATAGCGAGCCATCCTTTGCCGGGATTCACTTGTCAAGATTATTTTCTATAATTATCGAATTTTATGCGATACATGCATTTATAATTGCCTTCAAGCAAAATATAAATAATAAATATATATATATATATATTTGAGGAACGAAACATGTAAGCTAACAACTCGTTTTTATTTTCCCTTTACCCCCCCTTCTATAGTATAACAAGGAAAAATATTTGTTTCTTGTTATTTTTCTCCTTATAATGAATCTTTTAAGAGGTCTGTTTAAAGCAGTAATAAAATTCTGTACCCCACCAAAAAAAAATATATATATATAGCTCTGCTGATGAGGCCTAATAGGCCGAAATGTACATACAGAGATTAATTTTTCTCGATTTGTTTAGCCATACATTTAATAGGTATTCCCGCCTAATTCATTATTAATTAATTAATTTTCAAAATTAGGTACGACTCCAATTAAGCACTTATTCTCCCAAAAATTATCGGCAAAAAGCCATTCTAAACAAACCGTATATATATATATATATATATATATATATATATAACCATGACAGGAAGAAAACTTGATGTATATACTAAAGTAAACATGGCAGAAGAAGACAAAAAAAGTAATAGAGAATAGAAACCTAGCCACCTACCTAGCAATTATATATAAACGACAATCCCTTTATTCATAGTATTGATGAGATCTTTTTCAGGACGAAACCGTGATATACATATATTAATGCCTTATGTTTATAATATATTGAGCTCTCTTTGGATAAATTACATATGCCGCTGCAACACACACACACACACAGACACACACACACACACCACACTATATATATATATATATTATATATTTGTATATGTATAAGTATTAACTTACCGGTGGGTATAAAGAACGATCGTTGGAAGCGCACAATATCCAGAAGTTAAGGTTGAGAAAAAACAAATACAAAGTGCTCAATACAATGTAGAGCATAAATTTATTTAAGAATGGAAATGAGTAACCTACTCGAGTTTCATCGATAGATTCTTCAGGTTACTTTTAAATTAATCGAGTTTACGATTAATCTTTGGTGTTATAAACATGCCGTTGGAATCAAAGATTAATCGTAAACTCGATTAATTTAAAAGTAACCCTGAAGAATATATCGATGAAACTCGAGTAGGTTACTCATTTCCATTCTTATATATATATATATATATATTATATATATATATATGATTGAGTCTCCGGACGATCGACGTATGAGTGTGTATACTATGAACATCCACACAGTGATTTGTTTATAGTGTTGAAGGCTTGTGTTGGACCATCCACACTTTTTGGCACAGTCGATAGGAAAGAATTGGAGCATCAAGGGTTGCCACAATCCCAATCAACAACCGGCCTCAGGAATTTTGAATTCAGAGTTATCCCTCTCTTAGACTGGTTACCTACCCAAGGATAAAGATTCCAGTCTGCCTACTATTTAACCATAGCTGCTCTACTATTTAACCCATATATATATATATATATATATATATATATATATATATATGAGAAGAAAATATTTGAAAATATAACAAACACAGGATCTTATGATTAGTGGAAACAATTTTATGTGTCAATACGTAAGCATTTCGGTAAATTGTACCATCTTCAGGACACTGTTAAGTAATGTTTATGTGAGGGACAAAATGGAAGACGTTAAGTGTATATAAAAGATTTGGGATATGATAGGTTGTGGAAGGTGTTCTCAATATAAGTGAATTCATTGTTCAAGTATTTTGGTGTACATATGCGAAGGGGTCTAAGGTAAAACCCAGTCATAATGCTTCTTTTAGTATGTGTTAAAATATTTTCTTCTCATATTGTCGGATTAATTTAATAAGTATCACACATAATTTAATAAGTATCACACATAAATACGAACAATCCCAGTATTTATAAAAAAAAGTTAATTTGCTTCAAAACCAAATATTCTAGAATTGTATCATTTCATGTAGACAAGTGTACAAACCAATCTCAACAACATTGAAACTCTGTAACCAAAAATATGAACAGGTAGCTGTTCAAAAATACTCCCAATCATTTTCATATATATATATATTATATATATATATATATATATATTATATATTAATGTATCTACCTTTTGTTATAGATGTTAAGTCTCTTCCGTTTCAGTTACTGTACAGACCTCTAAGATTGTTCGACAAGAACATGGTGATTGAATATAAGGAGCATTGAACGTGTCGAGGAATAATTGTTTGTTTTTCCTCTCTTTTTGGAGGCTTAGCGCTATGATGAGATAAAAGGAAGGTAACGCCCAGACAACATGTCTGCCAAACCCAACTTAGGAGGTTCAAATTTCAGATTTGTTTGTAATTTTCCCGATTTTTTTTTTTACCTCTTCTTCCCAATTTGCTTGGGCGATATCAAGTACAGCCAAATCTTAGTTCAAGAATTTATGTTTAATTGTAGAAAATTCCCTTTTGCCATCTGTCAGAGATGATCTGAACATTGTTATACAGTTATTGTTCGATTACAAATAACGTTTTAGACTATTTAATTTTACTATTTATTTATGCATTATATATATATATATATATATATATATTATATATATAATTATATATACCAAACTTATGGTAAACCCTTGCGGTAAAAAAAAAACAGCGAATGTTTGATTGTAAAAATATACTACTAAGCTCCACCTGGGAAAATTAATGAATAAGAGAAAGACAAGAGAATCGTACGAACCAAATAATCGTTAATACTATAACACTTAGCCAAAAGAAAAGAAATTATATACACAAATAATAATATATATATATATATATATATATATATATATATATATATATTATTACTATAAATTGTATATATTATATATATATATTATATTATATGTATATATATTTATATATATATATATATAATATATATATATATATTATATATATTGCCTATATTGAAGTACAATTCCGTAATATATTTAAAAGCTAAAATTAGAGAATAGATAATTTCCAGTGTAATTTGCAACTGAAAATAATTGGATGGCTCCCGTACATGCTGGATTTCGTTATTTATTCATTCAAATTCTCAATAGAATTAAGATAAGTTTTTAATACCAATTACAAACCTTCCTCAAGAGAGGCATCAATATCACCATAAACTGCTGTTACAATAAAATGTATTTATTTAGAGATGAATTTATTTTGTGTAATTTTTAGGTGAAGCATTTCCCCTAGTATTAGTTTCTTACTACATTCATTCCTGCAGATCATTTTTATTTTTTACCCGAATAAACCAGATCGATGAGGTTGTCGACCGAAAAAAAACAAGCATTGCAAAATTGGTGATAAAAAAAAGTAGCTTCTGATTCAGTTCGCCTTTCTTAAAAAATATGCTAGCCAGATTTGAAAAAAAATCCATGCTGCTTTTCTATTTGCGTTTCGTATTTAAAATGTGACTACATTTGTTACGTACTGGCCTTCTCCGCTACTCTAAATCGTGTAAGTAAGTGCTGGAGTTTTCACTGTACCCAAAGCGATGTATGTTAGTAGTCGTTGCGGGTATGTATGCTCACGTGGCGAAGTATGTGTAGTAGTCAGCTACTACCGACTACTGGACTTCAATAAACAACAGATACGTATGTACAAAGAGAGGACCCTTCTTTATTTTCTTCGGTGTGTGGGTGGTGAAGGCGCAGAGCTTACAATGAGTGCACGAGGAGTGGTTGCTGACGGGAGACGTGAAGTGTCCTTTCGGCTGCCGGCTGGCGTCTGACTGTTGTCGGCTCAACCCTTTAGCTTTTTGTTTTGACGACACGCCTACACATCTTTATCTTTTGATCTGATAACGGACGTTTGTTATATATTTCTTTATCTTCACCCTGCTTCATTGACTGGAAAGCCTCGCTTTCGTTTTCCCCTTTTTTTAAATATATATTTTTATATTTCTCTTTGTCTTTTTTCCGGAAGCTTCGTTTTCCTGCCGAGGACAATACAACACATTTGCATGTTTTACTTTTTCATTTGCTTACATTGTTTAAAAATAGATTAGTACTTCCTGACAAGTCCATCTCACGACATCCAATATCCCACAGAGATGATTAATGTAAGCACTTGCGGGTCAACCACTCTGGTGTGTCATTGTTATGTGTCCACAGCAGAATGTCATTTATGTGTTTGGCCTTACTTTCCAGCAGTTAGCTGCACGTCTTACTTGGATGGTTGTATGATAGGAGGTAAGTGACCATACAAATGCTTTTTCATAGGGTGAGGCTCCAGAATTTGTTCAAGACAGCACTCAGCATCCATGTATAGTTCATATCTAGCTTTTTTCTGCCAGCGTTCGTTAAAGTGCCGTCATACAGTAGCACTGACACGACTATGTTGAAGAATTTTTACTTTATCGTATCAGTGAGATAGATTTCCACATGACCGATAATCATTTTTAATTTGTCTTATATTATTATTTTCATTTCTTACATTTTACTTTATTTGTATTTTTTATTGCAATATTTTTATTTGTCTTTTTTCATATTTACTCGCATTTGCACCGGGTTACTGAGCTAGTCTCAGAAGGCCTTCTTGCACCCAGGTAGCACTTTCTACTCGTCTAAAAGAAGTAAGGCCCGGGTATATTGTCCGATTCCTGAGGATCCACTAAAGCGGAATGCCGACGGAACAATGCGTTTTGCACTGGCCATTGTATGAGCTTCTGTTTGTGCATGGCTCCTTACGTTAAAATGTCTTTATATTATTCAGACATGGTTGGAGGCTCGGAAAATCTATTCTTTTATTTTTGTCTTTTAAAAAAATTGATTGCTGTTCTTTGTATTTGTATTATTACACAGCGTTCGCGCCGGGTGAGTAAGAATGAATAACAACTTATTTCCAGATAACACCTTCCCTCTCGACTAAAAGAGGTAAAGGCTTGGTTTATTGTTAGGTTGGAAGTTTCGATTGCTGCGGAGTACCCACACACTAACCGACCTTGTGGCTACGGGGGCGAGCCAAATAGATACATTTCCTTTTCATTTGGGTATACCATTTTCTATTTTTTCCTTATTTCTAAATGGGATTGCCTTACTTTTTAAATTTGTTTGTCACATTTTTTATTTGACTAGATTATATTTTAATTCACTTACAATATTTCTCAATTTCATAGTTTTATTCTGAAATTTACTCCCTATGTTTTATCAACTTTTGTTCGTAATTTAATTGCCTTTTCTTTGTACTTGGCTGTCATTTAATTCTTAATAAAATGCATACCATTCTTTTTTCATTTTTTGTCATATCTTTGTTTTTTGTTGTTGTTTTTTTTCAATTTCATTGCCAATTTATCAATTAATTTTCTTATTAGTTTCATTACTTGCCTTATTTTAAAAATGGGTATTTTTAAATACTTTCTTGCAATATTTTTTGTTGGTTTATCTTATTTCTTTGATACCTATTTTATATTCTGATTGGATTATCCAAAAGAAATGTTTGTTTTATTTTTTTTATTTGTTTAATTTACTTTCTAATCTACGTGACATGGTTTTAAAATTGAGAACAATTTTCTGTACGGGTGCATTATTTAAAAACAAATTAAATTTGTTTTTTTAGAATATGATTGATTTACTTTTAAATTGAAGTGGAATACTGCTACAGTTGAGTACAGGCTTGATTGGTTGATCGTTGGTTGTTGTTTTTGATGGCTCTCAACCCTTGTAGGTATTCAATACGATATATATATTATATATATATATATATATATATTATATATATAATATATATATTATATATATATATTTTCATTAACTTCATCTGTATTAATGAATTTTAGTGGTTACCCCTTAATCGCCGTCTTCTAGCACCTATGTGATAAAAAGTGGTGGGTGTTTGCCATAAGAGCAATTTGAAGAATACAGTCAGGACAATCAAGTACCTATTAGGGTTTGACCCGATCAACCAATTCATTGGATGGGGAATCTCCGACTGTTTGTCAAGACAAAATAAGGGCCAATGTGGAATGTTGTATGAACAGAATCACTTAGTACCCGGATGAGAGATCGCTCAGCAACCGCAACCCTATCTTCAAGCATTCCTTGTCACCACACATGCCCAACAGGTGAATTTTCTTTCAGAGGTGCAGTTGGCGTATTCTACGGCCCAGCCGATAAGTACAGTATTGCAGTTGCATAATTTTACAAGAAATTGTTCGCCTTTATAATTTGATAGATTTATCTTTTATGTTTTTAAAATTGACTACGGTATTGAGTTCGGATGCAATATTAAAACAAAAAAACGTTTGTTTTTGTAATTTTTTAAACTTTTTGATCCACTTGGCAAGATTTTAAAATTATGTACAGATTTTTTTTTAAAATGCTGGTTTACTATTTTTGTTCATAAAATGCTTCAGCTGATTATGGGCATAGAATCAATAACCCCAGATAATCAGTATAAAATCTCCAGAATTTACAGTCATTACCACAATAGCGGGTTAGCTCAGTCGGTAGAGCGTTCGGCTAGAAACCACAAGGTTCCTAGTTCGATACCGGTCCCCGCCAACTCAGCGTATGAGTAGCACAGGGATCTGTGCGGTAAAGTAAGGAGCTGATGGTAGGTGTGGCGCTCCTCAGATGCTAAAAAACATCTCCTTGGTCTAGCGCTATTGAAAAGGGGATAGACTCCCTCGCTGACTGGCTGATACCGACTTTAGGCGCCCCGTTGACTTTACTTACCACAATAGGATCATGGTTCTTTCAAATAACAAGATATAAGAGGATTATTTACTCCTTAATAGATATAAACAGAGCACGTCACCGATACTGATACCAAATAATAGAAATAGTTCTTCTTCCAGTTAGCCAGTCTATTATACGTGAAATTTCCAATGGCCGTGAGGAAATCAATAGTCGAGTCAAAGGGTTGCCAGTGATTTCAAACGTCAGTACAATCATTTCATTAACTCTCAGTAAGTGGAAATACAAACGACATGTTTATTCCATCACTAAATCATCCGTTGTAAATGTCTGCTCAGCCTTTTGATGAATGTTGTAGAGATGTTTTTGCATCACTGATATACACTAGTTTCATACGGATCACGTAAATTCAAACATGGAGTGGAAACTATTAATTATAAAACTACTATGTACTCATCAGAACATTATAGATTTTATGAGCATTCGGCCTGGTCACGTGAGGACGTTCAGTACAGGCAGAATTGTTAGGAAGGCAAATCGAAAAAAGCAGAAGAAATGAATAAGAAAATACTGACTCATTGCTTTATAGTTTCAATTCATAGAAAGTTTTCTTGATACACCAGCGGATTTTAGTATCCTTTTTTAAGGACGGAATATTGATGGTTGAGTATGCAATATTCCTCTTGGGTCCTTACTTTTGTCCCATCCAATCAATCTGTTGGTTAAGTCAAGCCCTAGCACTTACAAGTGTTTTCCGACTGTATTACTCTCATTGCAAAAATCCAACACATTTTATCATATATATTTATATATTTATAGATGTATATATATATATTACTCGTGTGAATAGGTTTGGTATATTATATATATATATATATATATATATATATATATATATATATATATACTAAACCCATCCGCACAAGTAAGATATAGCACAAGGTCAATTTCTTAAGTGATATTTAACATATTTTAATTCAGAGATTTTCTTCTCCTAGACGGGTTACGTAACCAAGTTTAAAGCCCACCCTACTATCTAACCATAGCTATTGGGAGAATAGTTGGATGTATACCTTCCCCAAGGGTGTTATCGCTATTTGAAATACCAACTCGTCCATGATTTGAATTCATATCACCGTGTCTATTTCCTACGAAGATAGCCGGTACATCATGCGCGTCCAACTTTGTATCTTATATTGGATAGAAGGCAGTGACTGAGGGTCTTAGTGTCCTGGGTATAATGTTAAGCTGCATTTAATGGTGACGTTCAAGTTCTGGAGCTCTGGGAAATGCGGAGTACTCCTTTATTGAGATTAATCCCAGGCCCACTCTGATAAGTTATTACCACTTAGGGCTCCATCTATGGTTTAAGTAGATTAAAAAAATGAAATTTAAAAACTGTTTAAAATGAGTTTGAAAAAATTTGAATTCCAAACAAGAATGAATTAAACAAAATGCGTTCAGCATAAAGTAACATAAGGGTTGACATGCTGTAAAATCCAAGCACCCAGCCATAATATATTTTAAATCAAGGCTTCCCAAAGACACTTATATGGATATTTCATAATGGATAGACAGAAGCCAATTATTTTTGTAAGGTAGTGTAAATTTTAAAATAACAATAAACCGAATGGAAAATACAACGGTTACACAATTTGATACACAGATTATGACCTGGTCCCATTTAGAAGCGCGACTTGCATTGGCCTAGAGAATCGCATGATCAGGTAACTCTGAAATAGATTAGAATTTACTCGGTTTGAGAATGAATCTCCGATTCTAGCAGAGTTACTTATTTGTCTTTGCTCCTTATGCAACACTACACTCTCTTTGTCAGAATATGGAGAGATGATGTGTCAACTCTCGTTACATTCTGACACTCATATTCGAATGGAGAGATGACGTGGTAAAACGTTACGGCTCTTTCTTCGGATGAAGTGATGATGTGTTAATAGTAGAAATATTTGAATACTTATCTGTCTCGGTGGTACTACATATGGAGAGGTTGAAATCCAGGTTGCTGGGCTGCTTTTCCGTTGTCTGGCAATTCTATGATGTCTGGCGTCCGGAAACCAACTTGGGGTGTTGAGGGATATCTTATCTTGTGCCATTTAAAGGTTTTAGTAATCACACAAGGCCGATGTTTTTCTCGTGAGAGTTTTATTTTCCCCAAAGTCATAACTGCCGAGAGCAAGAAATTCATGTCTTGCTCTCTCAGCACATTCTCCCAAACTCAATTCACACTCCGACCTCTCACTCCTCCTTACTGCCATTTCACCAAATTTCATCGCATCGTCTAATGAATCACTGCCATGTATCTATGAGGAAACATCATTTTCCTTTCTTATCTAACTCAAAATTCTTGCTAAAATCATTTTGTGCTAATTTACATACCAGGTTACATTCATGGTTCCACATCATCCCCATTAAGTATCACTTGCGCAAGAATGTATTGGGAAATAAGCGATTCAGAGTAATAAAGGTTGTACACAAAAGTATGCTTCGGTGTTGTTTCCATGACTAAAACGTAGAAAGATAGGACGCACAAAGACGTAGATAACCACGATGGAAGGAGAAACACCATCCCGATATGAAGAAACAGACACCACAGCAGAAAGAGAAACTCCAAAAGAACAACACACGATAGACGATGAAAGATGCAACAGTGAAAACTATGAAAGAAGAAGTAACAACTTAAGAAGCAGTATACAACATAAACATCTCTGGCTGAACAAAAGGACAAAACATAAAAACAAATTACAAGTCATTTAAAGGCGACTAATTATCTTAAACTTTAATAAAATCACGCTATATGTTTTATCTTTAATAATAATTGTGGTTATACGACCCGTATGTAAGAGTGGTAAGTACTGCTCGTTAGAAGAATTCTTAGATGTTAAAAGTTGTCGAAAGTTAAGGATATTACAAGTTTATTGCGTTTCTGATTATGCCACTAGTTGGCTTGCGGAAGTCTATGCTTTGCAGGAGATCTTTTCATGTTTAAATGACACACAAAGGCAACCATTGTCTGTTAATAATGCCGCATTCAGTAAATCTCTAGTATATTTGAAAGTTTATAGTCTAATTTCTAGTTCAACCCTCACTTAATAATTTAATCAACAGTTTATTGATATATGCAACTTAAAACAAATGAAAGAGTTTACTAACCTCAATAATTGCTTTAACAACAACAACAACAACAACAACAACAACCACATCCACACCATCCAATTAAGATGATCATAAAATCATGGACACTTGTGCAGAAAGCAAGGACGAAAGTGATGTTCTCCTGTGGACGCTTACACCTAGACACACTAGTGTAGACCAACTAGCAAGAATCAACATAAATAAGCTCTGTGCGGATTCTGGATGGGTGGCTAGAGAGAGACTGTCATGGATATGCGTGCTGTTAACCCGTCCTGATGATGATGATGATGATGATGATGATGATGATGAAAGTGGAGGTGTGCAATGTTAATTTGTCTTTGGAGAAGGCAATGGAAGACCACACACTGTTCCAGAAGGCCATAATCTGCCTTAAGGCCACTTGTTATCCATCCCTGATTTAGAGAGTTAAATTCTTACAGCTGCTATTACGTGTAGCCAAAAGATAAATATTATAACGGGATCTTTAATGTTCTGCTCTAAATCTTCAAATACACGGTGATAAATTGTTTACGTTGGTCTTTAGGCAACTGAAAATTGTTGGAATTTCTCATCTGAATCATCAAAGAACACCTGTGAATAGCTTTGATAACTTCAAGAAATTCAAGAAGGAACCACACATATATATAAAATGATCAATACTCTTTCATTTGTATAATAAATTGAGTCCGCGTATAAATTTGTAGTTATTTGTGAGGGTACATAAGTAATGGGAGTGCTCATAGAACAGGCGCTTAACAAAAAACACAAAATAAACAAAAGGAGTTGGCACAACAAAGTCTTTACTGAAAAGACAGATAATAATAACCCTCCAGAATACCTCGAAGTGAATTAAAAATATTCGCTTAGCTTAGGGTTTCTTGTCATAATTTTAGTCAATAGAGTATCATATAGTAACTAAATAACGAGAATGGAATCGTCTGTATATTTTAATAGATAATGTTTGACGAAACATCGGAAGAAGTAAAAATGAGATCTCACGGGACTTGTTAATCCAACCTAGTAATTGCTAATTACGTTGTTCATTTTGTATCTTTGCTTAGTAAAACTTTTCCCCTATACTTAATACGCGTTGTGTTTCTTCCTTTTATTTCTCACTTAACACTGGTACTCAAGTTACAACTTAAAGAAACTCTAAAATGTTAACATTCTGCTGGGACGCGTTTAGAGTAACTGTTATAGTTTTCTGAAATTAAAATTTTATGAGTTAATCATTATTAGTCCCTAATTACTTTCTTACGTTCTCTGCTATGTCTACTATAACCTTCTCTTCGCCTAGGACTGCGTGGTATTCTCCTAGGATTGGTGACATCTCCAGATCGAGTGTTCTATCCCTTAGCTTCCATCTTAGTTCTTATAACTCAGCAACACGGAGACTTAATTTGTGTACACCCCGATTCCATAACACGCGCGTGAGAGAAATCATCAGAGAATAAATCCATGCGTTTGTCTACAACGACTACTTGCTCGATTCTCCGTTAACTAACTCAAACTTCTAACTTTACTGTGGTCTATCCCATTACGTTATCCTTATAAGCCAATCAGTGAAGCTTGCTCGGATGGCCCCGGCGTGAAAGCTATACTCTGGGAACTATTTTTTCGAAATTGTGCGATTTTTCCAGTAACCGTTAAATTTAAATCCTGCACTTTATTACAAAAATGATACGCTATGCCTATTCATTATGTAACAATAGTTAGACAGAGTTCTTATTCTTGGTTATGAAACCGGCTTAGGATATAGATAATTCTGAATTCAAACCAGTATTTCCCCACTCAATTGACCTTGTGTAACATGCTTCCCAAGGAGAATGTTTGTACAGGGAGTTCATATGAAGACGTGGTTAATTATGTTTCAGCATAAATGGTGATGTTTGCAGTGAACTGGCCTGCATGAATCTGCTTTTGGGGTGAAATGTAGTTGGATTCTATCATCAGATGGAATTTCAGAACATCTGAAAATGATTTACCTGTGTTGTTTTCCCTGATGACATTTCCTTCTATCTGCCTTGACATCTATTTGCAAAGCATTTCCGCTGATATGTCCTCGCATTTGCAATCATCCTGAAACAGCCAACATAACTTGATCGATGCAGGCAATGGACGAACAAAAGAAAAGAAAAAAAATGAAGAGAAGAAAAAAAAAGTAAAGAAAAACTAAAATGAAAGATAAACAAAAAAACATTTAATAGCATGCTTCGATTTCTCTGCACTTACAGCTTTCGCCTTTTTTTCCGTTTTTTTTTTCTCCCCGTTCTGCTTCCTGTTATTTTCCTGTCGTTTGTCGTCTTTTCGCATTTTATTATTATTATTATTATTATTATTATTATTATTATTATTGTTGTTGTTGTTGTTGTTGTTGTTGTACCTGTCATTTTTAGTTTTTTTCTTTTATATATTTGGATTAAACTCGAGCTGTTATATCATTTCTACCCTCCTACAACTGGCTTCTGGTTATTACCTATATTATTATTATCATTATTGTCATATCAATTGCCAAACAACAACAAAAAAACAACAACAACAAAAACAACAACAACAATAACAACAACAACAATAATAATAATAATAATAATAATAATAATAATAATTATAAAAATCAAAGAAAGACTAATTACAACTGCCAGTAACAGCAGTTACAACAAATGGACAAATAGAAAAGCAACAAAAGCTAGAAAACACGGATGGGAAGAAAAGCAACAACATAGATTATTCAAACGAGGAACTTGAGATATTTCTCACGAAAAGACCTCTACATGCCTACGAAAGTGAAACCTCAAGGGAGAAACTGAATCTCTCATAATAGCAACTGAAAAACATTGCCATAGGGACTAATTATATCAAACAGATAAGACGCAACAAATAAAAAGTGTAGTATATGTGGGGACAGAGACGAAACGGTTAACCACATAATAATTCAATGCAAAAAAGTAGCACAAATAAAGTACAAGATTATACACAACTGGATGCCAAATATGATCCACAGGGAATTCTCCAAATAATCTGATCATATTACCAAATGGTAATGCACAAACCAGAATCCGTTCTAGAGAATGAAAATACTCTGTGATTTTCAGATATAAATGGATCACCAAATCCCGACCAAATGATCAGACCTAGTTTTCCTTAAGAAGAATGAGAGCGCTTTTCATCTAGTAGATTTGCAGTTTCGCTTGACCACAGATTAAAAATGAAAGAAAAAGAAAAGATAAATATATACTTAGAACTTGCCCGAGAACTCAAAAAACTGGAATATGAGGGTGAAGGTGATACTGGCTGTAGTTGAAACTCTTGGAACGCTCCTTAATAGTTTAGAAAAAAAGATTAGAGGAACTGGAAATCAGAGGAAGAATCGAGACCATCTAGACAATAGCATTATCAAGATCTGGATTCTCAGAAGAGTCCTATAGACCTCAGAAATCTTTCTGTCACTCAGTATCTAGTGAAAGCAGTGAAAAACTCGCAAGAAGTAATAGTAATCTATATCTAATAGAGATTCGGTCACTTTTTGTCTGTAAAAAAACTACGTCAGTTCTTACGTCGCAGTAAGTTCAGGAGTTAATCAAGTTTAGCCATGTGTATTTAACATATATTCAGTGTAAAATATAACATACAAATGTAAGAACAACTGAATTATATATAAACCCAAGACAACGAATGCACAAAAGATGGTATAATGTGTCTTTTAAAATAAGTTTCAATAAATACATGCCCAATATTATTGATTTATATATGTTTTCTCACTTTGATATATATGTAAAGTTGTCTAACGTTACGGATTTAACCAAAGAAATTTTTTACAAACATGAAATTTATTATTATTATTATTATTATTATTATTATTATTATTATTATTACTAGCAAATATATGCACCCTCCGGGTGCAAGTATTTTAGTTAAATTTTATAATAAAATATGATATTAAATTAGAAAGGCTAATGAAACTGAATAAGAATGTAGATAAAAAGATTTGGAACAGAGGGGGTATGATTGAAAAATAGAACAACTTTGAAACTAACTCTTCCATCATTTTCCGTTACTCCTGTCTTTCATTGGTAAATTTTCCTAATTAAACTGTTTAGTTAAAATAGGAAGTAAAGAATAATATTACAGTTATTTCTTCTTGTTAAGGTATTTCTTTTAAAATTTATTGTAGAGATTTTTGCTCATATTCAATAAGATAAAACCAAACAATTAGAAATCAATAATACTAAGCATATATTTATTAAAATCAATTTTTTAAGATTAATATGCAAATTAGCCTTCCCATTCATACTGTAAACCACTAATTTGTTGTATATATAAATACAATTGCATGTTATTAGTATGTAGATATGATTAACAGTGTAAGTAATGTAGAACAATTTTATTAATAATTGAGGTTTAAATAAAAATAAAATCATGGAGAATATGATGTAAATACCTAAAGGAATTGTGACTTGTATAGTAATATAGTTTCGGTTACAGAAAGACAAACCCACAATCTCCATTATAATAAGATTATTATTATTATTATTATTATTATTATTAATTTTCACTCTCTTCGAGTTTTTCACATCAGCTTTAACTGATAGTTTCTCACAAAGGCTTGAGTGACAGCAAGTCTCTTCAGCTCTTGAGGACTCTCCTAATTGTTCTAGCTGATTCTAGCAGGGTGGTGGTCTGGACAGTCAATTTTTCCTCTGTTCATTAGTAGGCACAGTCTCTCTATTTTTTTTTAGCTTTTTCGTGACTGTTTCAAGAGCTCCAGGTACAATTGGTATCACAATCACGTTCACGTTTCACACTTTTTCAGCTTTCTGCCAAGGTCTACATAATTGTCCTGCTTTCGCTTTTTTTATTTTCACTCAGTGACCTTCTGAAACGGCAAATTTCACTAGGCGACAAGTTTTTTTTTTCTCTTGTCAATCAAATTACGTCTAGGGTTTGTTTTTTTTGTTTTTTTTTGTCTTTTTTTTTTCGCGTCTCATTTTTTCGAACAAATTCTCTTTTGGTGCATATCCCATTTGTCAGTCTGGTTTAGACTTCAATCTCTTGCACAAATCCCAGTGGATAACCCCTTCCCACCCAGTCTTACCCCCTTCTGTCTACTTTTTATGCTAGTATTCTTTATTCGCTTATTAGAAGATTAACTGTTTCGTCTCTCGCTCTACATAGCTTTCACTTGTAATTCTCCAACGTATTATCGATTGTAGCTTTCACATAATTAGTCCTTGTGGTGTTATTTTCTGCTGCTATTAATAAACATTCAGTTTCTCGCTATAGTTTTCCCCTTATCCAGGTCATCTTATGTGTAATTTTCTTCGTTTGTGCTCCGAAGTAATCATATATTTTTTCTTTGTAAGTTTTATATAATTATTTTACTTCTTTGAGTTGTTCAGACAAGTTTTAACTGGTGTCTTTTTGTGCCTTGTCGGCTGGGGCTGTTGAATACACTGATTGCCCCTCTGCAGATCGGTAAGACTCCACCCTAATGGCGCCACCTGTTGGCCGTAGGTGGCTGCCGGTGATGCTAAAAGACGGAATCCTAGTGGTATGAGCAGTCCATCCCTTACAACATTCCATTTTGTTCATTATTTGAGCTAGTCGAATAAGCGAGAAATCCCCCTTCAGTCAATTGGCTGGTCACGTCAAGCTCTATCACCTATAGGATTGCCCCGATTGCATTGTTCTTATGGGAAACACCCAACCTTTTTTATCATATGATAGAAGACAGTAGCAGAGGATCTTAGTCTCCTGTACGATATTAAACTGCCTCTATTGGTAACGCTCCAATTCTGGAACTATTGTGAATGTAGAGTACCCTTTCATTGCCATCACTCCCAGGTCCACTCTGACCAGTAGTATGTGTTAGATTCCCGTCTATGGAGTAAATATATAAGGAATGCGTTTTAAAAACATTCTAATTACCCAACAAGAATCAATAAAACAATAACGTCTTAAAATAACCCAAGGGCTGACATGCCATTAAATCCAAATAAGTTGGAAACTGATGTTACCGTTTTTAAAGACATCTGAGTGACAGGAAATCTGTTCTGTTTTCTTGAACTGTTCTAAGTATTCTAGCTGATTTTAACAATGCTGTGGTATGGATGGTCCCGAATCTTCACTTAATTTCCAATTACGCCAGTCTTTTTACCAAGCCTTTGATGGGGGGATCCCTGTGGCGTAACTGCTAACATTGTAATAAGTGATTTCGAACATCACTCGCACTATTAAGTTCACTTTTTAGACTAATACCCTCGGGAAAGTTATAAAGTCACTTATCCCCCGCCAGATGTACGTTAATTAGTAGCACTACAGGTTTTCTACCGTGATGACTTTGGTTTTAAATAAACCACAAAGGTTGATATATCGTTAAACAAACCAAACCGTTAGGGACTCGTAAAAACTACAATTGTTATCCCCATCACCCTCATGTTCCACAGATATTTCAGTTCTTGTATAATATATAATAATAATAATAATAATAATAATAATAATAATAATAATAATAATGTTGATTAACAGAAAAGAAAGAACTTGTCAACTGGTGGATTTTGCAGTTCCAGCAGATCACAGGTTGGAGCTAAAGGAAAATGAAAAAATGGACAAATATCTGGACCTTGCCAGAGAACTGAAAAAGTTATGGAATATAAAAGTGAAAGTGATACCAATTGTAGTTGGGGCACTTGGAACGGTCCCAAAAGGATTGGAAAAGGGTTTGAAAAGTCTGGAAATCAGAGGAAGGATTGATACCATCCAGAACACTGCACTGCTGCAATCTGCCAGAATACTCAGAAGAGTCCTGGAGACCTGAGGAGACTTGCTGTCACTCAGACTCCAGTGAAAGACCATACCGCTTGCAAATTATAAGTGAAATATTTAAATTTGACGATATTACTAAGTGCTCATTATTTTAATATCTCGAAATTTAATAATATTAACTTAATATGAAACAAACATTCCGATTGTTGTATATATATATATATATATATATATATATATATATATATATCACCGTTACACAATAAAAATAGCACATCGATTCAAATGTATGAAATGATTTCCAATGGACCAACATTTATTTACTTTTACGTCTTCAACCTCCACGAGCGTAGACACACCTACGACCTCACAGGTCTTATTTCTTGAGGTTACCCCTATCCTAAAATCATCCATCTTTTATTTTCTACGACTTACTAGTTTAATGGGTTAGTTTAACTTAGTGGGTTGTGTATTCGCCTCGAAATCACAGGGTTCCGGGTGCGATATTGGCTCTAACCAAATCATGAATAACACAGCTTAGACCTGTGTGGTAAAGTGGGTAGCTGGTGGTAGATATGGCGTCCCACCTCACACGCAGAAACAATCCCCTAGTCTAGCGCAAGTGATAAGTGAATATACGCCCTCAGTATCAGGCAATAGACCACGCCGCCTACTTTACTTTTTATTTTTACGATTTACAATCATTTGCATAGTTCTTAGCGTACCGCTGTTCATGCTCGTTTGTATAAACTTGGTGCATTCATTTAAGATATACTTTATTATAATTAATATGATTTTTTTTATTATCGTGGTTATCATTCCACTTCTATGCATTCGATATCTTATTACTAATAATTCTTACTGAATTATGAGAGGAATTATATCTTTTACATTTTATTGATGGTCTTTTTTGGTGTAGCTACGTATTATGTATATGAATCTATCTATGCATATTTTAACACACACACAAATATATATATATATATATATATATATATATATATATATATATATCCTTTGTATACACACACATATATATATATATATATATATATATATTATATATATATATATTGGAGTTTTTGAAACTTTTTAAAAAACCTTCTAAACATTTTTTTCACAAAACCTTTTTAGCCAGACGATGACCTAAGATCGAATATACTTGAGAAAAAAAATTAACATAAAGGAAATATTCCTATTTGTCTTATCGGTTTTGTTCATCACTTTAAATATATATATATATATATATATATATATATATATATATTATATATATATATATATATATATATATATTTGTTATGTTCTTGTGAACGTTGGTTGTTTGGTCTTTTTAAAGCATTGGAAATAAGAACAAAAACAAAAACAAGAAAAAGAGAACAAAAATCAGATTTTTTATATATTCAACCGTTGCTCTGTTTCTGGTTTAATCTATTCCGATATTTCGGGTGAACATTCACCCTTTCTCAAGGTATGTCCGACGGTCTGGAGAGAAAAAATGCAATTTTGATTATGAGGGCAAACAAATATTTAGATGAAGTGGACGGATTTGACGTTTTTTTAGTCGTTAATTTTCCTTCGAAATTGTGTGACGTAATTCATCCGAAAAATGAACATGGTACATATATATATATATATATATATATATATATATGAGCTGATAGTAGGTTTAGCGCTCCACCTCTGATGCTAAAAACAATCTCCTTGTCTAGCGCTAGTGAAAAGGGGATAGACTCCCCCACTGTCTGGCTGATACCGACATTAGGCTGCCCCGACAACTATATATCTATATCTATATATATATATATATATATATATATATAGGTATATATAAAAACAATGTCTTTTTGTGGTGAAACAAAGAAAATACAGTGCTCAATCACAAATTGTGAGAGCTAATATTTATTGAATTTGCTGAGTTTTTATAGATCAATGTTTATTATAAACAGCTACCTAGGTTTCATGCTACGGGGCAATCATCAGGTGGTTGAGTTAGATCCCATGGTGTTTGTTGAAGATCTTTTCTTAATGTCACATTCTGGACCGCAAATAACGTCGGTTACTTTCACGGACGCTAGTGTACTTCGGATTTATTAAAAATTTAAATTTTTAAATTTTTTCAAAAATTGCATTTTTTTGTAACAATATATATATATATATGAGATGTGTTAAAAATGTATCAAGGCGGAACTTGTATTTCTTGACCAGAATAATGTACGAAATATTATTTTTTCACAAAATAGTCCACTTGGCACTCAGAATACTTATTCCACCGCATTTCCTTTTGATTGAAGGTATACGCAAACATTTCTTCTAATATGGTAGGAAGCTGTTTTGTCGTATTTTCAATGTCCTCCATATCCTTGAAATACATTTTCACTTGAGAGAAGACAAAGTTACACAGAACTGGATCCGACGAGTTTAAAGAGTAATGCAGTTTTTTTTTTTTACAAAAGGATTTTCATTTAAGAAGTATCGAGACTGAGTAACGATTTCTAACCTGACTGGTTTAGTCTACGTCTACTCTAATATAAGTGTTGCTCAGCTGTTCACACGTCTTCATTCTTATTTTTCATTCTAAAATTTAAAAAAAAACATTCAGAATTTCTCTCTTGATAATTTTCAAGCATACAACTTATATCTATCTTAGGCGTCATATCGAGGTGTAATGATTAGCAATTTCGTATATCCATTTAAGAATAGGTTCAAAATTAATGTCATTCCTGCATATTGTTTAAACTTTCATTGATTTTTTTGTTTTAATCATATAATATATATAAGTTATGGAATAATTTTACGTCGAAAGAAATCTTAAAAAATCAATAATATTTTCTAACATTTCGGGTTGATTAAATTATAAAAGAAATATGTAGGGTATGTGAAGACTTTTGGATCATCCTATATATTAAAGTAGTTCTCCCCCCTCTCTCTCTCTATCTATTTATCTTTTTTATCTCTCTCTCTACACATTATATATATATATATTTACACACATATATATATGTGTGTGAGCGCGTGTGTGTATATGTATACATATATACACGTATATTCATATCTTATAATATATGCTGAATGACTCTAAAATGATATTACTTCATAAGAGCAGACAAATGAACGCACAACTTGCACATGCGTATTCTAAAATACATGAATAAATAAGCTCATATTCTTTTGTTTTAATTGAATATTTTTACATTCATACATGTGTTTGTATATACGCGTATGTCAACATATATACACACATGTACGCGTATATATATATACATACATACATATATGTGGAGAAAAGTAGACAAACACGGGATGTTGTGGAAACTTGATGTTTATTGTCGACGTTGCAACGTTTCGGTCTCTTATTAGACCATCTTCAGGACTTGAATATAGTTCTTACTCCAATGATGGAAATTCTCAAAATGCTGAAAGCGGAAGGTCGTCAGTAGGGGGAAGTGTAGTTGGGGGTGGTTAGTGGATACTTCTTCTCTTTGGAATGGGGAGTGCCGAAATGGTGAATGGTGGTACCACAGGTGTTAGATTGTGGGGATTGGTTAGCTAAATATGTGTATGTGTGTGTGTGTGTGTGTCTGTTTAATTGTTTTTTGTTTATGTGTGATTGGGAACTGGATTTGTCGTTAAGTTATATATGTGTTGTTGGTATGTTGGTGTGAGTTTTTTTTTGATTTATTATTTATTTTATTTTATTATATTTTATTTTTTTTTTGTAAGGGTTTGTAAGGGTAAGATTTGTTAAAATTGTAAGTGAGCATATGTATAATGTTATATACTATTATTGTTATTATTATTATTATCATATATATTATAATGTCATTCATTATTTATGAATATTTAACATTATGTCTATCTGTCTGTCGGTCTATCTAACTATCTATCTATTTAGCTTGAGTGTGTTCATGTCTATCAACCCATCTGTTTTTTTTTTCTTTATTGTGTGTCTGTTCATCTATATTTGGTCTTTCAGTCCATCTATCTATCTATCTATCTATCTATCTATATATATATATATATATATATATATTATATATATGTGTGTGTGTGTGTGTGTGTGTGTCTGTGTGTGTGTATATATATATATATGTATATATATATATATGTGTGTATATATATATATATATATATATATATATATATATATATATATAATGTTATGTGCATGTCGATGTAACGATGTAATTCCACGATAAGATAAAAAACGATACTGTCCACTAGAAAAGCGGAACATTGATAAAATAAGGGCTTAAAACCCTATCAAGTGAGTCGATGTCTCGTTTTCCTTCTCTTCTTTTTTTTCTATTACTCTCCTTCGCGTCTTCGATTTTATGTTATTTTTTTGCTTTCTTTTTTGTTTACATCGTCTGCGATTAGTTGAGTCAATTTGATTAAATGCACACAGAATGCTGCAGTTGTAATAGGAAATATATCATATTATTTGAGATTGTATTGACTTTCTCTGTTTTAGGTTTTCCTATTCACTAGATTCTGCGAAGCTTTATTTGACTATCCGGGTCTTTATGATATTGGAATGAAGAGAGAACAAGAAAGCGTTGAACAAACACGAGAATGGTAGGGGATATTTTAGATGAAGTTGATAAGATGGTTGGTTGGTTTGAATTGGTTTGTTTTACGGCATATCAGCCACAGTGGGTCATTTAATACCGACAGGATAATGAAATAAATTCATTCTTAATGGAGTACCACATTTTTTTATAAACATTTTTCTATTTAACCAATAGATGGGACCCTAACAGATACTACCACTCCGGGTCAAACAGCAATGGTGAGAAAGGGGTGTTCCACAATCCCCAAAGCTCCAGAACAGGGACCTCAACATTAGATAGAGTTTAACGTCATTCCCAGGGCAAGAAGACCCTCAGTCAACGCTTTCTAGCACATATATAATAAAAATGTTTAGGGCTTGCCATAAAGTCAATAGGGTAGCGGCAGTCATTTTCTTAAATTTTAATGTATTTAACCCATAGATAGAATCCGAAAAGGTACTACCACTCCGGGTCACAGTGGACCTCGGAGTAATGACGAGGAAATACTCCACACTCCCCAAAGAGGCGTGCTGCATGTCATCGACTGTTCAGCCTCCTCAATACCGCCCTTAAGTATCTTGGGTCGCCACCCACAACTAATAGGTGACCCCATTGGTGGTTCTCACCCCTCTGTAGGGATGCAGTTCGCCTATTCTTCGGTCCCAGTCGACAAGGCAGCAATTTGATTAAACGCACACAGAATACAGCAGTTGGAAATATATCATATCATTTGACTCCATTCCTATTGCCCTTATGGCAAACTCCCAACCCTTCTTATCATATGTGCTAGAATGTGGTGGCTGAGGGCGTTAGTGTACTGGGTATGACGTTAAACTACAACTAATGAAGTTCCAGTTTTAGAACTATGTTAAGAGTTGAGTACACATTCATTGCCATTACTCCAGGTCAACTCTGATCAGAAGTGGCAGTACCTAATCCTTGAGAATTAGGGAAATCACGGACAATTGGTGTTGCACGGGATAGTTGCAGCGAAGACAAGCACTTAATCCAAAACATCTAGGATAAAACTTTAATCAATAAAATCGAACAATATGTCAGAAGATTGATGCCGTGGCACTAGCAGACGACAGAGATCCTGAAAATATAAAGACATCAATATCTCCTTTAGCTTTCCCATTTTGATTACACTGTTCTCTATGTGTTTCAGATTCTTCCCAATCTTTTAGAAATCCTCTATGTTCTTTGTAAGTTATTTTGTGGAATTCAGCTGAGAAGTAAATATTTACCATTTTCTAAGATATATCATTTCTAAGATTTTATTGATTCCAGTTTTGTCATGGTTATAATACACTACTGACACGCATTAGCAATCGCCTGTATTCACGCATGTATATATACATAAACACACACATACAGAAACACACGAACACACACATACACAATCACATACACATATACTGTCTGTTCTTTGTAAACGTTTAGTTGTCTTTGATGTTAGTCAGTGGGTTCAGTTTTTAGTTCCATCTTCGAGAAATTCAGGAACAATTCATTGCTTTCATGTCATCTGACAATTTGCCAGGATTTGCAATCTATGAAAAGGCAAAAAATGGCTATTAATGGACAGGTTTAACCTCTTGTGCCATTCCACCAGTATCTATCTTTGACGTTGTGGAACAATTCAAAATAATATTAAGCAGTGGGGAGATAAAAGCGGAGGTCAGGGAGAGGCAGCTGCCTCGAAGCTAATCTTTAAGTAGGCGCAAAATTGTCTTAGGCTTTTGCCTATTACTATAACATAGAAATATATGGCTTAACTTTTGCCTCTACGCTTATGAAATATGAATGCGTATAATTTGAAAGTTAACCGGTTGGTGAATCTTTGAAAAATCTGAATCCGTATTTTTCGACCACTGGAGGGGTGCCAAGCCAAGCTATTCTAGTAACCACAAAATAATTTCTAGTGACTAATATCAGAACTGTGCAAACATCGTTTTAAATCCCTCTCTGTAATATTTAATGAATTGTCTTTTTCTTTCATTTTCAACGTTCATTCTTTCTTTTATGAAGGAAATTGTAGAAGCCAAGTTTGGAAATAAATTCATTCTTAATGGATACTTAACTTTGTTTAATAAACTCATGTTTTTATATCTAACCCATAATGGGACCCTAACAGGTACTACAACCCCGGGTGAGAGAGGACCTGAGAGCAATGGTGATGAAGGGGTTCTCCACATTCCCCAAACCTCCAGAACTGGAACCTCCCCATAATATAGAGTTTAACGTCATTCCCAGGACACGAAGAACCTTAGCCATCGCCTTCTAGCACGCATATGATAAAAAGGGTTGCTTGGTAACTGTCAGTTTCTCGCCTCTCCGATTTTCATAAAAGGTTAGACAGTTATCAAACACCATTAACTTCATGTCTTCGATACCCTAACTTATATGTTAGAGAGAATGAGAGAAGATTTCGAAACTATGATTAAGTGCTCTAGTCTGTGAAAAATTTCAGTTTAATGATTTGAGTTCTAAACTGCGTTCGGTTCTTTCGACATGAAAATAAATGTAAAAAATCCCGGGCACGTTATGTAACAAAAGAAAGAAAAAAAACAAAAACAAATTATGACAAAAAACACAATAATGAAAGCAACAGTAGAAGCGATGGCAGATCCTTAAATCGAGCCCTTCCAAGCGCACCGCTACTGTTGCCGCTATTATTATTATTATTATTATTATTATTATTATTATTATTATTATTATTATTATTATCAATAATAATTTCTACCTTATTTTCATTTACATTAATATTAATATTATGATTTTTCTTCTTTTGAAACCGCCTTTTCTAGTTCTGCATCTTAGAAGAAGGCTTCGCGGGGGCATCGAGAAATGTTAGTTGCACAGCGGGTTCATTTTGATAAACCGTTTTTCAGCCTCGCGACGCCAACATCACTAGCTGATATAATTAAAAAATAATAATAAACAAGACTTTTTGGCAACATCAATGATGCTGATTTGTACCGCGAGAATTTGCAAGTAAAAATAATGAAGAAAATGTTGCTCACGGTTTACGTTCAGAAGCGTAAACAGAAAGAAAAATAAGTAAAATAAGAAAAATAAAAAAAAAATATTAAAAAAAACAAACAAGCAAACATATAAAACGAAATTCTAAATTATATCAAAAATAATAATTTTCTAAAATGTACACAGACAGACAGACAGACAGACACACACACACATACACAAACACACGCGCGCATACACACACACGCACATACGCACACGTACTTACACACTAAAGAAAGAAAAAGAAAAAAAAAGAAATCTTCCTAAGGATGTCCTGCTGTGAGAATCGAAATGTAGGCCAATCTTGTTAGAAACATCTGTAAAATAGTAAAAACTAAAAGAAAAATCTCTTTTTTTTCTCAAGTTATCTTACCAATAAAAACATGTTTTTAGTTTATTTTTGCAGATTGCTTGTGGAGTAATGGACCGCAACCCACCCACCTCATAGTTCCTGGGAAGTACTCTAAGCTGGATCACCATATCAGCGGGGATTATAATACGCAGACTGCATCACATGCAGAGGGCTAAGATTCCCCGTAAAATGTGTATCCTGGATACGAAACTGCATCTGGCCGTGAAGCTCTAGGTCTAGAGATCTGAAGAGTGTAGAGTACACCTTGATTGGTTTTACTGTTTGGCGCCCTCTGACCCGGTGTGGTAGTATCTATTAGCGTTAAATGTTACATAATTATTAGGAACCTAATATTTATGTGCAATAGTGTAGAAAACAAGATGGCGTTTTAAGTGCAGCTGACGGCCTTGAAGATTGAGTGACAAGCTTGACCTCAGTCCTAAGCCTATCTTCCGGGGATAGCCGTGAGAACCGGTAGAGAGGACACTCTCTTCCGGTTTAGATAGTAAGTAAATTTCAGTCAGAAGGTAGCAGCGAGCTCGAAGTTATACTCGCGTCCTCTCATCTGCGCAGATTGTCTGGTTGGTGATTTAAAAATAAAGTAAGATCAAAGCAAATCGGAGTCTTGTGTTATTACCTCTAAAAATTAACAATGACGCAGGGCTTCTGATAAAAAGAAATCCCCAATAGAAGACCAGACCCGAAGTCCCCAAGAAAGTCCAGACCTTAGAAGATTCCAGACCAAGACAAGATGTTATAAGATTCCAAAGACGGCCAGAAGAATAAATAATAGAGTAAGAAAGAAGTAAGTAAAGAAGAAGGGTATACAACACAAATCTATGGGTTAAGTTTTTGTTTGTTTTGTTTTGTTTTACGGCATATCAACCTCCGTGGGTCATTTAATGCTGATAAAGTTTTGAAATAAATCAATTCTTAATGGATAATACAATTTTTTTATAAATACATTTTTCTATTTAACCCATAGATGGGACCCTAACAGGTACTACCACTCCGGGTCAGAGTGGACCTGGGAGCAATGGTGATGAAGGGGTGCTCCACATTTCCCAAACATCCAAAACTGGAACCTCACCATCAGATAGAGTTTAACGTCATTCCCAGGACATGTAGACCCGCAGCCACCGCCTTCTAGCACCCATATGATAAAAAGGGGTTGGGGCTTGCCATAAGGGCAATAGGGTTGGGAAAATCATATAGGTGCTAGGGCTTGGCGGGACCAGCCGATTGATCAGAGGGGGCCTCTCCGACCGCCCGTCTAGCCCAAGATAGGGCCAAAGTGGAGTATTGCAAGTCTTGAACTGCTCATGAAAAAAGAAACAAAAAAAAAGAACAAGGCAAAACAAAATAAAACAAAACAAAAAACTCTTAAGAAACAACTACACACAAAATGTAATTATGTACGTACAATGAACGTGATTCCATAACCTTTAGCATAAAATTACCCCGGATGAGTTGACATGCCATTAAAATCAATCACTCAATTAATCAATAAAGCTGTATCCATCTGTCTCGCAGTCATTCAATTGATTTTCTACATATCCAGCTCTTCCCCTGTGGATTCCAGTCCAGAGCATGCATTGTTATATTGCCCTCTTATTGATGAAGAAACGTGTCTACTCCACCCTCTCTTTCGCTTCTTCATCTTCCGGTTGATGGGGAAAAAACTGCCTTTATAAGAAAAAACGTTGCATGGCTATCAGCGGCTAAGATGTCCAAATCATTCACACATCACTTTGCTGTCCTATGACCTCATTTGGTCCTGTTCAAGTAGCATGTCATGTGCAAGAATAATCTAGCGGAGTCCATCTATACATCGGTCTATAACAGGTTTGAGCTGCAGAATCAAATTATTAGCGATTACCAGCCAGGTTAGTTCGTTAGTTTCTTGGATTTTACGGCATGTCAACCCTTGTTGGGTTATTTTATACCGAAGTTGTTTTGTTTTATTCAGTCTTGATAAGTACTTTTTTTTTTAAAAACAGTTTTTTAAATAATTTTTTTTTCTATTTAACCATAGATGGGACCCTAACAGGTACTACCACTACGGGTCTGAGTGGACCTGGGAGAAATGTTGTTCAAGGGGTACTACACATTTCCAGAGCCCCAGAATTGAAACTTCACCACCAGTGAGACCCTCCACCACTATCTTCTAGCACGTATATGATAAAATGTTGGGCATAAGGGCAATAGGGTTAAGACAATCATATAGGTATCTTGGACATGACGTGATCAACTGATTGATCAGAAGGAACCTCTCCGACCGACCGTCTAGCCTAAGTAAGGGCCAAAGTGGAGTGTCGTATTGTTGCATACTGGCCTCGAATTCACGCCGCTAAATTCGTGTATGTTAGTAGCGGATTTCGTCACTAACCCACTAGCCATGTATGCTAGTAGTAAGCTATTGAACTTCAATAACAACAGATACGCGTATACAAAAGATGACTCTTCTTTATTTTCTTCGGTGTGTGGTAGGTGAGTGGCGGGCATGGAAAATGACACTACGACTACTTATGTGGTGGAAGGTGGTGGGAGAGCCTCACTGCTCGCTAGCAGCGCCCGACCCTATCGACGGTCAGACACCTTCTGCTTTCTTCGCCGTCTCTCTGGGGTGTCTCTGGTGACCTGCTTAAGTACTGACGACCGCCCACACATTCTTTTGTTCCTTGACCGGAAGTCCTTTCTCTTTGTTCAAGTTAGCGTTTGTCCAGATGAGTCCTTTGTCACACCTCTTTTGTTATACTAAGATTTCTGTCTCGCCTATCTATTGTTTTTCTTGTTCAATTTTCCTTTGTCTTTTCGACTTCCCGCGCAAAACAAACAGTCAATCTGCAACAGTATGGCATGGACTGCTCAGCCATCAGAATTCCATCCTTAAGCATTACGGGTCATCACCCACGGCCAACAGGTGGTCACATTGCATGGGGTCTTACTGCAGAGGTGCAGTCGATGTATTCTAGAGTCCCAGCCGACAGGGCTGGAGATTACCAGCTTAACCAAAAATATCAAGGAATGGTAGTACCTGCTAGGGTACCATCAATGATTGAGTGTGAGATTAAAGTTGGTACTCATGTTTCATTTATAGATGTATATTTGTAGATAGTTTTGTGTATGTATTTTATATCTGATTCATAATTTTCAGTATATTTTTATTTCTCTCAAGAAGGATAAAATGTCATCTGTGTTAGAATTCTCAAATAGATCCCTCATATTATTTGCGTTGATATATTTCTTTCATATTAGAGTGAACGGTCCACATTCAATGAGGAACTGTTTGACAGTGCAGGGTCATTTAAAATGTTTCGCATCGTGGTTGATCCACATGTTTGAGTATAACAAGTGCGTAAGTCTTGTATGGCCAATGCGCAGCGAGTCTGTATTACTTCTTCCTCTAGGATGATTTATATATCCCGGCTCTCATTTTCCTACTGTGGGGCTTAAATGATAATAATTTTTCGATGTTTTACTATTCGAATGTCTTTGCCATTTTTGCTTGATAAATCTTTTTATTTTGTTATTTAGATCTGTATATGGGACCTTCAGGTTTTTCGTCAGTTTCTTTATTTTATGAGATTTGCAGCTGAAACTGCTTTGAAATTTCTCGTTATTCCAACATGACTTGGGATTTCAACAAATACACAACTCATTTGACTCAGGTAACGAATTGAGTTTACCTAGTAACTTGACTATTAATGGGTGTCACGTGTACTGTTCTTTTTAGCGTATTCACTACAGGTAATGAATCAGAAAATATCATAAATTTGTGTAATTTATTCAAATAATTCTGAGTGCTAGATCTATGGCACATGCTTTCAGCATTGAAGATAGAGGTTTGACTTTGGAGAAGTTTTTTGCTTATTTTCTTGTGACATATTGCCGCAGTTCAAAATTAGTAAAAAGTAAAAATAAAAATAAAAATAATTCCTAGCTAAGCAAATGAATGGAGGGAAAGAATACACTATCAAAACCGATGTAAAAGTTTTGAAAAAGAAAGTTTTTTTAAAGACCCTTGTTAAGAATATCCTTAACTGCTGTTCAAAGTGGTCACTGGTCGGAACAACTGTGTTCAGCCCTCGTTCTGCGCCGGGATCGAAAGGACTTGGGAAGGAGCTGATGTACCGCCCAATGTTAATTGACATATAACCTTATTATGTTTCACTGGCACCTGGAGCCGCAAACGAGCTCCCGATAAAAGGGAAACAGTAAGAGAGTGATAGCTGAAGTGGGGAAAGATGGTGTGACGTGAATCTATGTGAATTACAGATTCCGAAAAAGTTACTTCTTTCAGGTACTCGACAGAGTGTTTTCCCTATAACACGTTCTTCTAGTTTTTTTTATGAGAGAGCTGGTATCTCAGCGATGCCAATCTGCACAAGAATAAACATTCGGCTACCACACGGATGTGCCTGTTTATGTGACAGACGAATGTTCAATATATATATATATATATATATATATATATATATATATATATATATATAGAATAGATAGATAGATAGATAGATAAATAGATAGTTAGATGATTTTTTGTAAAATCGAAATATTGATCAATATCAGCTATGATTATATTATAAATTGTTTTCTTTTTAACAACAATGTGTGATGTTTTCATTCCACCTTTTCATACTGTCGGATTCATTTCCTTTCTTTAACTTATATATATATATATATAATATATATATATATATATATAATATAAAGATAGAATGAATAGAAAATAATGTGAAAAGTATTGGCATGGAAGTTGCTCAATGCTAATAAAGCAGAGCAGATTTATAATCAATAGTAATGGTATGATGGATGATTTGGACTCATAACTTAAAGTTTCATGGTTATGCAATCTTCAGATGACTTATCTGAGGATTGCATAACCATGAAACTTAAGAAGTTATGAGTCCAAATCATCCATAATACCATTACTATTGATTATATATACTAGCTAATATATGCACCCTCCGGGTGCAAGTATTTAAGTTTTAATGTTATAAAATGTCCAATCAAATTAGAAAGACTAATGAAATTAAATAAGAATGCAGATAAAGATTTGAAACAGAGGGGGTGTATAAAAAAAACTGAAACTTACTCTTCCATCACTCATGTATTTCATTGCTAAATTTTCCTAATTTAACTATTTACTTAAATTAGTAAGTAAATAAGTAAATTAAAGTTATTTCTTCTAGTTAATGAATATCTTTTAAGATTTATTGAAGAGAATTTTGATCATATTCATTAAGATTAAGCCACACAATTAGATATCAATATTACCAAGCGCTTATTTATTAAAATCAAAATTTTAATATCAATATGCAAATTAGACTTCCCGTTCACACAGTAAACCGCTATTTTGCTGTATATATAAATACAATTACATGTTACAATATGTAGATATGGCCAACAGTATAAATAACGTAAAACGATTTTATTAATAATTGAAGTTTAAGTAAAAATTAAATCGTGGATAATGTGACGTAAATGACTAAGGGAATTGTAACATGAGTAGTGATATAGTTTCGGTTACAGACAGACAAACGCACAATCTCCATTATAATAAGATGTATATATATATATATATATATATATATATATATAGATATATATATATATATATATAGAGAGAGAGAGAGAGAGAGAATGAATAGAGAATGAATGAGAAAAGTATTGGCATATACAGGTGCTCAATGCTAAAATAGCAGAGCAGAGTCTCGTCTGATGATTGCAGTTAGCATGAAACTAAGTAAAACGAGATATTAAATCCATAATATCTAATATTTGATTGTATATATATATATATAATATATATATATATATATATATATATATATATATATATGTGTGTGTGTGTGTGTGTGTGTGTGCGCGCGTGTATGATATATATAAATGACAACAAAGGATTTAGTTCATCAAATGTACTTTAAAAAACATAGATAGCTATAACTTCACACACACAACACACACACACACACACACACACACGCGCGCGCATATATATATATATATATATATATATATATATATATATAATACTATGCGTGCATATGAAAAAGGGAGTGATAAAAGGAGTGAAAGAGAGACCATTTTTTAATTATCCACGTTGAAGGGTCGAGGCAGTCTTAAAGTGCCGTATCTATTTCTAGCCGAGATACGTTAAACTTTTTACGTTTTTTTACATTTTCATCTGTTATTTAACTCATTGATAGGGGGGGGTGATTAACTCATTTACCAAGGGTAATAGTCAAATTAAAGTAATAGCGAGCGCTGGGATTGAAATCGCTTACTACACTGTTCGCTCTTCAGCACATTAGCCCTACGCAGCAAAGACTCTCCCGTCTAGCCTTGTACACCTATGCTTCGTAAATACAACCAGATGAAAATGTAAAAAAACGTAAAAAGTTAACGTATCTCGGCTAGAAATACGATACGGCACTTTAAGACTGCCTCGACCCTTCAACGTGGATAATTAAAAATGGTCTCTCTTTCATCCTTTTATCACTCCCTTTTTCATAACGCATATATAATAATATATATATATATATATAATATATAATATATATATGCGCGCGCGTGTGTGTGTGTGTGTGTGTGGTGTGTGTGTGTGTGAAGTTATAGCTATCTATGTTTTTTAAAGTACATTTGATGAACTAAACCTTTTGTTGTCTATTTATATATCATACACACACACACACACGCGCGCACAACACACACACACACACACACACATATATATATAAATATATATATATATATATATTATAGTATATAATATATAATATACAATCAAATATTGATATTATGGATTTAATATCTCGTTACTATAGTTGTCATGCTAACTGCAATCATCAGACGAGACTCTGCTCTGCTATTTAGCATTGAGCACCTGTATATGCCAATACTTTTCTCATTCATTCTCTATTCATTCTCTCTCTCTCTCTCTCTCTATATATATATATATATATATATTATAATATAAATATATATATATATATATATACATCTTATTATAATGGAGATTGTGCGTTTGTCTGTCTGTAACCGAAACTATATCACTACTCATGTACAATTCCCTAGTCATTTACGTACATTATCCACGATTTAATTTACTTAACTTCAATATTAATAAAATCGTTTACGTTATTTATACTGTGGCCATATCTACATATTGTAACATGTAATTGTATTTTATATCCGCAAATAGCGGTTACTGTGTGAACGGGAAGTCAATTTGCATATTGATATTAAAATTTTGATTTTAATAAATAAGCGCTTGTAATATGATATCTAATTGTGTGGCTTAATCTTTAATGAATATGATTCAAATTCCTCTTCAATAAATCTTAAAAGATATTCATTAACTAGAAGAAATACTTTAATTTACTTATTACTTACTAATTTAAGTAAAATAGTTTAAATAGGAAAATTTAGCAATGAATACATGAGTGATGGAAGAGTAAGTTTCAGTTTTTTTATCAACCCCCTCTGTTTCAATTCTTTTTAATCTGCATTCTTATTTAATTTCATTAGTCTTCTAATTTGATTGGACATTTATAACATTAAAACTAAATACTTGCACCCAGGAGGAAGGGTGCATATATTAGCTAGTATATATAATCAATAGTAATGGTATTATGGATGATTTGGACTCATAACTTCTTAAGTTTCATGGTTATGCAATCCTCAGATAAGTCATCTGAAGATTGCAATAACCATGAAACTTAAGTTAATGAGTCAAATCATCCATCATACCATTACTATTGATTATAAATCTGCTCTGCTTTATTAGCATTGAGCAACTTCCATGCAAATACTTTTCACATTATTTTCTATTCATTCTATCTTTTATATAATATAAATATTATAATATATAATATATATATATATATAATTAAAGAAAGGAAATGAATCCGACCAGTATGAAAAGGTGGAATGAAAACATCACACATTGTTGTTAAAAAGAAAACAATTTAAATATAATCATAGCTGATATTGATCAATATTCATTTTACAAAATCATCTAACTATCTATTTATCTATCTATCTATCTATTATCTATATATATATATATATATAATATATATATTATATCATATATATATATATATATTTGAACATCGTCTGTCCACATAAACAGGCACATCCGTGTGGTAGCCGAATGTTTATTTGTGCAGATTGGCATCGCTGAGATACCAGCTCTCTCATAAAAAACTAGAAGAACGTGTTATAGGGAAACACTCTGTCGAGTACCTGAAAGAAGTAACTTTTTCGGAATCTGTAATTCACCATAGATTCACGTCACACCATCTTTTCCCCACTTCAGCTATCACTCTCTTACTGTTTCCCTTTTATCGGAGCTCGTTTGCGAGCTCCAGGTGGCAGTGAAACATAATAAGGTTATATGTCAATTAACATTGGGCGGTACATCAGCTCCTTCCCCAAGTCCTTTCGATCCCGGCGCAGAACGAGGGCTGAACACAGTTGTTCCGAACCAGTGACCACTTTGAACAGCAGTTAAGGGATATTCTTAACAAGGGTCTTAAAAAAACTTTCTTTTTCAAAACTTTTACATCGGTTTTGATAGTGTATTCTTTCCCTCCATTCATTTGCTTAGCTAGGAATTATTTTTATTTTTTTATTTTTTATTTTTTACTAATTTTGAACTGCGGCAATATGTCACAAGAAAATAAGCAAAAAACTTCTCCAAAGTCAAACCTCTACTTCAATGCTGAAAAATGTGCCATAGATCTAGCACTCAGAATTATTTGAATAAATACAAACACAAAATTTATGATATTTTTTCTGATTCATTACCTGTAGTGAATACGCTAAAAACAGTACAACGTGACAACCCATTAATAGTCAAGTTACTAGGTAAACTCAATTCGTTACCTGAGTCTAAATGAGTTGGTATTTGTTGAATCCCAAGTCATGTTGGAATAACGAGAAATTTCAAAGCAGTTTCAGCTGCAAAATCTCAAAATAAAGAAACTGACGAAAACCTGAAGTCCCATATACAGATCTAATAACAAAATAAAAGATTTATCAAGCAAAATGGCAAAGACATTCGAATAGTAAAACACGAAAAATTATTATCATTAACCCCACAGTAGAAATGAGAGCCGGGATATTAAATCAATCCCTAGAGAAGAAGTAATACAGACTCGGCTGCGGCATTGGCCATACAAGACTTACGCACTTGTTATACTCAAACATGTGGATCAACACGATGCGAAACATTTTAAATGACCCTGCACTGTCAAACAGTTTCCTCATTGAATGTGGACCGTTCACTCTAATATGAAAAAATATATCAACGCAAATAATATGAGGATCTATTTGAGAATTCTACACACAGATGACATTTTATCCTTCTGAGAGAAATAAAAATATACTGAAAATTATGAATCAGATATAAAATACATACACAAAACTATCTACAAATACATCTATAAATGAAACATGAGTACCAACTTAAATCTCACACTCAATCATTGATGGTACCCTAGCAGGTACTACCATTCTTGATATTTTTGGTTAAGCTGGTAATCTCCAGCCCTGTCGGCTGGGACTCTAGAATAGACATCGACTGCACCTCTGCAGTAAGACCCCATGCAATGTGACCACCGTTGCCGTGGGTGATGACCGTAATGCTTAAGGATGGAATTCTGATGGCTGAGCAGTCCATGCCATACGTTGCAGATTGACTGTTTGTTTGCGCGGGAAGTCGAAAAGACAAAGGAAAATTGAACAAGAAAACAATAGATAGGCGAGACAGAAATCTTAGTATAAAAAAAGAGGTGTGACAAAGGACTCATCTGGACAAACGCTAACTTGAACAAAGAGAAAGGACTTCCGTCAAGGAACAAAAGAATGTGTGGGCGTCGTCAGACTTAAGCAGGTCACCCAGAGACACCCAGAGAGACGGCGAAGAAAGCAGAAGGTGTCTGACCGTCGATAGGGTCGGGCGCTGCTAGCGAGCAGTGAGGCTCCCCACCACCTCACCACATAAGTAGTCGTAGTGTCATTTTCATGCCCGCCCTCACCTACCACACACCGAAGAAAATAAAGAAGAGTCATCTTTGTATACGCGTATCTGTTGTTATTGAAGTTCAATAGCTTACTACTAGCATACATGGCTAGTGGTTAGTGACGAAATCCGCTACTAACATACACGAATTTAGCGGCGTGAATTCGAGCCAGTATGCAACAATACGACACTCCACTTTGGCCCTTACTTAGGCGACGGTCGGTCGGAGAGGTTCCTTCTGATCAATCAGTTGATCACGTCATGTCCAAGATACCTATATGATTGTCTTAACCTATTGCCCTTATGCCCAACATTTTATCATATACGTGCTAGAAGATAGTGTGGAGGGTCTCACTGGTGGTGAAGTTTCAATTCTGGGGCTCTGGGAAATGTGTAGTACCCTTGAACAACATTCTCCCAGGTCCACTCAGACCCGTAGTGGTAGTACCTGTTAGGGTCCCATCTATGGGTAAATAGAAAAAAAATTATTTAAAAAAACTGTTTTTAAAAAAATAGTACTTATCAAGACTGAATAAAACAAAACAACTTCGGTATAAAATACCCAACAAGGGTTGACATGCCGTAAAATCCAAGAAACTAACGAACTAACCTGGCTGGTAAGCTAATAATTGATTCTGCAGCTCAAACCTGTTATAGACGATGTATAGTGGACTCCGCTAGATTATTTGGCACATGACATGCTACTTGAACAGGACCAATGAGGTCATAGGACAGCAAAGTGATTGAATGATTTGGACATCTTAGCCGCTGATAGCCATGCAACGTTTTTCTTATAAAGGCAGTTTTTTCCCATCAACCGGAAGATGAAGAAGCGAAAGAGAGGGTGAGTAGACACGTTCTTCATCAATAAGAGGGCAATATAACAATGCATGCTCTGGACTGGAATCCAGGGAAGAGCTGGATATGTAGAAAATCATTGAATGACTGCGAGACAGATGGATACAGCTTTATTGATTAATTGAGTGATTGATTTTAATGGCATGTCAACTCATCCGGGGTAATTTTTATGCTAAAGGTTATGGAATCACGTCATTGTACGTACATAATTACATTTTGTGTGTAGTTGTTTCTTAAGAGTTTTTTGTTTTGTTTTATTTTGTTTTGCCTTGTTCTTTTTTTTTGTTTCTTTTTTCATGAGCAGTTCAAGACTTGCAATACTCCACTTTGGCCTATCTTGGGCTAGACGGGCGGTCGGAGAGGCCCCCTCTGATCAATCGGCTGGTCCCGCCAAGCCCTAGCACCTATATGATTTTCCAACCCTATTGCCCTTATGGCAAGCCCCAACCCTTTTTATCATATGGGTGCTAGAAGGCGGTGGCTGCGGGTCTACATGTCCTGGGAATGACGTTAAACTCTATCTGATGGTGAGGTTCCCTTTTGTTTGGATGTTTGGGAAATGTGGAGCACCCCTTCATCACCATTGCTCCCAGGTCCACTCTGACCCGGAGTGGTAGTACCTGTTAGGGTCCCATCTATGGGTTAAATAGAAAAAATGTATTTATAAAAAAATTGTATTATCCATAAAGAATTGATTTATTTCAAACTTTATCAGCATTAAATGACCCACGGAGGTTATATGCCGTAAAACAAAACAAAACAAACAAAAACTTAACCCATAGATTTGTGTTGTAACCTTCTTCTTTACTTACTTCTTTCTTACTCTATTATTTATTCTTCTGGCCGTCTTTGGAATCTATAACATCTTGTCTTGGTCTGGAATCTTCTAAGGTCTGGACTTTCTTGGGACTTCGGTCTGGTCTTCTATTGGGGATTTCTTTTATCAGAAGCCTGCGTCATTGTTAATTTTTAGAGTAATAACACAAGACTCCGATTTGCTTTGATCTTACTTTATTTTTAAATCACCAACCAGACAATCTGCGCAGATGAGAGGACGCGAGTATAACTTCGAGCTCGCTGCTACCTTCTGACTGAAATTTACTTACTATCTAAACCGGAAGAGAGTGTCCTCTCTACCGGTTCTCACGGCTATCCCCGAAGATAGGCTTAGGACTGAGGTCAAGCTTGTCACTCAATTCTTCAAGGCCGCAGCCTGCACTTAAAACGCCATCTGTTTTCTACACTATTGCACAATAATATTAGGTTCCTACTAATTATGTAACATTAACGCTAATAATAGATACTACCACACCGGGTCAGAGGGCGCCAAACAGTAAAACCAATCAAGGTGTACTCTAACACTCTTCAGATCTCTAACCTAGAGCTTCACGGCCAGATGCAGTTTCGTATCCAGGATACACATTTTACGGGGAACTTAGCCCTCTGCATTGATGCAGTCTGCGTATTATAATCCCCGCTGATATGGTGATCCAGCTTAGAGTACTCCCAGGAACTATGAGGTGGTGGGTTGCGGTCCATTACTCCACAAGCAATCTGCAAAATAAACTAAAAACATGTTTTTATTGGTAAGATAACTGAGAAAAAAAAAGATTTTTTTCTTTTAGTTTTTACTATTTTACAGATGTTTCTAAAAGATTGGCCTACATTTCGATTCTCACAGCAGGACATCCTTAGGAAGATTTCTTTTTTTTTCTTTTTCTTCTTTAGTGTGTAAGTACGTGTGCGTATGTGCGTGTGTGTATGCGCGCGTGTGTTGTGTATGTGTGTGTGTGTCTGTCTGTCTGTACTGTCTGTGTAATTTTAGAAAATTATTATTTTGATAATAATTTAGAATTTCGTTTATATGTTTGCTTGTTTGTTTTTTTTAATATTTTTTTTTTATTTTCTTTTTACTTATTTTTCTTTCTGTTTACGCTTCTGAACGTAAACCGTGAGCAACATTTTCTTCATTATTTTACTTGCAAATTCTCGCGGTACAAATCAGCATCATTGATGTTGCCAAAAAGTCTTGTTTATTTATTATTTTTAATTATATCAGCTAGTGATGTTGGCGTCGCGAGGCTGAAAAACGGTTTATCAAAATGAACCGCTGTGCAACTAACATTTCTCGATGCCCCCGCGAAGCCTTCTTCTAAGATGCAGACTAGAAAAGGCGGTTTCAAAAGAGAAAAATCATAATATTAATATTAATGTAAGAAAATAAGTAAAATTATTATTGATAATAATATAATAATAATAATAATAATAATAATAATATAATAATAATAATAATAATAGCGGCAACAGTAGCGGTGCGCTTGGAAGGCTCGATTTAAGGTCTGCCATCGCTTCTACTGTTGCTTCATTATGTGTTTTTTGTCATAATTGTTTTTGTTTTTTTTCTTCTTTTTTACATAACGTGCCCGGGATTTTTTACATTTATTTCATGTCGAAAGAACCGAACGCAGTTTAGAACTCAAATCATTAACTGAAATTTTTCACAGACTAGAGCACTTAATCATAGTTTCGAAAATCTTCTCATTCTCTCTAACATATAAGTTAGGGTATCGAAGACATGAAGTTAATGGTGTTGATAACTGTCTAACCTTTTATGAAATCGGAGAGGCGAGAAAACTGACAGTTACAAGCAACCTTTTTATCATATGCGTGCTAGAAGGCGATGGCTAAGGTTCTTCGTGTCCTGGGAATGACGTTAAACTCTATATTATGGGGAGGTTCCAGTTCTGGAGGTTTGGGAATGTGAGAACCCCTTCATCACCATTGCCTCAGGTCCCTCTCACCCGGGTTGTAGTACCTGTTAGGGTCCCATTATGGGTTAGATATAAAAACATGAGTTATTAAACAAGTTAATATCCATTAAGAATGAATTTTTTCCAAACTTGGCTTCTACAATTTCCTTCATAAAAGAAAGAATGAACGTTGAAAATGAAAGAAAAAGACAATTCATTAAATATTACAGAGAGGATTTAAAACGATGTTTTGCACAGTTCTGATTAGTCACTAGAAATTATTTTGTGGTTACTAGAATAGCTTGGCTTGGCACCCTCCAGTGGTCGAAAAATACGGATCAGATTTTCAAAGATTCACAAACCGGTTAACTTTCAAATAATACGCCATATTTCATAAGCGTAGAGGCAAAAGTTAAGCCATATATTTCTATGTTATCAGTAATAGGCAAAAGCCTAAGACAATTTTGCGCCTACTTAAAGATTAGCTTCGAGGCAGCTCCTCTCCCTGACCTCCGCTTTTATCTCCCCACTGCTTAATATTATTTTGAATTGTTCCACAACGTCAAAGATAGATACTGGTGGAATGGACAAGAGGTTAACCTGTCCATCTAATAGCCATTTTTTGCCTTTTCATAGATTGCAAATCCTGCAATTGTCAGATGACATGAAAGCAATGAATTGTTCCTGAATTCTCGAAGATGGAACTAAAAACTGAACCACTGACTAACATCAGAGACACTAAACGTTACAAAGAAAGACAGTATATGTGTATGTGATTGTGATGTGTGTGTTCGTGTGTTTCTGTTGTGTGTTGTTTATGTATACACATGCGTGAATACAGGCGATTGCTAATGCGTGTCAGTAGTGTATTAACCATGACAAAACGGGAATCAATAAAATCTTAGAAATGAGATATATCTTAGAAATGGTAAATATTTACTTCTCAGCTGAATTCCACAAAATAACTTACAAAGAACATAGAGGATTTCTAAAAGATTGGGAAGAATCTGAAACACATAGAGAACAGTGTAATCAAAATGGGAAAGCTAAAGGAGATATTGATCTTTATATTTCAGGATCTCTGTCGTCTGCTAGTGCACGGCATCAATCTTCTGACATATTGTTCGATTTATTGATTAAAGTTTTATCCTAGATGTTTGGGATTAAGTGCTTGTCTTCGCCTGCAACTTCCGTGCAACACCAATTGTCCGTGATTTCCCTAATTCTCAAGGATTAGGTACTGCCACTTCTGATCAGAGTTGACCTGGGAGTAATGGCAATGAATGTGTACTCAACTCTTAACATAGTTCTAAACTGGAACTTCATTAGTTGTAGTTTAACGTCATACCCAGTACACTAACGCCTCACACCACATTCTAGCACATATGATAAGAAGGTTGGGAGTTTGCATAAGGGCAAAGGAATGGAGTCAAATGATATGATATATTTCCAACTGCTGTATTCTGTGTGCGTTTAATCAAATTTGCGCCTTGTCGACTGACCGAAGAATAGGCGAACTGCATCCCTACAGAGGGGTGAGAACACCAATGGGGTCCTATTAGTTGTGGGTGGCGACCCAAGATACTTAAGGGCGGTCATTGAGGAGGTGAACAGTCGATGACATGCAGCACGCCTTTTGGGGAGTGTGAGTATTTCCTCGTCATTACTCCGAGGTCCACTGTGAACCCGGAGTGGTAGCTACTTTTCGGATTCATCTATGGGTTAAATACATTAAATTTAAGAAATGATGGCCGCACCCTATTGACTTTATGGCAAGCCCTAAACATTTTTATTATATTGTGCTAGAAGGTTGACTGAGGGTCTTCTTGCCCTGGGAATGGACGTTAAACCTATCTAATGTTGAGTCCTGTTTCTGGAGCTTTGGGATTGTGGAACACGCCTTTCTCACCATTGCTGTTTGACCGAGTGGTAGATCTTAGGGTCCCATCTATTGGTTAAATAGAAAAATGTTTATAAAAAAATGTGGCGTACTCCATTAAGAATGAATTTATTTCATTACCTGTCGGTATTAAATGACCCACGTGGCTGATATGCCGTAAACAAACCCAATTCAAACCAACCAACCATCTATCAACTTCATCTAAAATAATCCCTACCATTCTCGTGTTTGTTCAACGCTTCTTGTTCTCTCTTCATCAAATAATCATAAAGACCGGATTCAATAAAGCTTCGCGATCTAGTGAATAGGAAAACTTAAAACAGAGAAAAGTCAATACAATCTCAAATAATATGATATATTTCCTATTACAACTGCAGCATTCTGTGTGCATTTAATCAAATGACTCAACTAATCGCAGGACGACTGTAAACAAAAAAGAAGCAAAAAACATAAAATCGAAGACGCGAAGGAGAGTAAAGAAAAAAAGAGAAGAAGAAACGAGACATCGACTCACTTGATAGGGTTTTAAGCCCTTATTTTATCAATGTTCCGCTTTTCTAGTGGACAGTATCGTTTTTATCTTATCGTGAATTACATCGTTACATCGACATGCACATAACATATATATAATATATATATAATATATATATATATATATAATTATATATATACACACACATATATATATATATACATATATATATATATATTCACACAACACACACACACACACACACACACAAACATATATAATATATTTATATATATATATATATAATAGAATAATAGATAGATAGATAGATGACTGAAAGACCAAATATAGATGAACAGACACACAATAAAGAAAAAAAAACATGGGTTGATAGACATGAACACACTCAAGCTAAATAGATAGATAGTTAGATAGACCGACGAGACAGATAGACATAATGTAATATTCATAAATAATGAATGAATATAATATATATGATAATAATAATAATACAATAATAGTATATAACATTATACAATGCTCACTTACATTTTAACAAATCTTACCCTTACAAACCCTTACAAAAAAAAATAAAATATAATAAAATAAATAAATAATCAAATAAAACTCACACCATACATACCACAAACATATATAACTTAACGGACAAATCCAGTTCCCAATCACACATAACAAAAACATAAACAGACAAGTCACACACACACACATACACAATTTACTAACCAATCCCCCAATCTAACACTGTGGACCACATTCACCATTTCGCACTCCCCCATTCCAAAGAGAGAAGTATCCACTAACCACCCCCAACTACACTTCCCCACGTGACGACCTTCCGCTTTCCAGCATTTTGAGAATTCCATCATTGGAGGTAAGACTAATATTCAAGTCCTGAAGATGGTCAATAAGAACCGAAACGTTGCAACGTCGACAATAACATCAAGTTCCACAACATCCCGTGTTTGTCTACTTTTCTCACATATATGTATGTATATATATATAATCGCCGTACATGTGTGTATATATGTTGACATACGCGTATATTACAAACACATGTATGAATGTAAAAATATTCAATTAAAACAAAAGAAATGAGCTTATTATTTCATGTATTTTAGAATACGCATGTGCAAGTTGTGCGTTCATTTGTCTGCTCTTATGAAGTAATATCATTTTAGAGTCATTCAGCATAATTATAATATGAATATACGTGTATATATGTATACATATCACACCACACGCGCTCACACACATATATATATGTGTGTAAATATATATATATATAATGTGTAGAGAGAGAGATAAAAAAGATAAATAGATAGAGAGAGAGAGGGGGGAGAACTACTTTAATATATAGGATGATCCAAAAGTCTTCACATACTAACATATTCTTTTATAATTTAATCAACCCGAAATGTTAGAAAATATTATTGATTTTTTAAGATTCTTTCGACGTAAAATTATTCCATAACTTATATATATATATTGCATTAAAACAAAAAATCAATGAAAGTTTAAACAATATGCAGGAATGACATTAATTTTGAACCTATTCTTAATGGATATACGAAATTGCAAATCAATTACCCTCGATATGAACGCCTAAGATAGATATAAGTTGTATGCTTGAAATTATCAAGAGAGAAATTCTGAATGTTTTTTTTTAAATTTAAGAATGGAAAAATAGAATGAAGACGTGTGAACAGCTGAGCAACACTTATAATAGAGTAAGGCGTAGACTAAACCAGTCAGGTTAGAAATCGTTACTCAGTCTCGATACTTCTTAAATGAAAATCCTTTTGTAAAAGAAAAACTGCATTACTCTTTATAACTCGTCGGATCCAGTTCTGTGTAACTTTGTTCTTCTTCAAGTGAAATGTTTCAAGGAATATGGAGGACATGAAAATACGACAAAACAGCTTCCTACCATATTAGAAGAAGTTTAAATGTTTGCGTATACTCTCAATCAAAAGGAAATGCGGTGGAATAAGTATTCTGAGTGCCAAGTGGAACTATTTGTGAAAATAATATTTCGTAACATTATTCTGGTCAAGAAATACAAGTTCCGCCTTGATACATTTTTAAAACACATCTCCATAATATAGTATAATATTGTTTACAAAAAAAATGCAATTTTTGAAAAAATTAAAATTTAAATTTTTTAATAAATCCGAAGTACACTAGCGTCCGTGAAAGTAAACCGACGTTATTTCGGTCCAGAATGTGACATTAAGAAAAGATCTTCAACAAAACCCATGGGATCTAACTCAACCACCTGTGATTGCCCGTAGCATGAAACCTAGGTAGCTGTTTATAATAAACATTGATCTATAAAAACTCAGCAAATTTCAATAAATATTAGCTCTCACAATTTGTGATTGAGCACTGTATTTCTTTGTTTCACCACAAAAAAGCATTGTTTTTCATATATTCCTATATATATATATATATATATATATATATAGATATAGATATAATATTGTCGGGCAGCCTAATGTCGGTATCAGCCAGACAGTGGGGGAGTCTATCCCCTTTTCACTAGCGCTTAGACAGGAGATTGTTCTAGCATCAGAGGTGGAGCGCTAAACCTACTATCAGCTCATATATATATATATATATATATATATATACTATGTTCCATGTTTCTTTTCGGATGAATTAGTCACACAATTTCGAAGGAAAATTAACGACTAAAAACACGTCAAATCCCGTCCATTCATCTAAATATTTGTTTGCTCATAATCAAATTGCTTTTTTCTCTCCAGACGTCGGACATACTTGAGAAAGGGTGAATGTTCACAGAAATATCGGAATAGATTAACCAGAACAGAGCAACGGTGAATATAGTAAAAATCTGATTTTGTTCTTTTTTCTGTTTTGTTTTGTTCTTCATTTCCAATGCTTTAAAAAGACCAACAACTCAACGTTCACAAGAAATAAGCAAATATATATATTATTATACTAAATATATATATATATTATATATATAATATATATATAATATATATATTTAAAGTGATGAACAAAACCGATAAGACAAATAGGAATATTTCCTTTATGTTAATTTTTTTTCTCCAGTATATTCGATCTTAGGTCATCGTCTGGCTAAAAAGGTTTTGTGAAAAAATGTTTAGAAGGTTTTTTAAAAGTTTCAAAACTCCAATATATATATATATATATATATATATATATATATTTATATATATATATATGTGTGTGTTGTGTGTGTGTAACAAGGACTATATATATAATATATTATATATACTATATATATATATTTGTTGTGTGTAAAATGCATAGTAGATTCATATACATAATACGTAGCTCACCAAAAAAGACCATCAATAAAATGTAAAAGATATAATTCCTCTCATAATTCAGTAAGAATTATTAGTAATAAGATATCGATGCATAGAAGTGGAATGATAACCACGATAATAAAAAAATCATATTAATTATAATAAGTATATCTTAAATGAATGCACCAAGTTTATACAAACGAGCATGAACAGCGGTACGCTAAGAACTATGCAAATGATTGTAAATCGTAAAAATAAAAAGTAAATAGGCGGCGTGTCTATTGCCTGATACTGACGGGCGTATATTTCACTTATCACTTGCGCTAGACTAGGGGATTGTTTCTGCGTGTGAGTGGGACGCCATATCTCCACCAGCTACCCCCTTTACCACACAGGTCTAAGCTGTGTTATTCATGATTTGGTTAGAGCCAATATCGCACCCGAACCCTGTGATTCGAGGCGAATACACAACCCACTAAGTTAAACTAACCCATTAAACAGTAAGTTCGTAGAAAATAAAAGATTGGATGATTTTAGGATAGGGTAACCTCAAGAAATAAGACCTGTGAGGTTCGTAGGTGTGTCTACGCTCGTGGAGGTTGACGTAAAGTTAAATAAATGTTGGTCCATTGAAATCATTTCATACATTTGAATCGATGTGCTATTTTTATTGTGTAACGGTGATATATTATTATAATATATATATATATATATTATATATATATATATATATATATCGGAATGTTTGTTTTCATATTAAGTTAATATTATTAAATTTCGAGATATTAAAATAATGAGCACTTAGTATATCGTCAAATTTAAAATATTTCACTTATAATTTGCAAGCGGTCATGGTCTTTCACTGGAGTCTGAGTGACAGCAAGTCCTCCTCAGGTCTCCAGGACTCTTCTGAGTATTCTGGCAATTGCAGCAAGTGCAGTGTTCTGGATGGTTATCAATCCTTCCTCTGATTTCCAGACTTTTCAAACCCTTTTCCCAATCCTTTTGGGACCGTTCCAAGTGCCCCAACTACAATTGGTATCACTTTCACTTCTTATATTCCATAACTTTTTCAGTTTCTCTGGCAAGGTCCAGATATTGTCCATTTTTTCAATTTTCCTTTAGCTCTCAACCTGTGATCTGCTGGAACTGCAAATCACCAGTTGACAAGTTCTTTCTTTCTGTTAATCAACATTATTATTATTTATTATTATTATTATTATTATTATTATTATTATTATTATATATTATACAGAACTGAAATATCTGTGGAACATGAGGGTGATGGTGGGTAACAATTGTAGTTTTTACGAGTCCTAACGGTTTGGTGTTTTAACGATTATAATCAACCTTTGTGGTTTTTTTATTTAAAACCAAAGTCATTCACGGTAGAAAAACCTGTAGTGCTACTAATTAACGTACATCTGGCGGGGATAAGTGACTTTATAACTTTCCCGAGGTATTAGTCTAAAAGTGAACTTAATAGTGCGAGTGATGTTCGAAATCACTTATTACAATGTTAGCAGTTACGCCACAGGGATCCCCCCATCAAAGGCTTGGTAAAAAGACTGGCGTAATTGGAAATTAAGTTGAAGATTCGGGACCATCCATACCACAGCATTGTTAAAATCAGCTAGAACTTAGAAAAAAAAAAGAAATAAA
>CM042137.1:17779281-17791781 GCA_023376005.1 Doryteuthis pealeii
GAGAACCGATTCTTTCAGTGTCGACTTGACCTAAGTCTTTTCTTGATTCTTTGCCAAATACATCAAAGCAGCGTAGCTGGTTCTTAAGATGTCCAAAATGTTGAATATTTTCCGACAGCTGCATTTAAAGCGAAATATATATATGTGCCACGTACTATATATATATATATATATATATATATATATATAATATAATATATATATATATATTCACCTGAATTCGTCCCAAATCCACGCGCCTCTCCGTCCACTTCTCTCCATAAAACACATGTATTGATGCTTAATGATTAATAAACGAATGCTGAAGCCGATCTCAATGCACGGCGAAATAATATCTCCTACATATACTTGTCTGGGTTTTCTTCCTTTGTCCACATTTCTCCCTCTAATCTTTACTACATTCTGTCGGATTTACCCCAAGCCTCCTATCCACATATATATATGTATGTATATATATTGTGGTATATTTGTAAGTATGTAGTGCCCAATATCGTGGATGAGTATGTTTATCTAAGTTTGGGTATCGTGGAAACGAAGACAACAGTGTTTGAATACTATGTAATTCTCAAAATTCTGAGAATTGCTAAGCTAGAGATCATCTATTAACATGCGCCGTTGACTTCGTACCTACGCCATCCTAGCACACACACACACACACACACACACACACACACATATATATATATATATATATATATATATATTTTGTTTTTTTGGTTGAAGGCAGTTAAAATGCGTATATCGTCTGAGGGAAATCGTAAGTATACATCGCTGATGAGACTTAATAAAGTTGAAACAGCTGCTGTACGATGTTCTACGTAGATGGCAATATTTGCCGAATTCGCTTGTCATTATTATTTTATTTAATTATCGAATTCTAGACGATATACGCATTGTAACTGCCTTCAAGCAAAAAATTTAAATAATAATATACTCAACAATGCTTCTAAAGCAAATTACCTTAATATATATATATATATATATATATATTATATATATATATATATATATATAATTCTCTTGAATCTCAGCCAGGGCAACTAGTGTCAGTTCAGAGCTGATGAATGCATGTTTTGGTTAGTTGGTAAACATTAGTGTGTCGGTGTGCATGAGACCATACGAAAACGTCCTTGCTTCTCCAGAAGGGGCCAATATGTCCTGCTCGTCTTACTTGGCTGATAGATAGATAAACCGTAAGTGGTCGTACACCTGCAGTTTTGTAGGGTGCTGTCTCCATGTTGTGTTTAAAAGAGCTAACATAAACCTTGTGTAGTTTCCATCTAGATTTTTTATAGAGGCTTCATTAAGGTCCCAGAGTTGCAGCCATACAGTAGTTCTGATACGGATGCAGCTTAGAAGAATTCCCGATTTATTTGTCCAGATATATCAGATTTGCATGTGATTGATTACCAGTCAAACGCCGTCCAATTGCTGTTGCCTTACTTATACATAATTTGGCACCACTTTTAGCAGAGGAGATATCGCTGCCGAGGTATATGAATTATTTATATATATATATATATATATATATATATATGACTCTCTCTGTCTCTCGCTCTTTATATATATATATATATATATTATATATATATATATATATATACTAGCAGTAGTGGCATTTTAAATCACTGCTGAATATAGGCAGCAGCCAGCGAATTCTTTTAATATTAGAAGCAGCGGCTATACCACGATTATCGCAAATTCTTTGATTTTTGTTTAATTAATTAATTAATTATATCCTTATAAATAAATAACCAAATTTGGTGTGTTTCTTAGCTATAAGGTTGTCAAGGTGTATGCAAGATTTCGAATCTGAATAACATATCGTTTCTGAGTTATAAGTCAACAGGTACATACCAACTTTTATATATATATATATATATATATAGATATATAATGATGAAAAGTGCGTAAATGTGATTGATGCTATTATAGCACAACAGGCATGAACCCCCAAAACTTTTGAAATATGAACTCTGTTACGTCTTACGTAAGCCAAAGTCCTCAGAAGGAAATTAAGAAAATATATGGATTGTGCTAATAGATACATCTGATAATTGTATGATCCACTTGAAACATTGACTAACGGACTTTCAAGAGTTCATAATCCGAAGCTACACACACACACCACACACACACACAAACACACATATATATATTATAATATACATATATATAATATAATATATATATATATATATATATATATATATATATATATACTAACCACTGGGCGAATCAATGTTTGTCTCTTAAAGACTTTTTTCCTATTTAGTTTATGACACAAAAATTCATATCAAAATATTTCCTTACTTCTGGGATTGACTTATGTTTGAAGAAGATCTATTCTAATTGGTTCTAATTGGTTGTAATTTTCAATTTAGTCGAAAACTGTCCCGTCTCTAACTCACATTCTGTCACTTAAAAATATGTTTTATCTTCAGTTTCATAAGCAGCTAGCGCATAGCTTACATTAGGTCAAACGTTCAATTTCTTAGAAATCTTTCAAAATTATTTTAATGTTTCTTTTTCGGGCGTATGTTTTTTTAATCTAATTCACTTTGCAAGCTCACTTTTCCTAATCACAATTATCTACCCACAGCTCAATGGGTGACCCAACAGGTTACATTTTGTATATATATATATATATATATATATATATATATATATATATATATATATATAACATTGGGATTTTTGTGACCCTATGCTAGTGTAATAAAAACAAGAAATCAACGGTGATTGAAAACTGACAGTTACACGTCATACTATTTTTAAACAAATTATTATTATTATTATTATTATTATTATTATTATTATTATTATTATTATTACAAGTTTATATGACGATATCTTATTTCTAAATAATTTCCTCGTAAAAATCTATTCGTTAGATAACTTTAAATATATATTCAAATAAGACAAACTATATATAACTCAATGATACGTGGTATGTATTTATTAAAACTTGTTTTAAAAAATACAGGAGACGATCCTTTGTTGCATACTACTACAGAGCATATATATCTATATATAATACAGTGTTCACTGTATTTAATGTAGAAATAATATTGACTATAAATTAAATACTCATTGATAAAATTACGTAATTCCTGAAATTACAGTGACGTGAGCAGTTACGTAGTTTCGATTACAGACCAATAGAGACTGAATCTTCATTATATATAGATTATTATTATCATCATTATTATTCACTACTTTTGAGTTTTCACATCAGCGTTAGCTGATGGTCTTTCGCTGAAGTCTGAGTGACAGCAAGTCTCCTCAGGTCTCCAGGACTCTTCTAAGTATTCTAGCAGATTTCAGCAGTGCAGTATTCTGGGTGGTCTCAATCTTTCCTATGATGTCCAGATTTTCCAAACCCTTTTCCAATCCTTTTTGGTAACGTTCCAAGTGCACCAACTACAATTGGTATCACTTTGACTTTCATATTCCATAACTTTTTCAGTTCTCTGGCAGGGTATTATTATTATTATTATTATTATTATCATTAGTAGTAGTAGTAGTAGTAGTAGTATTCAAACCAATTGTGTGTGTGTGTGCGTGTGTATGCGCGTGCGTGTGTGTGTGTGAGTGTGTCCCCTTAGAATAGAGGATTCCTATTATTGACTATTGATCTATCGACAGGGTATTATAAACTAGTGTATCGATATAAGAAAAGAAAATATTGCTTTTATATACAGTTTTTCGAACGTCGACCAAAAAACGTCAGCCTTTTACTTGAACACCTTTGTATAAAGATATTGACTATTTTCTGTCTGTGTGTATTCTCTGAGGACAGAAAGTTGTTGTTGCTTCTAGTCCGCTCCGTTCTAGCACCTTGGCTTGATATAGAAAAAGGGTTTCAATAACAAAGTTTCCATTAAAACAATCTCGCATATTAAGCCTCGTCTTTCAACTCCCTATGCATTAAAGCTTAGACCTCTTGACACTATCCTCTCTATTTTATTTTCATTTGTTTTCTTCTAAGTGTTTTTTTTTTACATTTTTTAAACTTTTATTTCGGTCTTATCTATTTCCGCCTTAAGTTTATCTATCTATCTTTATTGCTTTATTTATGGTCAATTTTAATAACTTTCATCTGTTTTTTTCCTTAATTTTATTCAGTATTCTCTGTGATTCAGTCGTTCATTCATCTTTTTTATCTTATTTATTTTTTCTTCCTTGTGAATTAAATTCTTTCTTTCTTTCTTTCTCTTTCTTTCTTTCTTTCTTTCTACAGAATCTTTCAGGAGTTATTTGTTTGTTTGTTTCTTTCTTCCTTTGTCCATTTTTTCTTTCTTTCTTTCTTTCTTTCTTTCTACAGTTTCTTCTCTATTATAGTTTTCTATATTCTTTTTTTCTTCCTATGTCATTTCTCTCTCCCTTTCTTTCTTTCTAAACTTTTTCATCTTTCTTTATTTATTTCTACAGTTCTTTCAGCAGTTTTTTTCTATGTTTTTCTTTCTTCCTTTGCCCAATTTCTTCCTGTGCCTTCTTTCTTTCTTTCTTTCTTTCATTCTTTCTTTCTTTCTTTCATTCTACATAATCTTTCATGAGTTTTTTCTTTCTTTCTTTCTTCCTTTTGTCCATTCTTTTTCTTCTTTCTTTCTTTCTTTATCAGTTTCTTTCTTTCTATATACAGTTTCATTCTTTATACAGTTTTCTTAAATAGTTTTCTATATTATTTTTTTTTTCCTATGTCATTTCCCTCTCCCTTTCTTTCTTTCTTTCTTTCTAACTTTCTTCATTCTTTCTTACTTCATTTATTTATTTATATTATTTATTTCTACAGTTCTTTCAACAGTTTTTTCTATATTTTTCTTTTTTCTTTCTTTCTTTCTTTCTTTATTTCTTTCTACAGAATCTTTCAGGTTTCTTTCTTTCTTTCTTCTTTCTTTCTTTCTTTCTTCTTTCTTTCTTTCTTTCTTTTCTTTATACAGTTTTTCTTTATACAATTTTCTTAAATATTTCTTCTATATTCTTTTCTTCCTATTTCATTTCTCTCTCCCTTTCTCTTTCTTTCTTTCTTATTTCATTTATTTATTTATTTATTTCTACAGTTTTCAACAGTTTTTTCTAAATTTTTATTTCCTTCTTTCTTTCTTTCTTTCTTTCTTTCTTTATTACAGAAGTTGCTACTGCTTCTAGTCCGCTCGATTCAAGGACTCTGGCTTTATATAGTAAAAGAGTTAAATAACAACCTTTCCATTAATACAATCTCGCATGCATTAAAGTTAAACCTGCTTTTTGACACCCATTTTCTTTTACTTCTATCTCTTTTTTTCTTTTCTTCTCCCATCAAACCCTTTATTCGACATTGATTTCTACCCCCTTCTTTGGCTTTGATTTCTACACCACTTTCTGTCTTTAACATTTTTTTATAATCCTTTTCTTTCTTTTATTTTTTTCGCCGTAGCGTAGTTCGGCCATTTTAGTTTTTTTAAATTTTTTTCATTGGAAATTAAAAACAAACAGTCCGTTGTGTTCCGTCTATTCAGCTTTTTCGAATTCTATCTTTATTTGCCGTAATTGGTTCTTTGTTTTCTGCTACTTTTACACGTTATCTTATTTTTTTTCTATAATATTGTATCGAAGTCTAGTCTATCGTATCTTTCCAGTCTCTTAGTGTTTTTTTCTTTTTTTAACTTTTATTTCGGTCTTATCTATTTCTACCTTAAGTTATATTTTCCTCGTTTTTTATTTCTCTCTTCATTTTAGTCTTCTTTGAATTTAGACTCCTTACTTATTTTAGAACTTTATTTTTAATTTCAATTCGTTTATATATTTTCTATTAAAAACAAAATCTATCCACCCGTTTTATTTTTCCCTCAGAGCATTTTTACTGATTCTACTATTTCTTTTATATACTTTATTTTATCTTTATTTTCATTTCTTTTTGGTGATTTTCGAAATTGTCTGTTTTTTCTATCTATCTATCTATCTATCTATCTATCAATTCATCAATTTATCTATTTATTTATTTATTTATTTTTATATGTATCTATTCAGGGTCAGTTTTTAAAAAATACTTTTTCTTCTATTTCTTTTTAAAATATTATTCATTATTCTTTCTGATTCCTTCCTTCCTTCATCATTCTCTATTTCTATTTATTTTCCTTCCTTCTTTCTTTCCTTACGAATGAATTTCTTTTTTTTTCTTCCTGCTGCTTTTTTCTTTTTGTCTCCGTCGCCCTTTCTTTTTTTCTTTTATTCTTTCTACTGATTATTTATTTCTACTCTAAATTTAAAACAGTTTTTCTATATTCTTTCTTTCTTTCTTTCTTTCTTTCTTTCTGCAGATCCTTCCAGCAGATTTGTCTATATTCTTTCTTTCTTACTTTTGCTTTCTTTTCTTCCTTTTTCTTATTTCTTTCTTTCTTTCTTGGAGTTTATTTTTGTCAATTAACTTTAAACAGTTTTTCCTTAACATTAAAACAGTTTTTCTTATGTCCTTTCTTTTCTTTCTTTTTTCTTCTTTCTTTTCTTTCTTCTGTAGTTCCTCAGCAGATTTGTCAATATTTCTTTCTTTCTTACTTTGCCTTCTTCCTTCCTTTCTTTCTTTTTCTTTCTTTCTCTTTCTTTCTTTCTTTTTTTCTTTTTTCTGCAGATCCTCCAGCAGATTTGTCTATATCTTTCTTCTTACTTTTGCTTCTTCCTTTTCTTTCTTTTTTTTTCTTTCTTTCTTTACTTTGAGTTTATTTTGTCCATCTAATTTTAAACAGTTTTTCCTCTAACATTAAAACAGTTTTTCTATTTCCTTTCTTTTCTTTCTTTCTTTCTTTCTTTTTCTTTCTTTCTGTAGTTCCTTCCAGCAGATTTTTCTATATTTTTTTCTTTCTTACTTTTGCCTTCTTCCTTCCTTCTTTCTTTCTTTCTTTCTTCTTTCTTTCTTTCTTTCTTTCTTTCTTCTCTTTGTTCCTTCCAGCAGATTTTCTATATTTCTTTCTTTCTTACTTTGCCTTCTTTTTCTTTCTTTCTTTCTTTCTTTCTTTTTCTTTCTTTTGCTTCTTTCTTTCTTTCTTCTTTCTTCCTTCTTTCCTGGTTTCTTTCTTTCTTCTTTCTTTCTTTCTTTGAGTTATTTTGTCCATTTTTTTCTTTTCTGTCCCTTTTAGCTCAATAAAAATATATTGATTTGTATTATTTACTAAGTTCTATTCCATATTTTCCTTTTCTTCTATTTCTTCTCGTAAATGTAAACAGCATAACAAGTACTTACAACAGACTCTGCATTCTTTTATTTCTAAAAATGCTCCAATGCCTTCTTTCTTCCTTCTACCAGTTGCTCATATTCAGGACCATTGCCGAATTTCTTTTTGACGCAAATTTTACTTTCTTTTGTGAGTGAGTAAATTCGTTCTCATTCATTTTTTCGTTAAGCTTTCCCCTATCTTAACACCTATAATGTTCCTTTAAATTCGTTCTCTGTTCGTATTCATTTATCTTTTATTGTTCTCCACTGATCTTTCTCCCAAAAATTTTCCTGTATTCGTATCTTAAAAAAAATCTGATCGACCCTTATTCTTCGTTCTTTTCTACATTTCATTTTCATGCCATTCTTCTGTCTTTCTCTTATTTCTCCTTTAACTAATCTATTCATAAATTATTTATATCACATTTCTTTCTTCTTCTTTCTTCTTTCTTTCTTTCTTCTACATTTCTAAGAATTATCTTTATTGTTTTTCTTTCTCACTTCATAATACTTTATCTTAACTTCTTTCTTGTCACTTTCTTTTTTGCTTCTTCTATTCTTTCTTCTTTTTCTTCTTTATTCATTATTTTTCCACAATTTTTTTTTTCTCATTTTCTTTGTGTCTCTCTTTATTCTTTAACATTCTTTCTTGGAATTTCTTTCTTTTTTCTTTCTCACATAATATTTTCATACTATCTTTCTTTCTTTCTTTTTCTTTCCTTCGTTATACATTGTTTCTTTCGTCTTTCTTCCTTAACTATTTTCTACATATTTAGTGCTGTATTTTTTCTTTTATAATCTTTAATTTACATCTTTAGAATCTTTCTTTACTTTGATGTATTTTCATCATTCATTCTTTCAATCTTTCTTCTTTTATCTTTATTTTCTCAACTAATTTCTTCTCTATCCATTTTCAGACTTTCTTCTTTCCTATTTTATTTCACCCCATCTTTTTTTTTGTAATCTTCCTTATTTCTTTTTTTATATTATCTCTTTCCTTTTCTTTCTTTTTTTCTTCTTTTCTTTTCTTTTTTGTTTATTCACAATATTTCATCTCTATCCATTTTTTCCAAACCTCTTTCTTTCTTTTCTATTCTTATTTCTCCCCACCATCAAATAGCTCTAGCTTTCTGCTCTCTTATTTTCTTCTTTGCAATTCATTCTGGGCGATAGGCAATATCTGCCAAGGGAATACAAAGCAGTAAATAATGTTACGATCTGAAATGAACCAGAACATAAACAAAGCAAACTTCGTAAAAAGCAGCAATTTTGGCAAAGTAAGCCAACTTTTTCTCTTTCATTTTTGTTCTTTTGCGATGTATATGTTAAAGAGAAAGAAGCTGCTAACTTACGAGATGTGGAAGCGATTATTCCCAATAACGTACATATTTACTTGAGATGCCATAAGTTGAACTGGTTTACAAACTTTATGTGTTCCAATTTAACCCTCGGAAGTTGAGTACCTTATTATCTGCGAAGCAAAAGGGAATGGAATTTGAACATATTTCATAATTATTATTTACATTGTTATTTGTAGGAAACACTATAAAGATTTAATTGGAAAGAACTTATATAAATAAACTCGTTGCTAATATGTCCAATTTGTATTTAATTAGTGTATAAGGTCGCATTGATCGTAGTTTAAGTAAAATAATTATACGAGTCCATAGTGAAATATGGTTGAGTTCTGTTGAGAATTGGGGGAGATATGGGGCTTCAAATGTCCCCCAAATCCCATTTTTCAGCAATTATAAGTCTACGTATTTTGATGAAAATTTAAGTTATCGATTTTATTGTTTTTTCTCGTGGATTCTGATTTGTATAATTTACTGGTGGAGAAAAAAGTTCTCAATTTGGAATTTCAAGTGAAATTTGAGGCCTGATACCGCCCCCCCCCCCAAATGACCAATTTCGTGCAAAATTAAAGTGCCAATTTAATATGATTTTCTGATAGGGTTCGATGAGAAGTATCACATAGTAAAGGATGGATGAGTTTTTTTGAGAATTGGGGGAGATATGGGGCTTCAAATATGCCCCCCCCCAAATCCCATTTTTCAGCCATTATAAGTCTACATATTTTGATGAAAATTTAAGTTATCGATTTCAATGTTTTTTCTCATGGGTTCTGATGCGTACAATTTACTGATGGAGAAAAAGGTGCTAAAATTTGAACTTTTAGGTGAAATTTGAGGCCTGATACCCCCCTGGAAGTGTAGAACATGCCTGCTGCACCTTTACAGATGAGTAAATATCCCCCATCCTGCAATAGAAACATATGCTAGCCTTATGTGGCGACCCATAATGGCTGAGGCCAAGTACTAAATAAGTCCGTGACATGGAACACTCCACTTCAGCCCTTACTTGGGCTAGACGGATTGTCAATCGGCTGGTCATATAAATTCATTGTAAATATTTATTGTCCCTATCGTATTCTTCAAATTACTCTCATGGCAAATACCCACCACTTTTTCTCACGTAAGTGCTAAAGGCGATGGTTGAGGGTCAACCACAGTTGATATTTATTAATAAAAAGGAAGTTGATGAAAATTATTTCTTAAACAAATCATAAATAATCAATAAACAAGATTTGACATTAAGTAACACGCAAGGGTTGATGTGCCACTAAACCAAAGAACTAACCCAAAACGAGGCTATATTGAGAGCAGTATGCATTAAAAAAAACTCTCCGCAACGGGCAGGATACGACACATGGTTAAGGCTTTGGTGGTGTACAGCTGGTTTGATTTGCTCTAGTTTCTTTGTTTAATGGCATATCAATCTTCGTGGGTTATTTTAATTCCAAATTCGACCATGATGAAGAAAAGTAGTGGTACAATTAAACTCATAATTAAGGTGAGTGACGGAGTTCATATCTTTCCCAAGCGTATTAGTCCGAAAGTGAACTCAATAACGCAACTGGGGTTTGAACTCGCTTACTACGATATTAGATTCCACCACATTAACCACAACTCTAAAGGGACTCCCCCACAACTCTGTCTGATATTACTGATGTGAAATTGAAATTGAAATAATAATAATAATAATAATAATAATAATAATAATAATAATACCATCAAACAAACGGAGATCAAAGAAAAAGTAAGTAAAGAGTATCTCGGAAGAACAAAAGGACTCGTAGCCAATTTTTGCAGTAAGGAAGGGGAAAAATACACAAATAACTGGAAATTACCAGAGGGCTGAAAAAGTTGTGTAACATGAAAGTGACGCTGATACCAATTATAGCTGGTGCATTTGAAATGATCCCCATCATCTTCGAAAGAAGATTGGGGGAACGGGAGATCAGAGGAAGAATCGGGATCATCCAGAGTTCAGCTCTGTTAAGATCAACTAAAATACTAAGAGTCCCCGAGACCTGAAAAGACTTTTTGTTATTCCAGTGGAAAAACACCAGTTAAAACTTGTTTGAAAACTTCGCAATACACCAGAATCTGTTCTTGAGAACGAAACGCATAAAATTCTCTTCGACTTTGAAATAAAAACCGATCACCTTATCCCCGCAAGAAGACCAGGCCTAGTGTTGATAAACAAAAAAGAAAGAACGTGTCAACTGGTGGATTTTGCAGTTCCAACACATCACAGGTTTAAGCTAAAGGAAAATGAAAAAAATGGACAAATATCTGGACCTTGCCAGAGAACTGAAAAAGTTATGGAATATGAAAGTAAAAATGATACCAATTGTAGTTGGTGCACTTGGAACGGTCCCAAAAGGATTGGAAAAGGGTTTGGAATGTTTGGAAATCTGTGAGGGAGATTGTTTTTGTGTCAAGGGAGAGGGGATACACCTATCTTCAGCTACCCACTTTACCGCACAGATCCAAAATCTGCTACTCATGCACTGAGTTGGTGAGGGTCAATATCAAACCCGGAACCTTTTGGTTCTTTAGGCGGATGCTCTACCGACTGAGCTAATATTCTAAAGCTTTTTTTTTTATTATTAATAATGTTTTTCTTTGGTGCGATGAATTTGAAAACTTGAATACTTTTTGTGAAATTATTAATATAAGCGTATCTGAAGCTCACTCATACCGTTAAAAAAAAGCAAAAACTCTACCGCCCTTTTGGCTGAAGCTGTAGAACATGTTGATTGCATCTCTTCAAAAGGATAAAATCACCTCTAATATGGCCACATGTTGGCCATGGGTGACACCCCATGATGATTAAGTAGGGAACCCAAGTGTCTGATCACTCCATGACATAAAACTCCACTTTGGGACTTACTTGTACTAGAGAGTCGGTTGGAGGGCCCCCTCTGATCAATCGGCTGGTCACATCAAGTACTAGCATCTATAAAATTGTCCAATGCCTATTGCACTGATGGCAATCAACCAACCCGTTTTATAATATATGTGCTAGAAGTCAGTGGATGAGGGTCTTAATACCCCGGGTATGACCATAAACTGCTTCTAGTTTTGGAACTCTGGGTAGCGTGGACTACACCTTAACGTCATTACTCACAGATCCACTATGAAACTGAGTGGTAGTACCTATTAGGGACCCATCTATCGGTTTAATAGAGAAAAGGTGTTTTAAAAAATTTGAGTATAACTTTTTTTAAATACCCATTAAGGATGAATAAAACAAAACATCTTCGGTATAAAATAACCCAACAGGAGTTGACATTCTGTAAAATTCAACCAATCAACCAGCCAACCAAAAGAATTAGAAAAATGCACGATGGTTTAAATGAAAGTAGGGAAAAGAAAAAAGTGTCAATCGTAAAAACATCAGAACGTTTGAATAAAAAGAAAACTATAAAATACCTGGGGATATCAGAAAGGGATAGCATCAAGTGAACGAAGATGAAAGAAAAGGCAAGAAAGAGGTAGATCTAAAGAACAAAAAAACTTCTTGAAACGAAACCCTTCAGTTATAATCTAATAAAAGCAATAAATATCTGAACTGTTTCCCTTTTCAGCACCATGGGCCCAGCAACAAGGAAATTGATGATTATGCACAAAGTCTTATGACCGAGAGATGGCATAGACAGATACTATGACTAAAAAAAGTGCGAGGAAAAAGGACTTACATTAAGTATTTTGTGAATGTAGTAATTCAAAGAATTACGTAAGCCAAAGCAAAATATGGTAATGATAGTGGAGTTGATTAAAATAAGATATGTGATCTTTTTGAAAAATGATTTTGAAAAGGCTCTGGTCCATCGAACATGTCAATTTCTGGATTTTCTCTGATGTAATTTAACGTGATACGTTTACTATTTCCGGTCACAAGTCCTCCTTGCTTCTAAATTGGCGTCCATTCTCAGAAATACGTCGTGTCAGAATGCTTC
>CM042137.1:17796781-17811164 GCA_023376005.1 Doryteuthis pealeii
TGACACACTATTCACTTCTTATTTTTTGAATAAAGAATTTGGAGTGAGTACATGAGTGTGCTCACTTCAAATATCCAAAAAAGAAAGTATACTCCGTAATCCCTAGAGCTTCAGAACTGGAACCTCACCACCAGATGCAGTTTAACGATCAGCCGCTGCATTCTAGTACAAATATGATAAACAGGTTTGGGGTTTTTCTATAAGGGCAATTGAGAAATACACTCGGAATAATCATGTAGGTGCTAAGGCTTGACGTGGACCATCACCATCCGATTGATCAGTGGTGCCTCTTCGATCGCCCAAGTAAGTGCCAATGCTATATATATATATATATATATATATTATATATATATAATCTTATTATAATGGAGATTTTATGTGTTTTGTTTGTCTGTAACGAACTATAATCACTACTTAAGTCACTATCCATTTAGTTATTATACATAACATTCTCCATGAATTCATTTTTATTTAAGTCTCAATTATTATAAAATTGTTTTTCCATTATTAAATACTGCTGGTCATATCTAACGTACTATAGATGCAATTGTATTTATATGTACAACAAAAAGCGGTTTACTGTGTGAGGGAAGGCTAATTTGCATATTGATATTTAAATTTGATTTTATAAATATGTGCTTGGTATTGTGATTTCTAATTATTTGATTTTATCTTAATGAATATGAGCAAAAATCTCGGAGATAAATCTTAAAGAATCAATTAACAAAAAGAAATAACTGTAATAATTCGTTTACTTCCTAATCTAACTAAATAGTTAATTAGAGAAAGTTTAGCAAGGAAAGACGGGGTGGATGGAGAGGAAGCTACATCTGTTTTATTTTTCGATTATAGCTCTGCTCTGTTTCAAATAATGTTTATCTGCATTCTTATTTAGTTATTTAGATCTTTCTAATTTAAATATGATATTTTATGACTTTAATACTTGCACCTGGAGGGTGCATATACTTGCCTAGTTACATATATTATTATATATATAATTATATATATATAATATATATATTAAAAGTATGGTAATTGCTGAAGCATTGTTAAAGTATGTTATAAAATAATAAAATTCGAAGGCAATACAATGCGTAAAAAAAAATAAAGACATAAAAGATGTTTAATATGTCTAATCGATTTCAAAGCGAAGCTTTTCGTCAGAGACTTGATTTCAGAAAATGACGTGCTTATGTTTTTTTTATTTGTGTGGTATAATTTCTCTTCTATTTCCTCTTTCCTCTCCTTTTTTCCTCTCTTTTTCTTCTTCTCCTTCCTTTATGAATGGGCGAATAACTGTAATTTCTTATTTCTCCTTCTTTTTTTTCTTTCTTAAAAGTTTGTTGAGAACAAGGCTGACATCCGTAAGATGTTGCAGATGTGGTAGGCAATGTGTAGTAACGGTGTGAGCATGTCATAATTTCAAAAACAAAAGTGAACAAATGAAAAAACCGTTATAGAAATTTTTTTTTTTTTTTTTACCATACTTAGATTTTGTTTCGCTTCACCTTTCTGGTCTTTTCTTTCTCCTCATGCTTTTCTTTTTTTTGTGTTTTTTCTCTTCTTTTTCTTTTTTTTTTTTCCCCTTTATCCCTTGTTCTCTAATTTTAAATTATTAGTTTTTTATAGTAAATAAGTAAATAAAAGAAATTATCTTAAATTATGTATTAGTATTGATAGAAAATAATGATTTTTTTTATTATTATTATCTATTGTTTTTTTTTTAAGAAAATAAAGTCTTTATGAGTACTTTTTCTCTTTTCTTTAAACTGTAAATAGATTAAAATTACTATAAGGTTAGTATGATGGTTAAATATCATATAAGGATGAATGGTAGTGCGTATATTAGGATTGATGGTTAGAATGATTCAAGGACAATATAAATAAAACAGGAACCATTCCCTTAATTTCAGATAGATTAAATATCATAAATCAAACATATTTGGAATTACAAGGCATAATTACTGCTGTCAATTAAATATATTTTAATTTAGACTATTTTTTTTTTTCATTCTTTTGTTGTTAATTATTTATTCTTTTTTTTTTTTTTCCCCACTTTTCCTTAAATATTAATTAATAGTTCTAGACCTGACCGTAAATCCTAGAGGGTATTTATGGTTTAGAGAAATAGTGTCATGTTAAAGAGGAAATAATGTCATGTAGGATTAATCAGTATGATCAATATTGTTAAATTATTGGTAATTATTTTTTTTTATTTTCTCTATTATCGTTCTTTTCATTCTCAATCATACGCCATCACTATATATATATAGATATATATATAATATTAATTTAATTAAAGAAAAAAAAAAAACAAAGGCTATATATGAACGTGTATTAATAGTTAAGTTCGTGTATCTGATTTTATATTTCTAATCTATTGATAGTTGGTGAGTTTTAAATTTATGAATAGGAGGTTGAATGATTGATGGTTATTTCAGGTATAGTAGTTGTTTCGAGAGGAACATGGTGTACTAAATAAACTAAAAACCTATATATGGAAGTGTAAATTTAGTATAATTATAGTATTCTGTTTTAATCTAAATCTATTGTTGTATATAGGACCTAAATTTTAGCTATTAATAAACTTTATCTTAATTCTGAGATTACCAATGTTGCCGATATTATGGCCTCGTATCTTAACTGAAAAATTGTTGTCCTTATTTTTGCATTTGGATTAGGTGTTTTATGGAATGAGATGCACGTGTGTGGATGTGTTCCTTGATTCTAATGTGGAGGGGGTGCCTTTTGTTCTTTGAAATTAATGACATGCTCACACCGTTACTACTACACATTGCTTCCCAGCAACATTGCATACATGCTTAGGAGTCAGCCTTGTTCTCAACAAACTTTTAAGAAAAAAAAAAAGAATAGAGAGAAAATAGAATTTCAGTTATTCGCCCATTCATAAGGAGGAGAAGAAGAAAGAGAGGAAAAAAGGAGAGAGGAATAAGAAGAGAAATTATAAACCACAAAATAAAAAAAACTAAGCACGTCCATCTTCTGAAATCAGTTCCTCTGACGATAAAGCTTCGTCTTTGAAATCGATTAGAACTCATTAAACATCTTTGTTGGTCTTTTATTTTTTTACGCAATTGTATTGCTGTCGAATTTATTTATTTTATATATATATATATATATATATATACTTATTAGTATAGTATTATATATTATGGATATATATATTCGTGGACGTTGGCTAGAAACCCAAGGTTCCTAGTTCGAATACTGGTCCTCAGCCTATGAGTAGGTCCAGGGATCTGTGCGGTAAAAGTTAACGAGCTGATTGGTAGGTAGTGGCGCTCGCACCTTCAGACACCAAAAATCACTCTCGCTTGGCTAGGGCGCTATTGAAAAGGGATACTTGAACTCCCATGCGCTTGACTGGCTGATACCGACTTGTTATAATAGTATATTAGTATAGTATTTATATATATATATATATATATATATAGGTATATATAGCAATAGCATAAAGCTTCTTACAGATATTGCCGGGTCCTCACAATCCATAACTCCACACCAGAACCGCTTCCTTGTATGAGTCCTCTCAGTGACATCCATCAAAACCCGCTTCGAGATCAACAAAGTTGATGGCAATAATGACATAGGTATAAGACGTTCCTGGTGTTTTTGTCGGTATGCTTGGACCACAGTTTGGAATGCTCGTCGCTAATCTTGGATAGGTCACATGAGGTACTGACAGTATCGTTGTGGTCATTATGAGACAATATAAGTTAGTGATGCTTATCACCACCATATGTCCTCTTAGCCAGAAGCCGACTTACAGACCTGCCACAGATAGCACAAGGCACATTGTTTGTTCTGGAATTTGCAGGTTGAACCCTGGGGAATTCCTATGATTGACATATCCAGCTTTAAAAAGCAGAATTTGACCAGATGTCTGACATTTCCAACCCTCCATATTCTCTCCCAATATGACAGGTGTAACCCTTAAGAAGTTGACGCTTTACCTTTCATGCATATTTATTTTATATATATATATATTATATAATATATATATGCATGAAACCTAAAGCGTTAACTTCGAAATATATATTTATATAACTATATATATATATATATATATAATATATATATATTATATATATAGTACCCCTTCACACTAGCAGGATATGACACATGGTCAATTTCTTAAGCGAAGTTTAACAGGTTTAAGTTCAGTGTTTTTCTTCTTTTAGACGAGTTGCCTGATTAAGGTTAAATACCTCCGCCTTTCCTATTATTTGGGAGGGAGAACAGTTGGCTTTATAACTTTTACAAGGATATTATCGTTCAATGAAATGCAAACAGCTTCGTCCAGTTTTTGATCCCTGGTCGCCATGATTAATACATGCGGTGATAAGTATTGCATTAGTATATTAAAGGTAGGTAATAATTCTTCAAATATTTTTTCTGTCATTAGGAATCTAGTATTTTTAAAATCATAGAGTCACAAGAATTGGTAGGTGTGGCGCCCCGTCTCAGAGGCCATAACAATCTCCTTACTCTAGCGCTAGTGAAAAGGGGATATACTCTCTCGCTGTCGGGCTGATACCGACTTTAGGCCACCCCGACGAATTTATTTACTTATAATATAAATAATTAATTTATATATCTAGATAATGAATTAAAATAATTCATAATAAATTATTTAATTTTATTTGATAAGCCATCATTTCATTGTTTCTATTAACTTTAATATTTAACTTAACTAATCAAGTCATTTTAGAATTTAATAAAGATAGACAGCTCATTCAACGGTGAAATTTAATTAATTGCTAAATTAGAATAATAATTAATTAGAATAATTTTATTTATTTTTATTGTCTAAAAGGACTACAATAGTTAAATTACAAAAATACTAATTGTACCGGGGTACTAGCGTGGTTACCTCATTCTAGGAATGACACCCTTCCTCTTTGATGTACCATGTTCTTTTTACAATATTTTATATTACAGTGCCGGTTGTGCATTTGCCTAGGAACCCCAAGTTTACCAACTCAACGCATGAGTAGAACAGTTTGGATCTGTGCGGTAAAGTGATAAGCTGATATTTGGTTTGGTGCCTCAACTCAGACGAAAATACAATCTCCCTGGTTTAGCGCTAATGAAAAAGGGATATACTCCCTCACTGATAATAGGCCGACTTTCAAGTTATCGTTCGAACTATTGTCATTCTTACTTTCATCTGTGTTTGTACTTAAAACTTTTGTTAGACAAGGTACGACGTAGCATATTGCTCGTGGCTTTGCAATTTTAATGCAAATCAGAGATTTCCCCAGCTGAAAAGTTAAGAAATTGAAATTGCTAGTCTAAACAAAATCAAGGGGAAAAGATTCCCCCTAGATATTTATTTCATTATCAAGATACTACAGAAGTTTTAATTTGCACACAGTCTATGAATTTGTACAAGCTACAACAAAGAAGAAGAAAAAATTCAACTGAAGTCAATTTCAACTTTTGAAAAGTATCACATAATTTAGATATATGATTGCTGAATATTTATTTATATAGTAAAAACAGGAAAAAATTGCAAGGATTCATTTAGTTGTGCCGAAATGGTTCCCTTAGGTTTTTCTAACCTTTGAATTTCAAAAGTAAAATATGAAAATAAAAAAATAAAAAATTTGCACAGCAGGATAAAAAATATATGCGTTAAAAATTTGCCTTTCAGAGAAAACGCGGATAACGTTATTGCAATAATAAAAAAGTCTTTGCCAAAAAGGTAAACAAAGCCAAAAAATTATATTTCAAACTCGCACACACACACACACACACACACACACACACACACACACACACAGACACACACACACACACACACACGAGCTGCAACAGAACACACACGCACACAGGCACTCACCCACATACATATATGCATATATATGTAAATGTGTGTGTATATATATATATATATATATATAATATATATATATATATATATATATATATATTCACACGTAAGCACATACATATACAAAGAGATACACGCACACACAATTATTTACTCACACGTGGACTTACACACACACATATATATATACGTATACTAACGCATAAACACAGTCCCATGCACTGACATGGACACCCATGCACACATCTACACACACACACACACACATACATATATATATATTTCTCTCATAGACATACATACACAGACATATATATATATATATATATATATATTATATATAATATATATATACTCACACGTACAGACACACACATGCACAATACACACACACACACACCACACACACACACACACACATATATATATATATATATATATATATATATATATATATATATATATATTATATATATATATATATGGTGCCAGAGGATAATAAAATCGTGGAATTGCTTTAAAGGAGGAAAAGGGAACTAATGCCTCAAGAAAATTAACACTTAAACAAAAAACCCAAAAAGAATTGAAAGAAAATCTTCTGGGGAAAAATGTCACCAAAGTCAAAAAAAGAATAAAAATACCCCCCCCCCCAATACAACTAGCAAAAAATAACCATAAATCTGGTCCGACATAAACAAGTAAAGAAAAAATGCCTAAAGTATGAAAAAAAAAAAAAAAAAAAAAAAAAAACAGAAACAAAAATTTCCCGTAAGGAGAAAAGTTTAAATTTGAAAAAGGAAAAAAGCCAGGTGAATAGATTAAAAGAAAATTTTCAGTCTGGAGAAAAAGAAAGAAAAAGGCATACACATCTTTAAAAAGATATCAAGTAAAAAAATAAAAAAAATAAAATAAAATGAAAAATGAAAAATAAAGAATAATAAAGCCATACACGAAACATACCTTTCAGACAAAAATCTTTCAAAAATATTAAATAGTTGATCTTACAGTGTGTACCAAGAGAACTCGAAATTTCGGCATCCATCATGTTCATCTATTGCTTTTTTCAATTGCAACAAATTGTACAACTATCGATACCTCACTGGTGTTTATTAAACAGATTTGTATGATTATGAATTAAAAAATGAACTAATATTCTCATTATTTGTACAATATTTGATTTACGCAAATGATCTAGAGCTTAGCAACAAAAAAAAAAACACAAAAAAGCATACCATTTTAAAATATCAAATTCTCTCAAACATAAAAAGTTGTATGCTGGTATAATGAATACTGATACCAAAAACTAGATCTCTTACTTGCACCATTCTTTGAGAAAATAGTATCAAAGATCACGAGTTAAAATACACTTAAAGATCTTCATTTTCGCAACATTTGGCCCAGGAATTGGTTAGAAAATTGAGCAATTTCAATATCTAAAACAGAAAAGGTTGTCATTTTATTTTACTAAAATGAAATAATAAAATCTGACTAGAATTCAAATTGAAAATAAACCCTCAATCATCACAGACGCCTCTGATATTCTGCTTTTTATCTCCTTTATTAAACTATAACAGTTTAAAAGATTGAAATCTATTTCTTCAAACGAACACAGAATTTCGAGAAAAAATATTTTGTGTGTTAATTATTTAAGTTAATTTGCAACTTTCATCAGATGGGAGACGTTACAGTTCTAGAATCGAGCTACCCTACTGCACAAGCCGTATCGTTGCTGCATAGCGTAGAGAAACCATCAAGAAGCACTGTATTTGAAATCAGATGAAATGTTCATATGTTTTATACACGATAGAGACATTTTAACACTGGATGGTTTGATTTGGTTTAACAATTTTAAATCCTGCGAGTTATTTCAGGCCAACTCTTTTTTTTATTTGTATATATGATGTGTATATTTTTTGTTTTTATACAAATTATTTAAGTGCGAGATAACAGTTCGTAATCAATTTTGCTTTATCGTCTGTTTTGTAGAACTCATTTTTTATCTATTTAACTCATAAAATCACCCTAATAAGTACTACCACTTCGGGTCTGAGTGGACATAGGAGTAATGATAATGAAGGGGTACACCACACTCCCGAAAGCTTCAGAATTGGAACTTCTGCACTAGGTACAGTTTAATGTTAGACTCAGGACACTAAAACTCTCAACTATCGGCTTCTAGCACATGTATGATAAAAAGGGTTGTGGGTTTGCCATAAGAGAAATAGGGTCGCGACAATCAAATAAGTTCTATGGCTAGAGGTAACCAGCCGATTGATTGGAAGGGGCCTCACTGACCCCCGTGTAACACAAGTAGGGGGCAAAGCGGATACTTATATGTCAGGGACAGCTCAGCCACCAGGAGTCCCTCCTTAATCATCACGGTTCACCACCCACGGCCAAAAGGTGGCTCCATTGGAGGGGGAATTTTACCCCTCTGCAGAAGTGTTGCGGGTGTATTCTCCTGTTCAAACTGACAGGGCAAACACTGGGTGGAGAGTCTCGGAAATTAGTTGACCAGTTCACAAAATTAGGTAGTAATATCTCATCTACAGAAAGCGATGTTAATATGCACATTGGAAAGGCATGGACTGCTATAGATGAATTATCGATCATTGTAAAGTTTTTAAATGCCATCCTTGGCCAGTTGAAAAGGGTATAAAGTAAGTAAGTCCCGAGTTATGGAATCCTTTGGTAAGCGAATAAGTCCTATCCTGCGTATAGTTAAAGATCCAGTGATTTAATCCTATGTCCGTCGTCCACGAATGTCAACGTAGTTATGGCCCGTATTGTCGGTTAAGTATTGTAGCAACCTCAGACTACTGCCAGTGGTTGGCCAAGAGTTAGATCACATGGTTGTAGCCGAGACTATAAGTAGGAGCGGGCGTCCAGAACACACCATATATATCAAAAAGTCAACAATCATAAGTATTTGATATCTGTGATAAGAACGTGTACATTCTTCCAATCTGCAGCTGTGTCAGTGTTATTGTATCGATACACCACTAGGACATTAATGAAAAGCTTGCAGAAAAAGTAAGATGATAACTATACAAGGATGCTGCGTGTTGTCCTAAACAAGAAAGCAACTGTACAGTTACTTACCAACACAAACCATCCAAGACTTACAATACTTGCTGAACATATTACAAGACCGGTCGGGGATGGGGTTGCCGATGCATGTCTCTGACTCGAGTTGACGGGCGGCCGAAGAAGAGAAGCGCCGATCAACCGTGTTAGTAAAACCAACCTCCCGCCCGTCCACAAAGGTTAAAAAAAAGAAGATTAGACGCCACGGTGCGCAATCGGCGTGGCCGCACCGGCTTTCCCAAGGCGCTGGCACCTCGCCAAACCGGTGGGGCAGAAAGTCGAGAACGCGCCAGTGTTAATCTGACAGTAGACCGGATCACCACGTGTTAACGGATCGCGTTAACATATGATCTCCCTAAGGTAATAGTAGACACCTACACATGGATACCTACACATAGACACACCAGTGTAGACTGTCGAGCAAAAAAAAAAAAAACAACTACATCAATCAACTCTGTATGAATACTGGATACCGTGCGAAAGACCTGCAAAAAGCGATGAGTGATACAAACGGTTGGAGTTAGAGAGAGAGAGAGAGAGAGAGAGAGAGAGAGAGAGAGAGAGAGAGAGAGAGGGGAGAGTCATGAGAATCCATGCTATCAACATAACATGATCATGAGGATGAGGATGATGATGAGGATGATGATGAAATAAGTTGTGGGGTACGAATGTAGGTTTTCAGAATGGCATTAAGCTCTTCCCTGTTATGGATAGAATAGTATGGTAGATTGGTTTTCATGAATGATTATTTTGAATTCCAACTCCGTGCCAACACGTTACGGACCAGGGGGACAGATTAAGGCCCATTTCTCCCCATACTTTACAGACCTTGCAGAAGGCCTGACGGACTATGATTTTAAAAAAAGCCCTGTCGGTGGGGCTGTAGAATACGTCGACTTGACCTTTGGAGAGAAATAACGACCTGTGGGTGAGCAGTCCATGTCATGCAATACACCACGTTGGCCTCTTCCGATCAATGGGCCGGCCCCTCCAGGCCCTAGAACGTCTATGATTGTCCCGAACCTATTGCTCTTATGCTAACCCTCCACAAGACATTTTGATATACCTGTACTAGAAGGCTATGGCAGAGAATCTTCGTGTCCTGGGTATGAAGTTTCCCTGCATCCTGTGATAAATTTCAAATTCCGGAGCACTGTGAAGTACTCCTTCATTGCCTTTATTCCCATGTTCAATCTGACCCGGAGTGAGAGAATCTGTTTGGGTTCGATCTCAGGGTTAAATGAGTGTAAAAAATGTGTAACAAAGTAGTTTTATAAGAAAATTGAATACCCAACAAGAATGAATAAAACAAAACGTCATCAGCATAAAATAATTCAAAGGTTGACAGGCCGTAAAATCTAATCTACCAACCAAAATTGTGAAATACAGCATCAATTCACACATCTTTACACATGTATTTGGCAACCGCTACTTTACGAGAAAGATGTGACACAAAGTTAATTTAACAGGTTTGAATTTTGAGTTTTCTTTCTCCTGGATCGGTTTCCATACCAAATATAAACAAGTCCAATCTGTTCTACTATTTACTATAACTGTAGGGATAAGAGTTAAATTCATACATTTGCAAAAAAAAAGAAAACAGACAAGAAAAGATTGTAAGAATTTATGAACGATGGATCGTAAATTGAATGGGAAATGTAATGTGTCAAGCACTTTTTGTCCTGTCTTCGGCTATTTTTAAGAATGGTACAATTTGCTTTATAAGACTTAAACAAAGTTAATTATCATTGTCTGGAGCCATTTAAAGAATGTTGTTAAACTGATTTTTACATATTTGCTTTTAAATGATGTTAGTGTTGATTGACGGCATACATCAGTCAAAATCCAAACCAGACAACCACATGACGTCAAAGAACAGATATGAGAAAGAGCGGTAATCTAATTTTCAAATAAACTCAGAACTCCCAGATCTTCTTCAAGAGAAAATTTCATAACAAGTTTTTTTTTTTTTTAAGTTTTTAAACTCAGTATTTCAAGTTTTTTTTTACTGTTGACAATTATTTGGTGTATTGCGGTTTTAAGTGACATGTGTTTTTTAGATACTTTTTAATTACACTATGACTACAGAGGTGGCAGGTGAGGCGTCTCTCTCTCTCTCTCTCACTCCCTCAATATATATATATATATATATATATATATATATATATATATATATATATATATATATATATTTGTACGAAGAATAATGTGTAAAATCCGCAGATGTGGAAGTAAATATATATATATATATATATATATATATATATGTGTGGTGTTGTGTGTGTGTGTGTGTGTGTGTGTGTGTGCGTGCGTGTGTGTGCGTGTGTGTATATGTATATATAAATGAAATCCATATAATTTTCAGATAGAAATTTTATTTCAGCTTCTTTGCTTTTACAAATCTGATTTCCAAAAGAAAATTTTGAAATCAGATTTTTAAAAAACTAAGAGGATAAATAAAGTTTCTTAAAACTTTTATAAAAAAGTCAAAAAATGTAGATTCCCACATATTCATTTATCTATTTATTTTATTTAAGAGATAATGTCTAAACTGGCATATAAAACATTTATCTATGAACTTCCTAATTATTACAAGAAAATAAAAGAGCATTTCTTCAAGAGAGAAAAACGACAAAATATGCCATTTTGACAGTAACAGATTTTAATTTGAAATATTCTACCGTTTTAAAGACAGTGAAACGATTTTTTTTTACATGTAATTTAGAAAAAAACATTCCTCCTCATAATGAAACCGAAATTACGTTAAGTCTCATTAATTTTCCCTGTTTTGCTGAATCTTAATTCATAGAGCACTGAGAGCGGAAACACATGAAATGCTGGCCATACTTATGGTGAAAATTCGTAAAACTATTTAATTTAGTTGATGATAGTAATCAATGTTGATTGAACATTTACCAATGAAAATCTCAAATCAAATTTGATTTACAACCAGACTGAGGAAGTATTTATGCAACCTTCTACACACACACACACACACACACACACACACACACACACACACACACACACACATATATATATATATTATATATATATAATATGTATAATATTCTCTATAAATCATGGTTTGATAATTAAAGCATTCATTGTTAGTCATCCGTTAACATGATAATAATATAATCACGTAACGAATTATTATAAACGATATGAGATAATGAAATATTAAAACAAAAATGGACAAGGGAATGTAACCAAAAGACGTACCAGTTACAATAATCGTAATTTATGGCTGTGTGCTATCGGATGAATGAATTGAAAATCAATATATTTACTTTCATCTTCATTTGTAACCCAGAATCAAAGAGCTCAACTTCATTGTCCATTGCTATTAGTGAGAAATAAAAGCTTGCATTGAAAAGGTGAAATAGAAGTTTTATTAACACAATAACAACTAAAGATCAGTCGTAGGAAAAACAGTAGCCGAAGAAAACAAACAAAATAAAGAAAGTTTTTAGATATTCTAATGGTGACTTAAGACAGTTGCTTAACCAGAGTCAAAGACAACAAAGAATACAATAAAGAAAAGGGTTTTGTTTTATGCAGAATGGTCAGTTATGATTTATCAGCTGTGCAAATCTACACAGGCACGGGGATTCGATTAACTATATTTAGATAACAAAATGTAGTTCGATGCTCTAATTCTTCTTAAATTTAAATTAAAATACACATAGCAAATTATCTCAAAAATATAATCCCGAGTAACATAGATGACCTTGAGTCACCATTAATATATATATATAAGTGTATTTTGGCAGCATTTTTTCTTTTATACAAGTTTTGTTGAACTGTACAGACAATTCTTGTCGGACGAGTTTTTGGTAGATCCTTTCTAATATTCGGGCCATCTTTTTGGTGTCAGGGTGGAACTGGTGTTACAATCCACCAAAGGTTTCGGTACGAGCGCTTCCAGCAATACAGTTTGCCATCATCAGGTAGGAAACGATGGTAATGTTTCGTGTCTCGTTTTTAAGGAGAACGAGTAGTAGCAAGGAATTAGAAGTGGGGGGTAATAACAATTGGTTATAAGGTTGTAAGAATGGTAGTGGTTCAAACAAACGATGCAGTTGTGATTTTTACCATCGTTTCCTACCTGATGATGGCAAACTGTATTGCCGAAAGCGCTCGTTTTGAAACCTTTGGTGGACTGTTACCACAGTTCCACTCTGATACCAGAAAGATGGCCCGAAAATTAAAAAGGATCAACCAAAAACTCGTCGGACAAGAATTTCTGTAGAGTTCAACAAAACTGGAATCTGAGACCAGCTAGTGTAACGGTTAGAATCCCAGCCTGGCAGTTAGGATTTGAATCACACACAAAGCGGCTTCCAGTCTATAACTCTGCTAATGAGGCATAATAGGCCGAAATGTACATACAGAGATTGACTTTTTCTCGATTTGTTTATGCTTTACATTTGAACAGATATATTCGCCTAATTCATTAATTATCAATTAACTAATCTTCAAATTAGGTATGACTTCAATTAAACACATATTCTCCCATATATATATATATATATATATATATATATATTATCTTAATGTTTCCGGACTGTTGTACTCATCTTTATGTGATAGATTATCAAGAAACACAACGTTTGCCGTTTGTATCCTCGTCTTCTCAGCGTTCTTCTTGGAGTCATATGAAATACAACAGTCCGGAACATAGATAATTATTATATATATATAATATATATATATATATTGAGAATATGTGTTTTAAATTGAAGTATACCTAATTTGAAGATTAGTTATTGTAATTTAATGGAATTAGGCGAATATATCTGTTCAATATTAAATGCATAAAACAAATCGAGAAATAGTCAATCTCTGTATGTACTATTTCGGCCTAGTTATGCTCATTAGCAGATTTAGACTGGAAGCGCTTTGTGTGTGATCAATCCTAACTGCAGGTCTGGGATTTGCTCCGTTACATCTAGCTGGTCTCAGATCCATTTTTGTTGAACTCTTAACAGAAAATTCTTGTCCGACGAGTTTGGTTGATCCTTTTTTTTTAATTTTCGGGGCCATCTTCTGGTATCGAGTGGAAACTGTGGTAACAGTCCCACCAAAATTTCAAACGTGCCAGTGAGCGCTTCGGCAATACAGTTTTGCCATTCATCAGGTAGAAACTGATGGTAAAATCAAATGCATCGGTTTGTTTGAACCACTACCATTCTTTTACAACCTTATAACGATTGTTATTACCCCCACTTCTATTCCTTGCTGACGGTACTCGGTTATCTCCTTCAACGAGACACGAAACATTAACGCATCGTTTTCCTAACCTGATGATGGCAACTCTGTATTGCTGGAAGCGCTCGTACCGATAACTTTTGGTGGATTGTAAACACCAGTTCCACCCTGACACCAAAAAAGAATGCCCGAATTATAGAAGGTCTGAGCCAAAAACTCGTCCGA
>CM042137.1:17811264-17834466 GCA_023376005.1 Doryteuthis pealeii
ATCACACAGAGTACTAATAAAAACACCCTTGAGGGAGTTCTAGCCATTGCTAAGGAGATGTCCTAAATCATTCTAGGAAATAGTAATTCAGAATGAATAGAGTTCGTCTGATAAACAAAACTCTTCGTTGAATGAAACACTTTAGGAAGACTTAAGCTTTGAGTGCTCTAAACTCCAAACTCTCTCGAGACTCTTATTTCGACAAAAAAGAGGAGATAGGATTTGAAGCATGCTTGAGAATAAATATTAAACCATCAGACCATAGAAGCACTGAATGTGAAGAATCTAAAAAAGGAGTGAAATAATAATAATAATAATAATAATAATAATCAGGAATTTTTTAATACAACAAATTTGATCTAAATATAAATATGATTATAGCATTAATAATAAAATAATATCCTTTCAGCTAAGTATATGTACGTCTCAGACGACCCATTGTTCAGTCTAATAATTTTACCCAGGCTTGGTCATTAAATAACAATTAAAATTTTCATTTTTTTTCTTTATATTAAATTGCAAAACAAATGCAAGCAAATTATTTCCATAAGATAATTGTTTATATAATCTAAGAACATATTTAGAGAGTGGTCTAATGCCCATGGATATCCAATAACCTACCCTCAAAACTATTGGCCCATAAGTAGTTTCAGAGATTAGGCTTTCTATTTATGATGGTAGTTAATTCCATGCATTTACCACTCTGTTTCTAAAATAATTTTGTCTTGCATTTGTTTTGCAAATTTAAAAAAAAAAAAATTTTAATTTATGACCCCTGGTATTAAAAATGTGAGCAACATTTAATAGATCAAATTTTGTTGTATAAAATCCATGGGTATATTTATAGACTTCAATCCTATCTCCTCTTTTTTGTCGATAAACCAAAGTTGGTAAATCAATCTTCCTAAGTGTTTCTTCATACGAAAGTTTTTTTTAAAAATCATTCATTACTTTAGTAGCTCTCCTTTGAACTCCCTCAAGGTGTTTTATGTCCTTGATTAGTCTTGGACACAAAACCACATTAGCAAACTCCAAATGAGGCCTCACCAATGCAATGAATAACTTTTTCAACATTTCTTTTTCCATGTATTCATATGACATTCGTATTAATCCGAGTATATTATTTGCTTTATTCACTCGTATTTCTATGTGTTTGGAAAATTTTTAATTCTTTGATCTTTTTAAACTTTAAAAAATTGTATCTGGTAATATTTGGTGTTATGTTTCGATAGATCTTCATCAGGTCTTTCGTCGAAGGTCTATCGTAACACCGAAACCCTGCAGCGTAGGCGAAATAAACATTATTCGTTTATTAACTTGTGTTTTTTGAATTTTTTACAATATTACATACTGTCGGATTCAATTCCATTTTTTCTCACACACACACACACACACACACATACACACACACATGCACACATACACCCCCCATATTATATATATATATATATATATATATATATATTTTATAAAAAAGAAGGTCCGCAAATGTATTTTGTTCTCAGAAAAAATTTTTTATTCTTTTTGTTTTACATGTGCAACACGTGTTTCAGATCTTCTGGTATCTTCTTCAGGCTTTGGTTGATAATATGAAAATGTATATATATATATATATATATATATATATATATATCACAGATCTTTGGTAATCCACGAAGCAAACAAATTTACGTAATATATATATATATATATATATAATATATATATATATATATATATATATATATATATGAGATTTCAACGAAAATATTAAGTTTATTTTCTCTATTATTTCCAACACTTAAAAATTACTGCAATTTTCTAAAATCTACAAAACAATAAATATAAGATTGGAATTTAGATTAAAGGAAAATAACATATTTGCTATTTCATTTGGATAAAAATCGTAGATATCTTGAATTAAACTTACGTAGATCACAACTAATTTGATCTTTTTTTTTTATAGAGTAATCTAAAAATTTAGTTCATGATTATATCATCTCCTTTATGATTAGTCTTACGTATATATATATATATATATATATATATATATATATATATAATATATATATATATATATATATATATATATATATATATATATATATATATTACTGCTAGAGTCTAAATATCTGTAGATATGAAGAAAATATCATATGCACAAAACTCGCAATGTTTGCTATCTTTTTAGATACTGACTCGACAGTCGGCATTCAGAAAAGTTTCAAATTTTGCGATCACGATTTTATTTGAAGTATCTTTACAAATTCTCTCCGGGTCATAAAAAATAAAAGAGCAAAATGTGTAAAATCCGTATATATATATATATATATATATATATATTAAATCGATATCAACTTTTCATCATTACGGGCATGTGTCGGTCTGATCGCTCTGTTGGTTAAAAAGACAGGAAATAGACATTTATTTCCGAAAGAAATTTTAAAAGATCTTTTCTTGTTCTTATCAATATTCGGTGTTTATTTCAGAGACTCCAGCTAAGCAGCGATATTTTATCATTTTCAAAACAAAAATAATTTCAGAATTAGAGAAAAAGAAAAAAATATACCGAATGTGTCAAAGATGGATACAATATATACGTTATGGATTTGATATGAGATGGAGGTCGTGGTGTAATGGTTAGCCTCATAGTATATGGAATCGTCGACCTGAGTTCAAATCCCGGACCAATCCACAGTTCACATAGCGCTAATACCGTTGGGAAAGGTGTGAATCCAACTACCCTCCAGCTATAAGTAAATAGTAGGGTAGACTTGGCTCTTTAACCTTATCAACCCATCCTTAATATATGGATGCACAAACACCGTGGAAGTATTGTTTTTTTTATTTACATAAATAACTGTCATTATTATTAATAGAATATTGAAAAACCCAATACATTATTATTAAGGTTGTAATTATTGCCAAAAAATAATGTAATAATTATATTGGTCCTTGTTGTCATGGTCATGTGATGTCTTTAAACATTATAATTACAATTAGCTGATTTTTGTATGTTACACTCAGACAGCAAAAATAGCACATTATAGCAAGAATTTTGCCAGAGCAATAATGGTAAAATTCTCCTACTTAGAGTAGTTATTTTCGAGACCTTATACCAATCCTGATAATGGGCGCGTGGTCTAATGGTTAGAGTCATAGGAAGTGGACTCGTCAACCTAGTCAATTCCTGGACGAAGTTGTTTGAATTTCACATAATGTTAATACCCTTGGGAAAGGTATGAATCCAATTTCCCTCCAGCTATGGGTAAAGAATAGGACAGACTGGGCAATTTAACCATGGCTAGGTAACCAGTCTAGAGATAGAAAACTCTGAATTCAAACCTGTTAAACTCCGCTTAAAAATTGACCTTCCTGCTCGTGTGGAGGGGTTGGTAAATATATATATATACCCATCGTGATTTGAAGGGCATTTGAAACATCTTCACCTGAATTGCATCGCATGAAATAAATATGGTCGTGAATGTTCCTTTGTCACCTTATAAATAGATATGTAAAACCTTTATATATTTATCTTATTATATTATATAACAGCTCTATTTTTATATTGAGCACTCTACCAATAATACTGCCTTTGGTACGCCATCCCAGCAAAAGCTGAAACAGTGACCATCTCACACACTATATATATATATATATATATATGGTTTTAAAAGCGAATGTTATAAAATATTCCGACTGCAGTTTCTTGCCGTAGCAATTCTTCAGGGAATTATTTCTTATTCCAGCCACCTACTTTTATTTGTATGCGGGTTGTGCCCATTCTTAAGTACGTGGGTGTGCCTCCCACCCTACGTAATGCCTGAACCTACCAGACACACACAGACGCATACACAGACACAGACACACACACACACACACACACACACACACATATATATATATATATATATATATATATATATTATGTCTGTGTTGTGTGTGTGTGTGTGTGTGTGTGTGTGTGTGTGTGTGTGTTGTGTGTGACTTAAAACCTGATAGATCTTCTGCTGTCGGAAGTGCCTTTACTTTAGCTTCATATCATTGTATTGAAGTTTGCAATGAAATCGTTGAACTATCGAGTTTTTTTTCTGATTTTGCTAATTACTGATCTCAGGTAGCCGCCCTTGGAAAACTTGATCATATATCTTGCAGTTCAATCTCGAGGTCTATGGTTTCTTTCTTCAGGTAACGCAATTTCCCACAATGTCTCTGCGCATTTTCCTTTCAATTTGTTTCTACTTAATTTGCCCATCTATAGTTTCGCCCAACATTATCTACATAATTTGCATATATTTTAATTTGCTTTCGGCACAGCAGCGAAGTATCTAAGATTAATAATTAATAAATATGAAATAAAGTATCAGAGACGATGCCGAATAAATAGACACAACTCTCAATGCAATATTTTATAAAGCATATCGATAAGAGACGGAGGGAGAACGAAGATGGTTGTTGGTGTGCATTCATTATGCATTATTATTTGTGGTTGACTTATCTCTCAACATGTTTGCTGAGTTGATAACCTGCTGTATTACATTTATCAAAACTCGCTCACTGGTTTTTATCTTTTAATTCGTTTGTTTTGATCCGGGAAATCAATAGTACAATGAAGGACAAAAGTGAAGCAAATAAGTAAAAGAGTCCCAGAATGGAGATAGAGAATAGATTAAGGAAAACCACAAACCAGAACATGATGAATTTCTGGAAGATCTATCTATCTATCTATCTATGTATAAAGTCCAACCCCTACTCAACGTGACAGGATGGTGGCAACGTTGTAGTGTCAGAGCTGTGCCGTACCGAACACAAGTTCCTGGTAGGACCTCCAACGAGAAAGCAGCTGTACGGCCACCTGCCACATATCACCAAACCATCCGAGTAAGACGGTCAAGACACGCAGAACACTGGTGGAGAAGCAAGGCCGAACTCATAAGCGACGTCCTCCCGTGGAAGCCAGCATATGGGCACGCCAGTGTGGGCCAACCAGCAAAGACCTACATTGATCAGCTCTGTGCGGATACAGGATGCTGCACGGAGGACCTCCCGAGAATGATGAGCGATAGGGACGGATGGAGATAAATTGTCATGGATATCCGGATATCTATTAATAAATGGATATAAAGTAACCTACTCGAGTTTCATCATCTGAATCGTCAGGGTTACATCCGCTGAATTAATCGAGTTTTCGATTAATATCAGTTGATACCACCTATGTCTGTTGGAATGGATCTTATCGTTACAAATAGACGCTTGTTTTAAAAAAATTTGAAAATCTCACCGGAAATTGTTTTTATTTATTGAACTGGAAAATGTGAATTAATTTGTGGGAATTAATTTTTCATTAAATATATCCATTTCTTAAATAAATTTTGAGTAAATAAGCGTCTATCTGTAACGATAAGATTCATTCCAACAGACATATGTGGTATCAACTGATATTAATCGAAAACTCGATTAATTTAGCGGATGTAACCCTGACGATTCAGATGATGAAACTCGAGTAGGTTACTTTATATCCATTTCTTAAATAAATTTTGCTCTACATTGTATTGAGCACTTTGTATTTGTTTTTTACAGTCTTAACCTCTGGATACTGTGCCTCCCAACGATCGTACCCGTACCCACCGGTAAGCCACTACTCATACATAAATACATATCTATCTATCTATAAAGTCCAACCCCTACTCAACGTGACAGGGTGGTGGCGACGTTGTAGTGTCAGAGCTATGCCGTACCGAACACAAGTTCCTGGTAGGGCCTCCAAAGGTGGAGGGGTCTGACTTCCAGTGGTTTTAGGACCACAGCCCGGTTAAAGAGACTGGTTAAATCCAATGGTCTTCTCCATCATGGTCAGAAATCAACGCATTTTGTCGTTCTTGTCACTGCCTTGTGGAAAATCTTCAACAAAAGAGCACCCCTCCCCTGACCGGGATATTGCATGCGCGGTTTGGGGACCGCTTGTGAATTTCCGATTCTCTTGTTACTCTTTTCATGAATTCACTTACATTCTCATTTATCCGGAATACGGAGAATTCGTTGGGTAGAGCTGGTTCAAACGACCCAGGGTGAATGCCGTCACAACACCAATACCAATAACAATAAATTTATCTATCTATCTATCTATCTATTTATGTGTAACAGTCCCCTCCAATATATATATATATCTCATTCTGATCCTTTATGTCAATCTAACCCTCAGCACACTCACCTCCCTGTCGGCTGTGGCTGTAGATTACACCGACTCCACCTCTGCAGATGGGTAAGACTCTCCCCAATGAGGCCACCAGTTGGTCGTGGGTGACGACCCTTGATGCTTAAATGCGAAATCCTAGTGGCTGCGCAGTCTAGACATGTATATATATATATATATATATATATATATATATATATATATATATATATATATATATATATTTTCAAAACCGTCCCTTTTTTCAAACTCAACATTTTTTAAACATACTGAATAACAATAACTACCACTCGCTTTTCTCGTTATTCTGTGATAAATACTTTTTATCACCTTCCATATACCAACAAATGCCCTGAAGATGATCTAATTAATAGATCGAAACACTGCAGAGTCGGCCAATAAACTCACCACTTAACCCATTTAAACCTGTGTTTTTTCATTTTTCCTAATATACTACATACCGTCGGATTCACTTCCTGTATATATATATATATATATATATATATATATATATATATATATAATATATATATATATATATATATATATATATATATATATATTATATATATATATATATATATATATATATATTGTGATGTTAATCCAACAGTAAAAAAGAAGTCAAGTCGAGGTAGGGTAAAATAAGACAAGTGTATTTACAATAATGGTACAGGAACGGCTAGCTTGCCGTTAAACGGTAATAGTACAACCTTTTCACTCGGTGTCTCACTATTTATAGTGAGAACCGGTGTATATTCCCACTGTAGGAACGGCCGGTACAACAATATATATATATATATATATATATATATATATATATATATATATTTTTAAACATTTATTAAATATGACATATATTTAGACTTCAATTTTATATTATTCTTTCCATATTCGCGAAAAAGATGTCACAAATAAGAACGAAACCTGTATAATAATAGTCTGAAATCGCTACCATTATATCCCGATTACATGTATTTTGTCGATGATGTGTAGAACCACACCGTATAGTATACAATGTATTCTGTGACATTTGAATGCTTTCAATAAGAGCGTTCATCGCGTGCAGTTGACGTCACGTTTGAATGCGCGCAGTCCGTTGGAACTCATTTGAATGCGTAGAAAACGTAAATCAGAATCACGTGACTAGGAATCACTTAGGCTTTATATATAATATATATATATATATATATATATATATATATATATATATATATATATATATATATATATATATCATATTCTAGCTCTATAGGCCAATTATGTATTGATCGAATAGATCTGAATTATTCGTATTCGATCGTGTGCAAAATAAAGCTCTTAAAGTTGGTTTCATTTCGCCTCTTTGTTTAATGGCATATCAATCTTTCTGGGTTATTTAAAGCCAAAGCCATCCTTGCAGAAGAACAATAGGGGGACAAGGTTTTTCATACCTTTCTCAAGAGCCTTAGTCTGAAGTGAAACAGAATAACGTGACTGTAGATTATAGGGATTGGCCCCAATATTTTTACGGCATGTGGAATTGAATAAATTAAAATAATTAAGTATTCTCTAATAACTAGTTTTACAATTGTATGTCATGAGTTTAGAATTAGGTAAACAAAAGATAACCGAAATAATATTAGTTTGGAAATATTTTAGAAACAATAGAAACAATGGTTTAAATTCCATGGGAATATATGTACGCCATCGGAAAGTACCAAAATCATTCGATATTGCATCATTGCAAATCACCTGATATTTGATGAATATTTTAGCTTAATGATCACGTAGACAATGACAAAAAGAAAATTATAAAAAGGCCCATAGAGCTGAAAAACAACAGACAGTGGGAGCTTACGCTCTCCCCGACTCGACAGAGTTGGGGCGAATGTCCTCTAACTTGACAGTAGGAGCGAAAGTTCTTCCCCAACATCGACACAATGGGGAGAAGTCGCTGCCCGAAGATACAAAATGATATATCAGGTTGGTCTCGTATTTTCGTCTCCAATTTTCTCTCTCTCGCTCAATAACAAGGAATTTCAATCACAAGTTTCAATCACAGACAAAACTGCTACAATGCTGACAGAACCAGTCGCACAAATATAAACAATACATGTCACACTTGTCACACACAACTACGCACAGACAAATAGAGTCGGCAACATCACTAAAAGAACAATTGAATATACCAATTATAAATTAATGTATATAAAGTTTTTTTCCTTTATCAATTTTGTCTTCTTTTTTGTTTTCAATGGAAACTTCATTTCCGTAGTCTTATACATTAAATTGTGGGGACCCAAACTCGGATCTTCTTCAACTCCTCAACTAAACACACACCAAACAACCACGGTCTCTACAAGATCGAACTCGTTTACTATGATATTGAAATCCAGCATATTAGTCCCTAAGCTTCGAGTACTCACCCAACCCACACGTTTTATAATTTATTATATATAGTTGTGTATAAGTTAAATAGACACAACACCAATTACTAAGAAAAGTGCTTTATATACCAAGTGTCCTCAAAACTTTAACTATTCCTCTTGCTTTTAGTAAACTATATGTACTCGTAATTAACCACATAGATCTAATCACAATTATTACTAAGTTGTCGTAGTTCAGCTTGTTAGCCACTACGCCATGGAGCCCCCCCAACCTCCTAAGAAACAACTTCACACAAATGTAAATATAAGCTAGACAAAAGAGATTGTTTTGCGTCTGAGGTGGAGTGCCACACCTACCATCAGCTCCTTACTTTACCGCACAGATCCATGTGCTACTCATACGCTGAATTAGCGAGAGCCGGTATCGAACTAGGAACCTTGTGGTTTCTAGCCGAACGCTCTACCGACTGAGCTAACTCTACCCTTGCCGAAGACGGGTTGAAATACCATTAAAATCAATCGGTCAATCAATTGATAGTATGACGTAGAGTTAGAATCGAGAAACCCTTACATAAATCGAACTCGTACAATGTAAATCGTCGTAATGTCTAAGCTATCAAATACAGTCGTAAAATCAATAGTAGAGACCCCTCTCGGCTTTTTTTCAGACTAAGCTATTCATTGTGAATTAATTCAGTTGAAATGACATTAAGTACAGAACTGAATCACATCAGTGACAAGAGCGAAAGAACTACAACAAGTCTCTCTTTTTTTTCCATCGAGAATTCCCTCTTTCCAAAGATAATCTATTTCTAAATTATACCAGTTTTAAAGTAATTCAAATTTAAATTCAATTTTGTAAGCTATCTACAAAATCTAACCCCCATAGGCCATATATATCCCAGTAAGATTTACGCTCAGGATATAAGATAGAGGCATTTTCAGGAGCCATTAGTTTTGGTTGCTTTATAGTTACCCTGGTCGACATTTGTCTGTACCGCCCTCAGCAGTTTATGCGAACTGTCAGTGCGCTTGGAATCTGACTCCTCATAGAAACTAAGTTTATCCATTTTAATTGTTGACAAACTGGGGAACAGAAAGATGACAGTGCTACCGTGGTGAAGTAGCTAACACTGGTGGAGTGCGACATCATAGTAAGCGAGTTCGAAATTGAGTCGCGACATAACGTTAACTATTGTATTAAACACCCTCGGGAAAAGTATGAACCCGTCATCTTTCTAAATATGGGTTAAATAGTACCTCTATATTTCTTCTACAAGGATGACTTTGGTATTAAATTACCCACGAAGATTGATATGCTTAATTATTGATTAAACTAAAAAATCTATCAAAGCAAGGTCTTCGAAAAGAAACTGACGGAATTGGAAACTAGAGGAAGAATTGAGACTATATAGACTATAGCATTCTTAAGATCCGCTAGAATACACAATATCCTTTTCCATTACTCCCAGTTCCACTCTGAACCGGTGTGGTAGTATCTGACAGTATTCAGGAAATTCTAGTCTCTAGATTTATATACTTTAAATTTGTCGTTATAGTTTTTTAGAAAATGACTGATCAGCTAAATATCTATTCGTTTGTGCCTTGTTGTTATTGTACGAAATACGACCATCTATAGACTAAAAAACCCTAAATAAATCGATACTTCTGAAGTTCGAGGCCAGAACATGGAAATTGTCGATATATTTTGACTGATTCAATAGCGTTTATGGCTCTACGGTTAATTGGTATTATCAATTTCCTTTATTAAAAAAAAATACCCTATAAACTCGAAATAGACAAGACGCAAAACAATTTTCTCTACTTTTATAACTGAACATTCTGGTTTCCCTTTTCTTTTTACCTCAATGAGGTAACCCAGCCGTTTGTTGACGTCTGCAAGACATCTTTAAAGCCTGTCTTTAAAACAAGTTATATATCGAGGCTTCAGCTGAAATTTTCTTTAAGAATACAGATTATAAGTATATTCTGTAATTATTTCCTTAACATTGGGTTATTCTATAATATTGTCCTCCGCATGACTTGGAAAATTATCATTAATTTAGATAATTTAATGGAGTTTTTTAAAGGAATATTTTTGAAGCAAGAATGTACAGCTATTAAATAAGAATGTGTTCCGTCTAATCTAATAATTAGTTTTTTTTATTGCTAAACCAATGTGAACAATTTGATAATTTCCTAAGTTTTGATACGGGTAGTCTAAGATTGCTAACATAGTGCATTTCATCGCGCATAATGCAAAGCAACAAGAGGTGATTCGCAGCCCTAGTAAACAGAAAGACAGAAGAGTCAGGAACTACCAACTAACAGTTTTGCTTATTAGTTCATCAGGGCAAGAATCTGACTATTGCCCTGATGAGATAGTAAACGAAACTGTTAGTTGGTAGTACCTGACTCATTAGGATTAATATTACTATTTCGCTCTACTTAAGTATCGAGCACTCTTTACATTTTAGCTTAGACAAACCTAGAAGTATATATATTTTTCTTCTTTTGGCAAATTAATATCGTGTTAATCGATTATTTTCAGTTAGTTCAGGCGTCCCCTTATAAAGTACAGAAGATCCAGCCCAAATTAAGAAGAATAACATCTAACAGCCTAGATAGCAAGATAGAAGATGACAGATAAACGAAGCCATCTACTCAGAATTATAAAAGATACACAAGATAAGTATAAAGAAGATGAATATATCTGTATACAAATATGAGTATGCAGGTGTACTCTATTATACTGCTCTATACTTAAGATACAACTGAAGATGAGTATGGTATGCAACACAATCAAACTTCCAGATCTATTTCACCATGGTAGCAAAAGTGTCAATTATCTTATTAAAAAAGAAATGATAAATCCAATTTCTTCCCAATTTGATAAATTCCTACCAGTAATGGCGTTTCTTAGATACTTCAAAAATTGCTCATCTGCGTCATTTTAGATTTGTATGCATCAGATGGTGGTCAGAATCATGACAGTGTGTTAGGGTGTGTGAATCAGTTGATTACCCGGAAGACAGTGGGGAAAAAACTAGAGAGGGTTTGTAAAATTGCATCACTCTAAAGATTATCAACATTGGACAATGATATCGGGTGTCCTGTGTAATGTAATGGTTAACAAGCACGGTCAAGGATATCGGACTTAGAAATAGTTAATTGTTAATTTTCAAAATTTAGAATAGTTAACGTTTATACATTTACATGAGCAGGAATTGACACAAGGTCAATTTTTTAAGCAGAGTTTAAAAATCCTGAATTTAGAATGTCCTTCTCTTAGACTGGTTGCCATACCTAGGTTAAAGAGCCCAGCCTGTCCTACTATCTACAAATAACTAAAAAGTGAACAGTTGGATTCATACCTTTCCAAATGGTATTATAGCTATATTAAATGCTAACAGGTTCGCTCAGGATTTGAACTTACTTCGTAGGGTTTATTTCTCACGATGATAACCTTTCATCATTAGATTAAATAATATGCATTTTGTCGATATAGTCTGTCTGATTTAAGCGAAAATGGGTGTCTCCGTGACATAGTGGCTAATATGATAGACTGTGACATTATAATAAGCCAGTTTGAACTCCAGTCATGTGATTACGTTTAGTATCGGACTAATACTCCTTGAGCAAGGTATGAACCATTCATCTCCCCAGTTATTGGTTAAAATTACCAGTAAAGTATTTCTATTAAGATGGCTTTGGAATTAAATAACCCACGAATGTTTATATGACATTAAATAAAGAAACCAAATACTTGATGTGTGTTAATACTACCAGAATAGAATATGGCGTTTTATTTTTATCTCTCTCGGGGGAAGTAATATTTCCTGAACAAGTGATATTGCCGATCTATTTCGAGGTATAAATATCAATAAATGAGGAGGAGAAAAAGAACTGCTTATTTATTTATTTATTTGTTAAAAATGTTGTTCTTTTTAAAATATAAATACACCTGACGATTAATGTATTTGCTTGCAGAACATAATCTCTCGAATGATGCCAAAATGAAATATACCGTGAAAACGACTTTGAGGTGTCTTATCGGACATAAAGTTATCAGATGTACGATGATTAGACTCGTTTTCATTTTTTATGTTCCGTGAGGATAGGAAAACATCGATAACATCAAGATAATCCTAGATCTTTTGTTGCTTTGTGCCTCGGTGGGCACGGGTCAAAGTGATGGAAAGGAAGTAATGGGTAAGATCAACAACTAACTGTTGGTGTAATAAGATTAGTTTTCTCTGCTCTTTCGGAGTGGGGGCGGAACAGTTTGTTTAAGCTGAATGTATGAGATTTTAAGTCTTTTTCGTCTCCTGTTATTCCGACGTAAACAGCTAATTAGGGCCAAACAGGATGGCTTTGTGCACAAAAGGTTTTTTTTTTTGTCTTCCAGTTTTTTTTTCTTTGTTTTGTAATCCTTCGAGTATCATTTTTCTTGATACAATACAAAGTATACATATTATTTCATATGAATCGTTAAAACACCATCTCTCTCTCTCTCTCTATATATATAATATATTATAATATATATATATATATTATGGTTGATCAATTTATTACAACTAAGATTCTCATGAGTACATCAGAATCTTCAGGCGGCCATTCACGTAGAAATATGAATAAGTGAGAATCGTAGTTGAAATAAATTTATAACTGCCAATATGACTGATATTAAAATTGTTCTGTTATTTATCACAGACAGACACGTACACACACACACATATATATATATATATATATATATATATATATATATATATATATATATATATTATGTGTGTGTGTGTGTGTGTGTGTGTGTGTGTGTTGTGTGTGTGTGTGTGTGTGTGATAAATAAAAAAGAATAACTTATTATACATTAGTTAAGTTATAAATTCTGTTTTATTTCCCCTGTGATTCTCAATTTTGAGAAACACAGCCTCTTCAGATGCCTATCCAACTGGAATAATGAACACATGAGCATCTTAGTTGAAATAGATTTATAACAACCAAAATATTTGACTGGTATCTTAGTTGTTCTTTTATCAATCTTAGAAAAATTGCTCTGTATATAATTATCATATTTTCATTTTATCAATACATTTCAGATGAATAAAATGGATAGGGAAAGGGAATAGTTCTTCGAAGTCATATACAAAAAATGGAAATAAATCTGACGGTGTGTATATTATAGATACTAGCAAATATATGCACCCTCCGGGTGCAAGTATTTAAGTTTTAATGTAATAAAATATTGTATTAAATTAGAAAGGCTAATGAAACTAAATAAGAATACAGGTAAAAGATTTGAAACAGAGGGAGTATAGTAAAAGATTTGAAACAGAGGAGTAATAAAAAAGATTTGAAACAGAGGAGTATAATAAAAAATGGAACAACTGAAACTTACTCTTCCATCACTCGTCTTTCATTGTTATTTTTTCTAATTTAAGTATTCAGTTAAAAGAGGAAGTAAAGAATAAAATGACAGTTATTTTATCTTGCTAATGGATTTCATTTAAGATTCATTGAAGAGATTTTTGCTTATATTCATTAAAATAAAACCAAACAGTTAGAAATCAATAATACTAAGCACATATTTATTAAATTCGATTTTTTTAATATTAATATGCAAATTAGCCTTTCCGTTCACACTGTAAACCGCTATTTTGTTGTATATATAAATATAATTGCATGTTGTCTGTATGTAGACATAGTTAACAGTATTAATAATGTAAGACAATTTTATTAATAATTGAGGTTTAGATAAAAATAAAATCATGGAGAATGTGATGTCAATAACTAAGAGAATTGTGACTTGAGCAGGAATATAGTTTCGGTTACAGACAGAAAAACACACAATCTCCATTATAATAAGATATGAAGAAACAAATATGCAGAGGATGTGTTTATTCCATGAATGAATAAATAGTTCTGCCTACGTTCGAGCGTTCTGGTTTGTATTGTTTTATTTTTATTCTTTATTTTCTATATTTTTTTTAGGATTTACCTTATATATTTTATGTATTTTATTTATTTCTAAGTTCATTTATTCAATTCTTATTCTTATTTAATTTTAATCAATTATATAATACTAGAAGTGGCTACCCGGCGTCGCCTGGGTAGAGGGGGGTAAAAAAGGTAGTCTCAAAGATCCATTGTTATTAAATCCCGAATTAGATGCCCCATTAGAATCCCTATGTCAAAAAGACCTTGTGGTGATCCAGACACTGAAAATAAAAATAAACGTCTCCTATTTAAAATACTATATGCAAACAAATTCCCAAATGTTGTTATCATTTAAATTTTATTTTCTAATTATCTCCACAAATTTAAATCAAATCTTCATTATTCTTTTTCAAAAAGCAAGATCTGCTGATAGTGAATATATATATATATAATATATATAATATATATATATATATATATATAATCCAAAAGTCCAGAGAAGAAATCTTCCTTACGACATAGGATTTTTTTAAAAAAACAACTTGTCGCAGTTTGAGAGCTCAATGTGTGCTCTTATTGTTAGAGTCACAGAGCAAATTTATAATTAAAGAAATAACAAAAGACTTAGAGATTTTGCATTATAGACTATTTCGGGGAGCTTAGACAAAAGTGTCTAATTCTCCCGACTCATCAGATTCGCATCTGATGAGTCGGGAGAATTAGACACTTTTATCTAAGCTCCCCGAAATAGTCTATAATGCAAAATCTCTAAGTCTTTGTTATTTCTTTAATATATATATATATATATATATAATATATATATATATATATATATATATATTTACTTTGTCATTTTTTATTTCACAGTTTTATCCGGACATACATACACACAAACTGCCCTTTATATATGTATAGACTTTCTATATATTTTGGTATCATTTTCTATCAAATACTTTTATTATATATTTTATGACTGAAACCGTCCACACAACATCCTACATGATTTGAAAACACAACGAGAACTTTGTATTAACTATTATTTAGATTTTTCAGACTGTTGTCCTCATCTTTATTGTTATGTACACAATGTTTCGGTCGATGTGCCCTCCGGCCTTTTCCAGGTGTTTCTTGTCGAACATGCGAGTCTTTGTTGCATAGGGTTCGTTCGCTACTCAGGCCACAAAATCGTACATGTTATATACTGTTGCTGGGTCGTATGTGTTAGTAATGGAGTATAAGGATTCACACGTAGACATATGTAGTAGTAAGACTTTTAACGTTTATTTCTTTCCCCTCGTGGTGGGCGTGTGGTGGACGAGCTGGACAACGGCGCTACGAATGTTGCAGGCTGGCGATCGGGGGGTGAACGGGGTGGGCGAGCCTCACTGCCCGCTCGACCGTGTCGACGGTCTACACCTTGTGCTCTCTTCGCCGTCTCCCGGGGTCTCCTCCCTGGCGGCCCTGATAACCGCTTAAGTACCGACGACCGCCCACACATCCTTTGTTCCTTGACCGGAAATCCTTTCTCTTTGTTCAAATTCGCGTTTGTCCAGATGAGTCCTTTGTCACACCAGACCCTCTGTCTACTTTTAGACATTGTCTTCTCAGTTCAATTTTCCTTTGTCTTTTCGACTTCCCGCGCAAAACAAACAGTCAATCTGCAACATCTTCATTTCATTTCAGACTCGGAAGTTTTCACGGAACTTCGGACCAAACTCTATATCTAATCCATTGACCTAGATTTTTCTCATTCCGTTAACCATGACCGGCCTATTATGCCTCATCAGCAGAGTTATAGACTGGAAGCCGCTTTGTGTGTGATTCGAACACTAATTGCCTGGCTGACAGGCGGGGATTCTAACCGTTACACTAGCTGGTCTTCCCAGATTTCTCGTTTTGTTTATAAACTGATATATCCTAGGGTTCGAACACACACAGAGTGGCTTCCAGTCTATATCTCTGCTGATGAGACATAATAGGCCGAAATGTACATACGGAGAATGAATTTTTTCTCGATTTGTTTACGCCTTACATTTGAACAGATATATTCGCCTAATTAATTAATTATCAACTAATTAATTTTCAAATTAGGTATGACTTCAATTAAGCACATATTCTCCCAAAAATTGTCGGCATAGCCATATCAAATAAACTGTTTGCGTACTTTCGTACTGTCATGCAGCAAGTCTCCAAAAATGTAGGATATATCAGTTTATAAACAAAACGAGAAATCTGGGAAGACCAGCTAGTGTAACGGTTATAACAATAAAAGTAAAGTGGGTGGAGTTGCCTATTTTTGGTATCAGCTGGACTGTGAGCGTATCAATTTCGTTTCACTAGCGCTAGACCAGGGATATATATTTTTTGGCGTCTAGGGTGAAGCGTGACACTAATCAATAGCTAGCTGCTATACCAGATGCAAGCCATGCTGCTCATGTGCGAGTAACCAAGAGCCGGTATCGAACCAGGAACTTTTTGGGTCCGAGTAGGATTCTCTAAAGACTGAGCTGAACCCCGCCGTAGTAAAAATTTTTACAGTCCACATTATCTAAATAATACAAATTACACTGGTTTACAAAGAAATTGAGGCAAGCACAAAAAACAGCTGTTTTAAACCTAATTTGGGGGTGCTGAATTCAGATTGGAAATCCGTTTGTACTCATCACCTCTGTTTTTTTTAAGATATGCATACTGTACATTTTTTTACATATGCTGTCCATAAAGGAGTAATATGATTTCAGGGTTAATTTCTAATATTGTGTGACTTTATATCTTCTTTTTTTAGTTTAATGCAATAAATGTAAGTGATAGCAATTACATTATATATATATAGCTATATATCAAGACGGATTTTGGCAGTTAAGCGTAGCCAACACGTTTCTCAATCAACAGCCAGTAGTGCCCTGGCCAGTATTGGCAAGTCAGGAGATCATCTAAGTAAACACATTTCTAACTGTCTGTGGTACTATGAATTGTGTAAATTGTTCATCCAAGTATATTTATTCCGTTAATTCTTTTATCTATCCTGTTTTTATCTGTAATAAGCTGCTGCAACTGTTGAAATAAGAACGTATATACTCTGTATATATAAAACTGAGACTATTTAAAAGGACAGAAAACTAGAGGTAATAGAGCAAAACTATCTATAGATTTGAATTCAGCACACACAGATTAGTATAAACACCTATTCACATTCTTGCCTCAGACAAAAAAATATTTTTTGTAAAAACCAGTGTTATTTTGTATACTGGCTTCGAATTCACGCCGCTAAATTCGTTATGTTAGTAGCGGATATCGTCACTAACCAAAAGCCATGTATGCTAGTAGTCGGCTACTGAACTTCAATAACAACAGATACACGTATACAAAAGATGACTCTCTTTATTTTCTTCGGTGTGTGGTAGGTGAGTGGCGGGCAAGGATAATGACACTACGACTACCTATGGTGTGGTGGAAGGTGGTGGGCGAGCCTCACTGCCCGCAGCAGCGCCCGACCGTGTCGACGGTCAGACACCTTGTGCTTTCTTCGCCGTCTCCTGGGGTCTGCCTCCTGGGCTGCCCTGATAACTGCTTAAGTATTACGACCGCCCACACATCCTTTTGTTCCTTGACGGAAGTCGTTTCTCTTGTTCAAATTCGCGTTTGTCCAGATGAGTCCTTTGTCACACCAGACCTTTGTCTACCTTAGACATTGTCTTCTCAGTTCAATTTCCTTTGTCTTTTCGACTTCCCGCGCAAATAAACTGAACAACAGTCAATCTGCAACATTATCAAGCCTCATCTAAAAATTCAGACAGAATATTTTAAATGCCCAATTTCTTCAATAGATATGGTATTGAAATCATTGCTATACAGTCTTCCTGAAAGCAAAATCTAACGCAAGATTTCGGCTTAGATCAATAAAGCGATCTATACAGGTTCAAAGTAGGAGGGAATTGAATCAGCTAAACGAGATGAAACACCAGCTCAGACAGATTGCGTGCACTTCAGACTAAAGCTTTAGAAATGACTTTAATCCAGTTTCTACTTCTCCAATTTCGAATCAAATACGTGGGGGTTTGAAATGTTATCAAAACTCACAAAAGAAAGAATGGCCTAGTTATTTACTAATCTGTGACCAGGTTTCAGTTTGGTTTAACGTACCTCTTTTGCTTAACTGGTAACCCATCTAGGTATTGAATACGATCATCGTTGCTTAAATTTGGTAATCTAACGGAAACCAATGTTTTCAGCATGACTTGACTGTAAAAAGTCAAGTGAATTTTGTTATTTAACACGAATAAAAACAGAAATAATGGTTTTGGTGATAAAACCTAACTTTGAGTATTTCAAGATCAAGTGAAATACAGAACATCCGGCGGTGCTCTTGTCTAGTGTTCAATATAGGGTGAACCAGAAAGCATATGATTTACGGCCAAATCACACACAAATTAAATCTATTATTATATATTATATATATATATATTATATATATATATGTGTGTGTGTGTGTGTGTGTGTGTTGTGTTGTGTGTGTTTAAGCAATCCGTAAGTCATATAAAATCTATGTAATTTATCTTATAACACCACACACACACACACACACATATATATAATATATATATTATATATATATATATATATATATATAAGAGAGAGAGAGAGAGAGAGAGAGAGAGAGAAGAGAGAGAAGAGGAAGTGTTTAGCACCGATGGCCTTTTCATTTATCTTCTCGTCAAGGGAGAAATCGATGATAGTTTAATAGCAGTTAATAAAATAGTTTATTCTACTTAGATGAAATAAAAAAATGTTTTAAAAAGAATAAAATAAACGCTTCATTCGGGTAAATTGCTGAAAAAAAATGAAAGGAAATGGTTTTTAAATGTCGACAGGAGAAATAGTCAATACGAAAAAAGTTTAACTAAAGTTAAAAAATGAAAATTAAACCAAATCATGTAGAGTGTGGACACAGATGTGATGTGAAGAAAACGTCCCAAGTGGGCATCAAAAATACAAGTTATTAAAGGTTGCTTATTTGAAAATTGAAATGATGTGAATCAGACTGTAATTTCAATTTTCAAATATGCAAACAGTCAACAACTCTTTTTTTATTCCCTCTTTCAAATTTCTCTTTGCATCACATCTGCGTTTCACTTATATTGGTTCATTTTTTGTTTTTTGTTTTGTTTTTTTTTTTTTTACAATTGGCAACATTTTACCTGGAACTTGTTCTTCTGCCAACATTTAGAAACGATTTCCTTCTGTATATTTTTCAATAACTGTTTGTTTTTATATTTCATTTATACAGCATTTTCTCTTCTGTTACAATGTTTCATTCTGGTGTCTCGCGGTTTATTTTTCTATGCTCGTTCATAATCGGATTCTCTCTTATTATTTCATTTGTTAAAGATGTCACATCCAGTCGATATTTGTGAGGTCTATCAGTTAACCAATTAGTCAGATTTCTTTATTTACAATACAAAAAAAAGCTGATTTTATAATATTTCATCTAGAAACGACATTTTTGCAGATGACTTTGGACATGCTTCAATAGGAGAGTCCACTCATAAAAGGGAGGTAATCTATACATTCATTAGAATGATGATTGATGATTTACTGTCTCTCAACCCTCGATAACTATTTTTAGACTGTTTTACATTATTTATAAAGTGCTGGGTTAGCTCAAGTCGTAAGAGCGTTCGGCTAGAAACCACAAGGTTCCTAATTCAATACGACCCTCGTCAACTCAGCGTATGAGTAGCACATAAATTTGTGCGGTAAGGAGCTGATAGTAGTTTGGCGATCCACCTCAGATACGAAAAACAATCTCCTTGGTCTAGCGCTAGTGAAAAGGGATAGACTCCATTGCTGATTGGCTGATACCGACTTTAGATCACCCGACAACTTTACTTTTTTTACATTATTTATATCAAAGATTATTTTATGCTACTTTATAATAACAATGTTTCATGAGTTAATTTAAAAAAAATGTATAGTGTAAGAATTATAAACCATACTTGCTTCTGTTCTCCTGTTTGATGCTAGGGAACACGAGAATATAAACCTAACGTGTTCAGCCAGTAGGCGCTTGGTGGTTTAGTCAGTAAGCCAATATAAAAGGTGAAATACCAAAAATAAAACTCTCTTTCACTGTCTGGCCTCGAGAGAGCTACCGCGCGTCTCCTGAATCTCATTTCGGCACACGAAAAAAACTTGCGCAACATGTAAGTCTACACTTCCCTCTTCTATTAGCTAAATAAGAAGGACTCATTATTTTCTCTACTGATATTTTGTTCGGTGTCTCATGTTTTATTTTTCTCTGGTCATTCTATAATCGGATCTTTATTTTATTTCCTCGTGTGTCCATTTCCTAAAGGTTGGTGATGTTTCCTGTTTCATGCTAGAAGCGTTTTGCAATTTGTAAAACTTTCTTGTGTTACATAATTTCTAATGCAGGAAGTCATACAAGAAAGCAGACGTTGCAGTTATTATTTTCTTTTTCATCTTCTTTCAAAGAGCACAATATCGGCATCTTCTTTGTACGGTTTTCCTTATTCAGCTTCACTTTTTCCTCTGAGCTTGTACTGAAAACTTCTTCCTCTCTGGCGTGTGCGTGGAGGTGAACATGGCTTAACACTGACAACACCTGGCTTTAGTATCCAAAAGATATTCTAATGCAACTGCAACAGCTCTTCATGGACAGTAGCACAAACAATAGCAGAAATCCCAACCACCATTATATTTATATGTATTTACCCAACCCCCAGACAAACAGGATTGACACAAGGTCAATTTTACTAGAAGTTTAAATAGGTTTCAATAAAAGTTTTTCTTCTTGTAGACTGTTTCATATCAAGGTTAAAGAGCCCAGTATTCCTACTATTTAACGATACCTGGAGGATAATAATTGTGTCATACCTCACCCGAGGCATTAGTGCTATGTGAAATCCAGTAGCCTCATCCAGATTTGAACTCATTTAAATCGTGCCCATTCCCAATGAAAGATAACCATTACCCAACGGGTACCACTATTCTCTTTATGGGATAAAAATGAGATTTTAGGTGTCACAACTCAATGAAGATCATTCAATATCCAGTGCAATAAATGAATGCCTGCCCAAAGCATTCCTTTATGTGCTAGAGTAAAGAAAAATATATATAGTTTTCAAGAAAAAATAGTATATCGTCGACTGAATTGAATAAAATTTGCATGGAGAAACCTGAAAGATGTTTCTTCGTATTTGTAAGTTCTTTAATTTCTTGTAAAATTTAACCCCAAAGCAAAAAACAAAAAAAAACAAAAAAAAAAAAAAAAACACTGAAAAACCTTTTAGATAGATATGATTTTCTTATTGTCTGAACTCCTTAGATTGAGGCCTTGTATTATTTAGTTGGTTTTGACTGTTGTCCTCATCTTTAATTGTTATACACACACCTTTCGGACGATCTGCCCCTCCAATTTCTTCCAGTTTTCTTGTCGAACTCGATCCTTCATGTCGGAAATCCGAAAAAACATTCACGGAACTTCACCGAACCCCTATTCAATCCATTGAGGTACCATTGTTCTCATTTCTTTTAAGCATGACGAGTACAAGTGTTATGATATTGTAAGTATTTATTTATTTTATTAGATATTGTTTTCGTTACAATTTCTTCAGATCTTGCTGATTGACTTCTAAAAGAAAATGCAAAAATTCTTCTCTGGCCGGCACCTGATATCACAAATGTAACAATATATGACCTCGCCACTCAAGGGCTCAAAAAATGGAGGAAATATATACAGGTACCTTTGCGTGAGAGTGCCCAACTCACGAGTTTTCCAAAGTGTAAGATATATTAAGTATTATATGATATGTCTCCTGTATCCCGATTGAACCCCTGCAACCTCAGATGATGTCATTTAAAGCTTTATTAAACTCAACGGTTATTATTCCGTTATGGTATTCATTCTACTACAAATTTTCGATATAAAAAGCTCTCTTTTGGCAACAAGTTTCTTAGTAAGACAAGAAAAACAACGAAGAAGGACCCAGCCGAAAAACTTCTTATGGTCAAAACAAATAGAGATGAGGACCAACAGTACGAAAAGTCTAAATAATACAGATTTGGATCTTTCTCTTAAACAGTATGTTTTACAAAATATAGCTATGCGATGAGTTGATCATGTGGAGAAATAAATTACTTTCAATAATTGGTTTTTTAATTTATTTTTGTTCTCTATACTCTTGACAGATAACAGGATCAATAAAAAACCAATTTTTACTTCGCAATCATCTTTCCACAATCAGATCACAAAAACTTCTTTATGTTCGGTTTTTTAATCCAATTCTTATCGACAAGTAATTAGCACTACACTTAGTCAATCATTTATTTTTTTATCACAAATAAAGATTCACCTAATTCAGCAAAAACAATTTTCATCGTCAAAATTGATTTTAAATTCGATAGATTAAAAAATAATATCACACTTTTTATTTTGAAATTCGAATCAAACTTAAATTGGGTTCTTGAAAAAAACGGCTTATATTCATGCTCCAAAGATCAAAAATCTTTTGTTCAAAAAAAACTCCAAAGGCGGATCCCTCAGATAATCTCTATGGGACCATATTGAATCAATCTGAAAAATTCATTATCAATTGCTTTTGTCTCAATATATTCGCCCCTGTTGCTGAGTGTAAAAATAATCCGACTGCACCTCTAAGAAGAGAATACTCCCCGATTAGGAAAATTGTTGAACCTTTG
>CM042137.1:17834566-17869566 GCA_023376005.1 Doryteuthis pealeii
GAGAGAGAAGAGAATTATGAACCATCTCTAGTACTTTTAGATATTCATACTGTACGGATTTTGTACATTCATGACTGAAATGTTTATTTTATTTATTTTTGAAACTGCAGGGAGAGAAAGAGGCGTGAATATTTTTTACATAATATTTTTTGTGGGTAGAGACATTGTACTTTTTCTTCTATTTTTAAATAGTGATTTAAGTGATAATTTCGCAAATCATTTCTTTAAATAACATTTTAGGAGCATAAGAATAAGCTTCTATCTGTAAAACGATAAGGATTCCATATGTTCCAAACAACAATAACCTGGTATGTAATCCTTCAACTGATTTATTAAATCATTGTCTATCGATAAACTCGGAATTAAAATTTTTAGGAAGACAGGCAGTTATAAGTGATTGTAACCTCACTGACGATTTCAGATGATGGATAACTCTGGGGAGTAGGTTACTTTAATATTATTGATATCCATTTTCGCACTTTTATATAAATAAATTATGCTTCTACACATATTGGTATTGAGCCACTTTTGGTATTTGTTTTTAATAAACAGTCTTAAACCTTGGATTTGTGGCCACCTCGGACGTCGACGATCGTTACCCGCGGTACCGATTTTGCCACACGAGGTAAAGGTTGACCACTAACTCCTACAATAAATATGACATACTCACTATCTAGTCTTATAAGTCCAGTCCGTCACTGCAAGTGCACAGGGTGGGTGGGAGAACGTTGTAGTAGGTCGAGCTATGCGTACCTCGAACACAAGTTTCCTGGTAGGACGGCCTCGCCAAGGTGGAGGGGTCTGCATTCTTCCAAGATGGTTTTTAGGACAAACAGACACGCCCGGTTAAGAGGACTTGAGGGTTTTGAGCAATCACTGGTCTTCTCGCACATCATGGGCAGAAAATCCAACTGGCATTTTGTTCGTAACTGGTCACGTCGGACGCTTTGTGGTAAGTTCTTTCGACAAAATGAGAAGCATGCACCATTCCCTCTGAGCCGGGGAAGTATTTCATCAGCGCGGTTGGGGACGCGCTATGTGGAATTTGCCAGATTTCTTAGTTTACTCTCTTTTCCATGAATTCCTAACATTCTGCATTTATCCGGGAATACGGGAAATATCCGTTTGGGAAATATAGGCCTGGTTCTTCAACAAACGACCCAGGGTGATGCCGTCCACACACCAATACCAATAACAATAAATCGTATCTATCTAATCTACTCACATCTCTTCTCTTATCTCTCTATCTATTTATCGTGTAAGCTGTCGCCTCTCTCATGACGAGATAACATATATTATTTATAACTATATATATATATATATAATAATTGTCTGGATAATCCTTTATATTGTGATCTTAGGTACCCTAATCTAGCGCACATTGTCATCCGTCACTCCCTCGTCGCTGTGGCTGTAGATTACACCGACTCCCTACTCTGCAGCACTCGAAGGTAAAGACTCTCCCAAATGAGTGGCACAATCCTAGTTATTGTGTCGTTTGGGTGGACGACCTTTGATGCTTAAATTGCGGAAATCCGCCAGTGGCTTTCGCAGTCTAAAGACATGTATATATATATATATATATATTATATATTATATATAATTATATATATATTTTCCTAAAATAAACCGTCCCTTTTTTTCTCAAATTCAATAATTTTTTAAACAGACAGAATAACAATAACTACAGTCGCTTTTCTCGTTATTCTGTGATAAATAATTTTCACCCTTCCATATACCACCAATGCCGCTGAAGATGATCTAATTAATAGATCGAAACACTGCAAGCGGTCGGCCAAAACTACCACTTAAACCATTTAAACCTGTGTTTTTTTTCTATTTTTCCTAATATACTTACCATAAACTCGTCGATTCACGTTTCCTTGTCTTCATATAATATAATATATATATATATAGTATATAATACATATATATATATATGGTTTAATATATAGCTTGGGTATCACATATATATATATATATTATATATGTTGTGAGAATGTATAATCCAACGTAAGAAGAATGCCCAAGTCGAAGGGTCAGGGTATAGACAAGTGTAATTTACAATAGATTGTAGTAGGAACGGCTAAGCTGCCGTTCAAACGGTAGTAACAGTACAACCCTTTTCACTCGGTGTCCCTCATACTATTTAATAGTGAGTAACCCGAGGTGTGAATATTCTCTCCACTGTAGAGGAACGGCCGGTACAACAGAAATATTAATATAATTATATATATACTATATAATCATATATGATTTATATATATAATAAAATATTATTTTTAAACATATTTTATTATAATATTGAATATATTTAGAACTTCAATTTTATATTATTCTTCTTTCCATATTCGCGAACAAGATGTCACCAAATAAGAACGAAACCTGTATAATAATAGTCTGAAATCGGCTAACCATTATAATCCCGATTACATGTATTTTGTCGATGATATGTGTAGGAACCACATCCGAGTAATAAGTATACAATGTATTCTGTGATATTTGAAATGCTTTCAATAAGAGCGTTCATTCGCGTGCAGTTTGACGTCACGTTTGAATGCGCGCAAGTCCGTTGGAACTCATTTGAATGCGTAGAAAACGTAAATATCAGAATCACGTGACTAGGAATCACTTAGGCTTTATATTATTATATATATATATATATAATATATATATATACACACACACACACATATATATATATATATATATATATATCATATTCTAGCTCTATAGGCCAATTATGTATTGATCGATATATATCTGAATTAATTCGTATTCGATCGTGTGCAAAATAAAGCTGTTAAAGTTGGTTTCATTTTTCGCTTCTTTGTTTAATGGCCATATCAATCTTTCTGGGTTATTTAAAGCCAAAGCCATCCTTGCAGAAGAACAATAGGGGGACAAGGTTTTTCATACCCTTTCTCAAGAGCCTTAGTCTGAAAGTGGAAGAGAATAACGTGACTGTAGATTATAGGGATTGGCCCCAATATTTTTGCGGCATGTGGAATTGAATAAATTAAAATAATTAAGTATTCTCTAATAACTAGTTTTACAATTGTATGTCATGAGTTTAAGAATTAGGTAAACAAAAGATAACCGAAATATTATTAGTTTGGAAATATTTTTAGAAACAATAGAACAATGGTTTAAATTCCATGGGAATATAATGTACGCCATCGGAAGTAACCAAAAAAATCATTCGATATTGCATCATTGCAAATCACCTGATATTTGATGAATATTTTAGCTTAATGATCACGTAGACAATGACAAAAAGAAAATTATAAAAAGGCCCATAGAGCTTTAAAAACAACAGACAGTGGGAGCTTACGCTCTCCCCGACTCGACAGGGTTTGGGGCTGATGCTCCTAACTCGACAGTAGGAGCGAAAGTTCTTCCCCAACATCGACACAATGGGGAGAAGTTTGCTGCCCGAACATACAAAATGATATATCAGGTTGGTCGTATTTTCGTATCCAATGTTCTCTCTCTCTCTCTCTCTCTCTCTCCTCTCTCTCTCTCTCTCTCTCTCTCTCTCTCTCTCTCTCTCTCTCTCCCTCTCGCATCAATAACAAGAAATTTCAATCACAAGTTTCAATCACAGACAAAACTGCTACACAATGGTTGACAGAACCAGTCGCACAAAATATAAACAATACATATCACACTTGTCACACAACAAACTACGCACAGACACATAGAGTCGGCAACTATCACTAAAAGAACAATTGAATATACCAATTTTGTAAATTAATGTATATAAAGTTTTTGTTTCTTTATCAATTTTGTCTTCTCTTTTGTTTTTTCTTGGAAACTTTATTTCCGTAGTCTTATGCATTTAAATTGTGAGGGATCAAAACTCGGATCTTCTTTCAACTAAACACACCACCAAACAACCACTGTCCCTACAAGATCGAACACTCGTTTACTATGATTTGAAATCCCAGCATATTAGTCACTAAGCTTCGAGTACTCACCCAACCACACGTTTAATAATTTATTATATATAGTATTGTGTATAGATTAATAGACCCAACACCCAATTACTAAGAAAAGTGCTTTATATACTAAGTGTCCTCAAAACTTTAACTATTCCTCTTGCTTTTAGTAAACTATATGTACTCGTATATTAAGCACATAATTTGATCACAATTATTACTAAGTTGTCGTAGTTCAGCTTGTTAGCCACTACGCCATGGAGACCCCAACCTCCTGAAACAACTTCACAACAAATGTAAATATAAGCTAGACCAAGGAGATTGTTCTTGCGTCTGAAGGTGGAGCGCCACACCTACCATTCAGCTCCGTACTTTACCGCACAGATCCACGTGCTGCACTCATACGCTGAATTAGCGAGAGCCGGTATCGAACTAGGAACCTTGTGATTTCTAGCCGAACGCTCTAACGACTGAGCTAACTCTACCTTGCCGAAGACGGGTTGAATACATTAAAATCAATCGTCATCAATTGATAGTATGACGTAGAGTTAGAGTCGAGAAAACCCTTACACCCATAAATCGAACTCGTTACAATGTAAATCGTGTGATGTCTAAGCTATTCAAAAATACAGTCGTAAAATCAATAGTAGAGAGACACCCTCTCGGCTTTTTTTCAGACTAAGCTATTCATTTGTGAATTAATTCAGTTGAAATGACATTAAGTTACAGAACTGAATCAACATCAGTGACAAGAGCGAAAGAACTACAACAAGTCTCTCTTTTTTTCCAATCGAGAATTCCCTCTTTTCCAAAGGAATCTAATTCTACTCTAATTATATTACCAGTTTTAAAGTAATTCAAATTTAAATTCAATTTTGTAAGCTATCTACAAAATCTAACCCCCAAGCCATATATATCCCAGTAAGATTTACGCTTCAGGATATAAGATAGAGGCATTTTCAGGAGCCATTAGTTTATGTTTGGTTGCTTTATAGTTACCCTGGTCGACATTGTCTGTCTGTACCGGCCTTCAGCAGTTTATGCGAACTGTCAGTGCGCTTGGAATCTGACTCCTCATAGAAACTAAGTTTATCCATTTTAATTGTTGACAAACTGGGGAACAGAAGATGACAGTGCTACCGTGGTGAAGTAGCTAACACTGCTGGAGTGCGACATCATAGTAAGCGAGTTCGAAATTGAGTCGCGATATAACGTTCACTATTGTATTAAACACCCTCGGGAAAAGTATAAACGCGTCATCTTTCTAAATATGGGTTAAATAGTACCTGCCTATTTCTTCTACAAGGATGACTTTGGTATTAAATTACCTACGAAGATTGATATGCGATTAAACTATAAAATCTATCAAAGCAAGGTCTTCGAAAAGAAACTGACGGAATTGGAAACTAGAGGAAGAATTGAGACTATATAGACTATAGCATTCTTAGGATCCGCTAGAATACTCAATATCCTTTTCCATTACTCCCAGTTTCACTCTGAACCGGTGTGGTAGTATCTGCCAGTACTCAGGAAATTCTAGTCGCTAGATTTATATACTTTAAATTTGTCGTTATAGTTTTTTAGAAAATGACTGATCAGCTAAATATCTATTCGTTTGTGCCTTGTTGTTATTGTACGAAATAAGACCATCTATAGACTAAAAAACCCTAAATAAATCGATACTTCTGAAGTTCGAGGACCAGAACATGGAAATTGTCGATATATTTTGACTGATTCAATAGCGTTTATGGCTCTACGGTTAATTGGTATTATCAATTTCCTTTATTAAAAAAAAAATACCTATAAAAAATCGAAATAGACAGACGCAAAAACAATTTTCTCTACTTTTATAACTGAACATCTGGTTTCCCTTTTCTTTTACCTCAATGAGGTAACCCAGCCGTTTGTTGACGTCTGCAAGACATCTTTAAAGCCTGTCTTTAGACCAAGTTATATATCGAGGCTTCAGCTGAAATTTTCTTTAAGAATACAGATTATAAGTATATTTCTGTAATTATTTCCTTAACATTGGGTTATTCTATAATATTGTCCTCCGCATGACTTGGAAATTATCATTAATTTAGATAATTTAATGGAATTTTTTAAAGGAATATGTGCAGCTATTAAATAAGAATGTGTTCCGTCTAATCTGTTATTAGGTTTTTAAATTTTTTTTTATTGCTGAATGTGAACAATTTGATAATTTCCTAACTTTGGATACGGGTAGTCTAAGACTGCCAATATAGCGCTTTTCATGGTGCATGAAGCAAAGCAACAAGAGGTGATTCGCAGCCCAATAAACAGAAAGACAGAAGAGTCAGGATCTACCAACTAACAGTTTTGCTTATTAGTTCACCAGGGCAAGAATCTGACTATTGTCCTGATGAGATAGTAAACGAAACTGTTAGTTAGTAGTACCTGATTCATTAGGATCAATATTACTATTTCGCTCTACTTAGGTATCGAGCACTCTTTACATTTTAGCTTAGACAAACCTAGAAGTATATATATATTTTCTTTTGGCCAAGTGATATCGTGTTAATCGATTATTTTCAGTTAGTTCAGGCGTCCCCTTATAAAGTACAGAAGATCCAGCCCAAATTAAGAAGAATAACATCTAACAGCCTAAATAGCAAGATAGAAGTTAATAGATAAACGAAGCCATCTACTCAGAATTATAAAAGATACACAAGATAAGTATAAAGAAGATGAATATATCTGTATACAACTATGAGTATGCAGGTGTACTCTATTATACTGCACTATACTTAAGATACAACTGAAGATGAGTATGGTATGCAACACAATCAAACTTCCAGATCTATTTCACCATGGTAGCAAAATTGTCAATTATCTTATTAAAAAAGAAATGATAAATCCAATTTCTTCCCAATTTGAGAAATTCCTACCAGTAATGGCGTTGCTTAGATACTTCAAAAATTGCTCATCTGCATCATTTTAGATTTTTATGCATCAGATGGTGGTCAGAATCATGACAGTGTGTTAGGGTGTGTGAATCAGTTGATTACCCGGAAGACAGTGGGAAAAAAACTAGAGAGGGTTTGTAAAATTGCATCACTCTAAAGATTATCAACATTGGACAATGATATCGGGTGTCCTGTATAATGTAATGGTTAACAAGCACGGTCAAGGATATCGGACTTAGAAATAGTTAATTGTTAATTTTCAAAATTTAGAATAGTTAACATTTATACATTTACTCAACATAAGCAGGAATTGACACAAGGTCAATCTTTTAAGCAGAGTTTTAAAATCCTAAATTTAGAGTTTCCTTCTCTTAGACTGGTTGCCATACTTAGGTTAAAGATCCCAGTCTGTCCTACAATCTACAAATAACTAAAAAGTGAACAGTTGGATTCATACCTTTCCAAATGGTATTATGGCTATATTAAATGCTAACAGGTTTGCTCAGGATTTGAACTTAGTTCGCAGGGTTTATTTCTCACGATGATAACCTTTCATCATTAGATTAAGTAATATGCATTTAGTCGATATAGTCTGTCTGATTTAAGCAAAAGTGGGTGTCTCCCTAGCATAGTGGCTAATATGATAGACTGTGACATTATAATAAGCAAGTTCGAACTCCAGTCATGCGATTACGTTCAGTATCGGACTAATACTCCTTGGGCAAGGTATGAACCCTTCATCTCCCTTGTTATCGGTTAAAAAGTACCAGTAAAGTACTTCTATAAAGATGGCTTTGGCATTAAATAACCTACTAAGGTTTATATGACATTAAACAAAGAAACCAAATACTTGATGTGTTAATACTACCAGAATAGAATATGGCGTTTTATTTTTGTCTCCCTCGGGGGAAGTAATATTTCCTGAACAAGTGATATTGCCGATCTATTTCGAGGTATAAATATCAATAAATGAGGAGGAGAAAAAGAACTACTTATTTATTTATTTATTTTTTAAAAAATGTTGTTCTTTTTAAAATATAAATACACCTGACGATTAATGTATTTGCTTGCAGAACATAATTTCCCGAATGATGCCAAAATGAAATATACCGTGAAAACGACTTTGAGGTGTCTTATCGGACATAAAGTTATCAGATGTACGATGATTAGACTCGTTTTCATTTTTTATGTTCCGTGAGGATAGGAAAACATCGATAACATCAAGATAATCCTAGATCTTTTGTTGCTTTGTGCCTCGGTGGGCACGGGTCAAAGTGATGGAAAGGAAGTAATGGGTAAGATCAACAACTAACTGTTGGTGTAATAAGATTAGTTCTCTCTACTCTTTCGGAGTGGGGGCGGAACAGTTTGTTTAAGCTGAATGTATGAGATTTTAAGTCTTTTTCGTCTCCTCTTATTCCGAAGTAAACAGCTAATTAGGGCCAAACAGGATGGCTTTGTGCACGAAAGGGTTTTTTCTTCTAGTTTTTTTTCTTTGTTTTGTAATCCTTCGAGTATCATTTTTCTTGATACAATACAAAGTATACATATTCTTTCATATGAATCGTTAAACACCATATCTCTCTCTCTCTCTCTCTCTCTCTATATATATATATATATATATATATATATATATATATATATATATATATATATATATATATAATGGTTGATCAACGAACAGCTAAAATATGTGTCATGTTGGCTGTTGTGAATTTATTACAACTAAGATTCTCATGAGTACATCAGACTCTTCAGGCGGCCATTCACGTAGAAATATGAATAAGTGAGAATCGTAGTTGAAATAAATTTATAACTGCCAATATGACTGATATTAAAATTGTTCTGTTATTTATCACAGACAGACACGTACACACACACACTTATATATATATATATATATATATATATATATATATATATATATATATATATGCGGACGCGCGCGTGAGTGAGTGAGTGTGTGTGTGTGTGTGTGTGTGTGTGTGTGTGTGTGTGTGTGTGTGTGTGATAAATAAAAGAATAACTTATATATACATTAGTTAAGTTATAAATTCTGTTTTATTTCCCCTGTGATTCTCAATTTTGAGAAACACAGCCTCTTCAGATGCCTATCCAATTGGAATAATGAACATATGAGCATCTTAGTTGAAATAAATTTATAACAACCAAAATATTTGACTGGTATCTTAGTTGTTCTTTTATCAATCTTAGAAAAATTGCTCTGTATATAATTATCATATTTTCATTTTATCAATACATTTCAGATGAATAAAATGGATAGGGAATGGGAATAGTTCTTCGAAGTCATATACAAAAAATGGAAATAAATCTGACGGTGTGTACATTATATATACTAGCAAATATATGCACCCTCCGGGTGCAAGTATTTAAGTTTTAATGTAATAAAATATTGTATTAAATTAGAAAGGCTAATGAAACTAAATAAGAATACAGATAAAAATATTTGAAACAGAGGGAGTATAATAAAAGATTTGAAACAGAGGAAGTATAATAAAAAATGTAACAACTGAAACTTACTCTTCCATCACTCTCGTCTTTCATTGTTATTTTTTCTAATTTAAGTATTTAGTTAAAAGAGGAAGTAAAGAATAAAATGACAGTTATTTTATCTTGTTAATGGATTTCATTTAAGATTCATTGAAGAGATTTTTGCTTATATTCATTAAAATAAAACCAAACAGTTAGAAATCAATAATACTAAGCACATATTTATTAAATTCGATTTTTAATATTAATATGCAAATTAGCCTTCCCGTTTACACTGTAAACCGCTATTTTGTTGTATATATAAATACAATTGCATGTTATCAGTACGTAGACATAGTTAACAGTATTAATAATGTTAGACAATTTTATTAATAATTGAGATTTAGATAAAAAATAAAATCATGGAGAATGTGATATAAATAACTAAGGGAATTGTGACTTGAGTAGGAATATAGTTTCGGTTACAGACAGAAAAACACACAATCTCCATTATAATAAGATATGAAGAAACAAATATGCAGAGGATGTGTTTATTCCATGAATGAATAAATAGTTCTGCCTACGTTCGAGCGTTCTGGTTTTTATTGTTGTATTGTTTTATTCTTTATTTTCGATATTTTTTTAAGGATTTACCTTATATATTTTATGTATTTTATTTATTTCTAAGTTCATTTATTCAATTCTCATTCTTATTTAATTTTAATCAATTATATAATACTAGAAGTGGCTACCCGGCGTCGCCTGGGTAGAGTGGGGGTAAAAAAGGTAGTCTCACAGATCCATTGTTATTAAATCCCGAATTAGATGCCCCATTAGAATCCCTATGTCAAAAAGACCTTGTGGTGATCCAGACACTCTGAAAAGAAAAATAAACGTCTCCTATTTAAAATACTATATGCCAAAAAATTCCCAAATGTTGTTATCATTTAAATTTTATTTTTTAATTATCTCCACGAATTTAAATCAAATCTTCATTATTCTTTTTCAAAAAGCAAGATCTGATGATAGTGAATATATATATATATATATATATATATATATTATATATATATATATATATATATATATATATATATATATAATCCAAAAGTCCAGAGAAGAAATCTTCCTTACGACATAGGATTTTTTTTTAAAAACAACTTGTCGCAGTTTGAGAGCTCAATGTGTGCTCTTATTGTTAGAGTCACAGAGCAAATTTATAATTAAAGAAATAACAAAAGACTTAGAGATTTTGCATTATAGACTATTTCGGGGAGCTTAGATAAAAGTGTCTAATTCTCCCGACTCATCAGATTCACATCTGATGAGTCGGGAGAATTAGACACTTTTATCTAAGCTCCCTGAAATAGTCTATAATGCAAAATCTCTAAGTCTTTTGTTATTTCTATATTTATATATATATATATATATATATATATATATATATATATATATATATATATATATATATATTTACTTTGTCATTAATTGTTTTATTTTCATATTTTTATCCGGACATAAATACACACAAACTGCCCTTTATATATGTATAGAATTTCTATATATTTTGGTATAATTTTCTATCAAATACTTTTATTATATATTTTACGATTGAAACCGTCCACACAACATCCTACATGATTTGAAACCACAACGAGAACTTTGTATTAACTATTATTTAGATTTTTCAGACTGTTGTCCTCATCTTCATTGTTATGTACACAATGTTTCGGTCGATGTGCCCTCAGGCCTTTTCCAGGTGTTTCTTGTCGAACATGCGAGTCTTCATTTCATTTCAGACTCGGAAGTTTTCACGGAACTTCGGACCAAACTCTATATCTAATCCATTGACGTAGATTGTTCTCATTCCGTTAACCATGACCGGCCTATTATGCCTCATCAGCAGAGTTATAGACTGGAAGCCGCTTTGTGTGTGATTCGAACCCTAATTGCCTGGCTGACAGGCGGGGATTCTAACCGTTACACTAGCTGGTCTTCCCAGATTTCTCGTTTTGTTTATAAACTGATATATCCTAGGGTTCGAATCACACACAGAGTGGCTTCCAGTCTATATCTCTACTGATGAGACATAATAGGCCGAAATGTACATACGGAGAATGACTTTTTTCTCGATTTGTTTACGCCTTACATTTGAACAGATATATTCGCCTAATTGATTAATTATCAACTAATTAATTTTCAAATTAGGTATGACTTCAATTAAGCACATATTCTCCCAAAAATTGTCGGCATAGCCATATCAAATAAACTGTTTGCGTACTTTCGTACTGTCGTGCAGCAAGTCTCCAAAAATGTTGGATATATCAGTTTATAAACAAAACGAGAAATCTGGGAAGACCAGCTAGTGTAACGGTTATAACAATAAAAGTAAAGTGAGTGGAGTTGCCTATTTTTTGTATCAGCTGGACAGTGAGCGTATCAATTTCGTTTCACTAGCGCTAGACCAGGGATATATTTTTTTGGCGTCTGGGATGAAGCGTGACTCTAATCAATAGCTTGCTGCTATACCAGATGCAAGCCATGCTGCTCATGTGCTGAGTAAGCAAGAGCCGGTATTGAACCAGGAACTTTTTGGGTCCGAGTAGGATTCTCTAAAGACTGAGCTGAACCCGCCGTAGTAAATTTTTAACAGTCCACATTATCTAAATAATACAAATTACACTGGTTTACAAAGAAATTGAGGCAAGCACAAAAACAGCTGTTTTAACCTAATTTGGGGGTGCTGAATTCAGATTTGAAATCCGTTTGTACTCATCACCTCTGTTTTTTTAGATATGCATACTGTACATTTTTTTTACATATGCTGTCCATAAAGGAGTATATGATTTCAGGGTTAATTTCTAATATTGTGTGACTTATATCTTCTTTTTTAGTTATTATGCAATAAATGTAAGTGATAGCATTACATTATATATATATAGCTATATATCAAGACGGATTTTGGCAGTTAAGCGTAGCCAACACGTCTCAATCAACAGCCAGTAGTGCCCTGGCCAGTAGTGCATTGGCAGTCAGGAGATCATCTAAGTAAACACATTTCTAACTGTCTGTGGTACTATGAATTGTGTAAATTGTGTCATCCAAGTATATTTATTCCGTTAATGTTCTTTATCTATCCTGTTTTATCTGTAATAAGCTGCTGCAACTGTTGAAATAAGAACGTATATACTCTGTATATATTAAACTGAGACTATTTAAAAGACAGAAAACTAGAGGTGATAGAGCAAAACTGTTTATAATTTGAATTCAGCACACCCAAATTAGTAAAAACACCTATTCACATTCTTGCCTCAGACAAAAATATTTTTTTGTAAACCAGTGTTATTGTTGTATACTGGCTTCGAATTCACGCCGCTAAATTCGTTTATGTTAGTAGCGGATATCGTCACTAACCCAAAAGCCATGTATGCTAGTAGTCGGCTACTGAACTTCAATAACAATAGATACGCGTATACAAAAGATGACTCTTTTTTATTTTCTTCGATGTGTGGTAGGTGAGTGGCGGGCATGGATAATGACACTACGACTACCTATGGTGTGGTGGAAGGTGGTGGGCGAGCCTCACTGCCCGCAGCAGCGCCCGACCGTATCGACGGTCAGACTCCTTGTGCTCTCTTCGCCGTTTCCTGGGGTCTGCCCTCTGGGCTGCCCTGATGACTGCTTAAGTATTTACGACCGCCCACACATCCTTTTGTTCCTTGACCGGAAGTCCTTTCTCTTTGTTCAAATACGCGTTTGTCCAGATGAGTCCTTTGTCACACCAGACCCTCTGTCTACCTTAGACATTGTCTTCTCAGTTCAATTTTCCTTTGTCTTTTCGACTTCCCGCGCAAAATAAACTGAACAACAGTCAATCTGCAACATTATCAAGCCTCATCTAAAAATTCAGACAGAATATTTAAAATGCCCAATTTCTTCAATAGATATGGTATCTGAAGTCAATGCTATACAGTCTTCCTGAAAGCAAAATCTAACGCAAGATTTCGGCTTAGATCAATAAAGCGATCTATACAGGTTCAAAGTAGGGAGAATTGAATCAGCTAAACGAGATGAAACACCAGCTCAGACAGATTGCGTGCACTTCAGACTAAAGCCTTTAGAAATGACTTTAATCCAGTTCTACTTCTCCAATTTCGAATCAATACGTGTGGGTGTTGAAATGTTATCAACTCGACAAAGAAAGGAATGGCCTAGTTATTTACTAATCTGTGACACAGGTTTCAGTTTGGTTACAGTACCTCTTTTTGCTTAACTGGTAACCCATCTAGGTATTGAATACGATCATCGTTGCTTAAATTTGGTAATCTAACGGAAACCAATGTTTTCAGCATGACTTGACTGTAAAAAGTCAAGTGAATTTTGTTATTTAACCCGAATAAACAGAAATAAATGGCTTTTGGTGATTTATCTTAAGTAATTTGCTGATAAAACCTAACTTTGAGTATTTCAAGATCAAGTGAAATACAGAACATCCGGCGGTGCTCTTGTCTAGTGTTCAAATATAGGGTGAACCAGAAAGCATATGATTTACGACCAAATCACGCACTAAAATTAAAATCTATTGTGTATATATATATATATATATATATATATATATTAAATTTTTACTTGAAGGCACTTACAACGCATGTATCGCATAAAATTCGATACTTTTTCTTATAGAAAATGAACTTGAGAAGTGTAATCCCAGCAAAGGATGGCTCGATGTGTAGAATACCGTACAGACTGTTTCGACATATATATATGTGTGTGTGTGTGTGAGTTTGTGTGTGTGTTTAAGCAATCCGTGAGTCATATAAAATCTATGTAATTTATCTTATAACACACACACACACACACACACACACACACATATATATATACATATATATATATACATATATATATATATATATATATATAGAGAGAGAGAGAGAGAGAGAGAGAGAGAGAGAGAGAAGTGTTTAGCACCGAGGGCCTTTTCATTTATCTTCTCGTCAAGGGAGAAATCGATGATAGTTGTTAATAGCAGTTAATAAAATAGTTTATTCTACTTAGATGAAATAAAAATGTTTAAAAAGGAATAAAATAAACGCTTCATTCGGGTAAATTGCTGAGAAAAAAAATGAAAGGAAATGGTTTTTAAATGTCGACAGGAGAAATAGTCAATACGAAAAAGTTTTAACTAAAGTTAAAAAATGAAAATTAAACAAATCATGTAGAGTGTGGACACAGATGTGATGTGAAGAAAACGTCCCAAGTGGGGCATCAAAAATACAAGTTATTAAAGGTTGCTTATTTGAAAATTGAAATTATGTGAATCAGACTGTAATTTCAATTTTCAAATATGCAACAGTCAACAACTCTTTTTTTATTCCCTCTTTAAAATTTCTCTTTGCATCACATCTGCGTTCACTTATATTGGTTCGTTTTTTGTTTTTGTTGTTTTTTTTTTTTTTTTTTTACATTGGCAACATTTTTTACCTGGAACTTGTTCTTCTGCCAACATTTAGAAACGATTTCCTCTGTATATTTTTCAATAATTTGTTTGTTTTTATATTCATTTATACAGCATTTCTCTTCTGTTACAATGTTTCATTCTGGTGTCTCACGGTTTATTTTTCTATGCTCGTTCAATAATCGGATTTCTCTCTTATTATTTCATTTGTTAAAGATATCAAATCCAGTGTCGATATTTGTTGAGGTCTATCAGTTAAGAATTAGTCAGATTTCTTTATTTACAATAACAAAAAGCTGATTTATAATATTTCATCTAGAAACGACATTTTGCAGATGACTTTTATGGACATGCTTCAATAGGAGAGTCCACTCATAAAGGGAGGTAATCTATACATTCATTAGAATGATGATTGATGATTTACTGTCTCTCAACCCTCGATAACTATTTTTAGACTGTTTTACATTATTTATAAAGTGGCCGGGTTAGCTCAGTCGGTAGAGCGTTCGGCTAGAAACCACAAGGTTCCTAATTCAATACCGACCCTCGTCAACTCAGCGTATGAGTAGCACAGAAATTTGTGCGGTAAGGAGCTGATAGTAGGTTTGGTGATCCACCTCAGATGCAAAAACAATCTCCTTGGTCTAGCGCTAGTGAAAAGGGGACAGACTCCATTGCTGATTGGCTGATACCGACTTTAGATCACCCCGACAACTTTACTTTTTTTACATTATTTATATCAAAGATTATTTATGCTACTTTATAATAACAATGTTTCATGAGTTAATTTAAAAATGTATAGTGTAAGAATTATAAACCATACTTGCTTCTGTTCTCCTGTTTGATGCTAGGGAACACGAGAGGGAATTACCTAACGTGTCAGCCAGTAGGCGCTTGGTGGTTTAGTGAGTGGCAATATAAAAGGTGAAATACCAAAATAAAACCCTCTTTCACTGTCTGGCCTCGAGAGAGCTAACAGCGCGTCTCCTGAATCTCATTTCGACACACGAAAAAACTGCGCAACATGTAAGTCTACACTTCCCTCTTCTATTAGCTAAATAAGAAGGACTCATTATTTTCTCTACTGATATTTTGTTCCGGTGTCTCATGTTTTATTTTTCTCTGGTCATTCTATAATCGGATCTTTATTTTATTTCCTCATGTGTCCATTTCCTAAAGGTTGGTGATGTTTTCCTGTTTCATGCCTAGAAGCGTTGCAATTTTGTAACTTTCTTGTGTTACATATAATCTAATGCAGGAAGTCATACAAGAAAGCAGACGTTGCAGTTATATATTGTTCTTTTCATCTTCTTTCCAAGAGCACAATATCGGCATCTTCTTTGTACGGTTTTCCTTATTCAGCTTCACTTTTCCTCTGAGCTTGTACTGGAAAACTTCTTCCTCTCTGGCGTGTGCGTGGAGGTGAACATGGCTCAACACTGACAACACCTGGCTTTAGTATCCAACAGATATCATCCTAATGCAACATGCAACAGCTCTTCAGTGAGCTGTAGCACAAACAATAGCAGAAATCCCAACCACCATTATATTTATATGTATTTACCCAACCCCACAGACAAACAGGATGTGACACAAGGCCAATTTTACGAGAGTTTTAATAGGTTTCAATAAAGTGATTTTCCTTCTTGTAGACTGGTTGTCATACCAAGGTTAAAGAGCCCAGTATTTTCTACTATTTAACGATACCTGGAGGGATAATAATTGTGTCCATACCTCACCCGAGGGCATTAGTGCTATGTGAAATCCAGGTAGCCTCATCCAGGTTTGAACTCATGTCATCGTGCCCATTCCCAATGAAGATAACCATTACCCGACAGGTACCACTATTCTCTTTATGGATAAAATGAGATTTTAGGGTGTCACACTCAATGGGAAGATCATTCAATATCCAGTGCAATAAATGAATGCCTGCCCAAAGCATTCCCTTATGTGCTAGAGTAAAGAAAATATATATAGTTTCAAGAAATAAATATCCTCGACTGATTTGAATAAAACTTTGCATAGGATACCTGAAAGATGTTTCTCGTATTTGTTAAGTTCTTTAATGTTCTGTAAATTTACCCCAAGCAACAAAAAAAAAAAAAAAAAAAAGAAAAAAAAAAGAACACTGAAAACCTTTTAAGATAGATATTATTCTTATTTGTCTGAACTCCTTAGATGAGGCTTGTATTATTTAGATTTTTTGACTGTTGTCCTCATCTTTATTGTTATACACACAACTTTTCGGATGATCTGCCCTCCATATTTCTTCACGTGTTTCTTATCGAACTCGGGATCCTTCATGTCGGAATCCGAAACATTCACGGAACTTCGATCCGAACCCTTTATTCAATCCATTGAGGTACATTGTTCTCATTTCTTTAAGCATGACCGAGTACAAGTGTTATGATATGTTAAGTATTATTATTATTAGAATTGTTTTCGTTACATTCTTCAGATCTTGCTGATTGACTTCATAAGAAAATGTAAATAGTCTCTCTTGGCCGGCACTGATATCACAATGTAACAATATATGACCTCGCCACTCAATGGGCTCAAAAATGGAGGAAATATATACAGTGGTACCTTGCCGTGAGAGTGCTCCAACTCACGAGTTTTCCAAGTGTTAAGATATATTAAGTATTATATGATATGTCTCCTGTATTCCCGATTGAACCTGCAACCTCCAGATCATTGTCATTTAAAGCTTTATTAACTCAACGGTTATATCGTTATGTATTCATTCTACTACCAATTTCGATATAAAGCTTCGAGTTTGGCAAGAGGTTTCAGAGTAGGACAAGAAACACACGAAGAAGACCAGCCTGAAACGTTGTGTCTAAAACAATAGAGATGAGGACAACAGTGCGAAAAGTCTAAATAATACAGATTTGGATCTGTCTCTTAACATATTGTTTTTACAAATATAGGCGTATGGATGAGTTGATATATGGAGAAGTAATTATCAATATTTTTTTTTTTTTTATTTATTTTTGTCTCTATCTCTTGACAGATAACAGGATCAAGTAGAACCCAATTTTTACTCGCAGATCTATCTTTCCACATCAGATCACAACTCTTTCTTTTCGTTTTTTATCCAATTTTCTTATCAAGCAAGTAATTAGCACTACACTAGTCAGATTCATTTATTTTTTTTATCACAAATGAAAGATTCATCTAATTCAGCAAATACAAGTTTTATCGTCAAAATTGATTTAAATTCGGAGTTAATAAAAATAAAACATCAACACTTTTTTTTTTGTTTGAACATTCGAATCAAACTGTAAATTGGGTTCTTGAAAAAACGGCTTATTATCATTCTCAAGATCAAAAAATCTTTTGTCAAAAACTCAAAGTTCGGATCCTCAGATAATCACTATGACACATATTTGAATCAATCTGAAAAATCATTATCATTGGCTTCTGTCTCAATATATCGCCCTGTTGGCTGGAGTTGTAAAATAATCCGACTGCACCTCTACAGAGAGTAATACTCCCCGAATTGAGAAAATTGTTGACCGTTGGTGTTGACAGTGGTGCTTAAGGACGGAATCCCGTTGACTGACCCATCCATAACATGCTACACTTTGATCCTTATTTGGGCTAGACGGGTAGTCGGAGAGGCCACCTCTGATCAATCGGCTGATCAGGTAAAGCTCTAGCAACTATAGGAGTATCTCAACCCTTATGTCTTTATGGTAAACCCCCAACCTATTTTTATCATATATGTGCTTGAAGGTTGAGGGTCTTAGTGTCCAGGGTATGGCGTTAATCTGCATCTAGTGGTTAAGTTCAAATTTTGGAGGTCTGGGTAGCGTTGAGTATCCCTTCATTGCCATTACTCCCAAGTCCATTCTGACTTTGAATGGTAGTACCTATTAGGGTCCCATCTATAGGTTACATAGATCAAAAACTGAGTGTTAAAAATGAGTTTTTAAAAAATTGAATACCCGACAAGAACGAATAAAATAATCTTCAGCATAGAATATCCTCTTGGTTCACATGTCGTAAGATCCAACAAACCAATCAACATTTGTATCGTCTTTTTTAAAAATCTAGATGTTTATTCGTACACATTCTTCAGAACTTGGTGATTGACTTCATAAGACAATGCAAATAGTCTCTCTTGGTCGGTACTAATATTACAATGTAACAATATATGACCTGGCCACTCAATGGGTTCAAAAATGGAAGAAATATATTCAGTGGTACCTTGCATTGAGAGTGCTCAAACTTACGAGTTTTCCAAGCTATAAGCTGTCACTCTTTCGACTTTTCGCTTTGTATTCTGAGCTAAAATTTGAGGTAAGAGCGAGATTTATATACACTTATGTTAATAAGTTCACTAAAAGTCATTTAAGTTTCCAAATTTATTATGCCAAGGAAAATATTGTTTATAAAAAAATAAACATTAAAACATATTACAGCTCGTAATTCATTACATTCTATTTCATTATGTTTTATACAATACAGTGCTATTTCTTCCTATTTAAAAAAGCGTAAAAAATGGATTAATGGAATTTCAGTTTATTTCAATGTGAATACTTAATTTGATATAAGAGGATATACAAGCGAAATGAATTAAACTCGTGAGTCAAGGCACTACTGTATAGAGTCACCGCTTGAAAGATGTTAAATTACCAGTTTCCACCAAATCACCAGAGTATAGGAATAAGCCTGTTGTCTGCGTAAAAGGGTGGCCACTTAATTAAATTTATGTTCAGATTATGAAGCATATACGCAAGACTAAGCAAAGCGTTGTAAATTCTAACAAGATAAATCTCTCTATTCGCTTCTAATAATAGAAACGACATCTGTGTACTTGTAAAATATTTTAAGTCCATCAGCAAACTTGAAAAGAGTAAGCATTTTCCAAAATCAAGTGGTTTGTTCCCACGTTAAATTATATATATATATATATATATATATATATATATATATATATATATTGTTGGTATCCTTCTGTTTACTTAGGAGGATGGCAGAGTGTCCATTTTTTAAATCTGCAACTGCGTGAGTGGGTGAACAGACCAATTTTTGAATGGCAATCTCTGGAACAATGACTGCAAACAAACAGTGATGCTTGCTGGTGTTGCTGTTGTCTCTGCTTCCTTTTGGCTCTCTTTTTCCGTGGCGGCTTCTTTCCTCTCTTTTGGGCTCCTTTTCGTTCCTTGTCTGAAAAGGAGTCATCAGATTACAAGGTCTTCTGCACAAGCCTCCCATGTGTTGGTGTTAATGTGGTATGTCTTCATGTTTTTTTACAGACATCTTTAAAGCACAGGCGTGGTCTCCCTACTGGCCAGTTACCCTCTGCTAATTCGTCATACAGTAGGTCTTTGGGGATGCCGACTTTGTCCATCTTCCTGACGTGGCTCACTGATGATGCAGCCTTAACGTCGCACACTGAGCACGGCCTGCAACAGCTTGTCAGTCGACTCACGCATGCTTGCAAGTGTTACGATCAGTACAGCTGATGGCCTTGAGAGTGAGTGACAATGCTTGACCTCACTCTCACCTTGCGTTCTGGGGATGGAACGTGAGAACGGAAGTCAATAGAAGCCCTTCCGGTTTAAGGAGTAAGTAACTCAGTTAGTTGCAGGGACAGTTGCAGTTAGAACTTAGAAGCAAAGCTAGCAAGATGTGAGCTCACTGCGTGATTGTCTGGTCTGGGGTTCTACGAATAAAGTAACATCATCGTAAATAGAAGTCTTGTTGTTATTACTAAAAGCTAACAATGACACAAGGCTTCTGATAAGAAATGATCCCCGACAAAGACCCGGAGTCCACAAGAAACACCACGACAAGACCAGACCAAGATAGAAGATAGATGATAGAAGATATACCAGATACGGCCAGAAGAATAGACGACCAGCGTAAGACGTAAGAAAGTATATAAAATATATAGATATATAGTGCCGGTAAAGAGGTATGCAACATATACCTATTTGGTACCGTGACGACGCCGCTACGTTACACAAGGAATTTGGACTAAACATTGCATTTCCAACAAAGGTAATCATTACAGGATGCGTCACGTTGTGCATTATATAGAAACATTTGGATTGAACTAAAGTTTGAACAATGTTTTAAAAAGTTTTGTTAAAAATCTGTATTTCCATTCCACAAATAAAACAAAGTAAATCTTAGCAAGATACACAGTTTCAAATAATAGATCTCTGCCTTTGGCTTTTTTTGCGGAACTTTTAAATTCCCAATCACTTGGATGAACTGGTGTGTAAGCGTGCTTAATATTCATTGAGCTAAAGCCCTTGAAGACGTTTTGATTGTGTTGGCCCGATTAAAGAAACTAACAAACTTCTTAAATGGTTCATTTTTCGTTCACTGGTTTTATAGCCGCTTTAACGATCGTATTAACCAATGGCGATCGCTTCAACAACTGCATTTCACTCATCAGGATTGTTGCTCAAGTTTCGACAAACTTTTTTTTCTTTTGCCTTTGTGGAGCCAACGAAGGAACATCACTGACGGCATTTGATTGAGAATAGATAGAGAAATTTACTCTCTCAACAGATGCGTAAAATAGCAGTTAAAACAGCCATCATCGCCGACTTTTTATGTTCGGAAAAGAAAAGAAAATGAAGAGAAAAAAAGAATTTTTCGATCATTTTGAAGACGCCATTTTATTTTTTGATGCAGGCTTTTAGTTCAGCACTTTTCTTTTTGAGTTGACGCGAAAATAAGAAAAAAAAACAAAAAACATTTGTCTTTCAGTAATTGAAAAACACGTTTCAGTTAAGTTATCACTTCCTGTTTCTGAAACTAAATCCAAAGGCCATATTTTCCTCGAATTGTGTAGCGTTGGGAAAACAATGATTTTACAATATATAAGGGGGTTGGAATGGATCCGTCAGAATGAGGAATATATTATATATATATATAATATATATATATATATATATATATATACATTTGGTTGACAAAAGATATACATGAGACATGACCGACATATATATGGCGCGAAATGCCCACGTTGGTGAATATTGTAACGTCTTTCGTTTTTTGCAGTATTAAGGGTTTTTTTTGTTTTGTAAACTCATTTGACTTTCCTCTCCGACCCAAACAACTACGGGAGTGAATGAGCTCTGATGATGATTTTTGTAAAATCGAAATATTGATCAGTATCAGCTATGAATATATTATAAATTGTTTTCTTCTTTAACAGCATTGTGTGATGTTTTCATTCCACCTTTTCTTACTCATATATATATATATATATATATATATATAATATTAGAGGTGGCTCGATCAGGAAGGTCATGTCCATTGTGTATATCTATGTATCTATCAACACACACACCACACACACACACACACACACACACATATATATATTATATATATATATATATATATATATATATATATATATATATATATATAATCCTAAAGTCCAGAGAAGAAATCTTCCTTACAATATAGGAGTTTTTAAAATGAAACCTATCGCAGTTTGAAAGTTCAATGTGTACTTTTATTGTTAGAGTCACAGAGCAAATTTATACCAATTATATATATATATATATATATATATATATATATATATATATATATATATATATATATATATATATAGAGAGAGAGAGAGAGAGAGAGAGTGTGTGTGATTCATTATAAAGAACAGCTTCTTTTTTGTTAATATTCCTTAGGTTTTAATGATGAAATTCCAATAACTGTAAAAAATTATTCGTATTATAAAGCAATAATTAAAACTATAGTTTTATGTGTACATTATATATTTATGATATGACAATATATGTGTATCTAGACACCATTACACTATCTTAAAATTACATTTTCAGTTTTAGATTAAACAATTTCAGGCTTCGGTTTTGATACTTTTTGATCTCTCTTTGTATAAACATTAGGAATTCTTTTTGCCCTATAAAATAGTCTAAATATTAATAGTAGTCTTAGATAGTAAACAATCATTAGCTACAAAGAAACGTTTTATTACAACAGTATCCTTTTTTAATTGACTTGAATAAAAACAAAGAATATATCGCAGAAAATCTTCATGTTTCGCTGTAAAAATCTGTAAGAATTAATAATAAACCTTTGTTTTGAGCGTTCAATGTCTCTTTATAGAACATAAGAACATTTATTTGTGGAAATTTCATAACGTTTGCTTGATATCGAATAATATAGTTTGAATTGTTCAATTAGCGTGAAAAATCGGATGAACAAAGAATATAAATTAATGTTTTTTTGTATAATCATAAATATTTTAATTGTTCTATGTAGGAAAGTATGTGTAAAATTGTAAAAGATAATAGGAATTGCTTGAGTTTTATGGAGAAATGACATGTATGAATTATTTCTTAGACGGAAATTACGAGGGTGAGTAAAAGAAATAATGCCATTTTGTTTAGGATAGGTATAATTACCAAGACAGGAGCATGTATCATACATTAAAATGAAGCTGGTCCTCTGTTGATCACATCCCTACTTCTATGCATATTCACCGTTTCTCTCAATAGCAATTTTCCACCTGTGAATGATATCATGTATCCCTGCCCCCTAAACGTCTGTTGACTGTTCTTTGAGCCACTTCTTTAAACATATTTCCCTTCCTCGTTACTGGAATAATTTTTGCATCTCTTCGCCCATGAAAGAGGGTTCCAGAGGCAAACATTATTCCAGTGACGAGGAAGGGAAATTGTAGTGAAGAAATGGCTCAAAGAACAGTCAACAGAAGTTTACGGGGCAGGGATACATGCTCTCATTCGAAGGTGGTACATTGCTATTGAGAGAAACGGTGACTATGTGGAGAAGTAGAGATGTGATCCACAGAGGACCAGCTTTATTTTAATATATGATACATGTTCCTGTTTTGGTAATTATACCTGTCCAAAACAAAATGGCATTATTTCTTTTACTCACCCTTGTAATTTTTGGCTAAGAAATAATTCATACATGTCAGTTCTCTATAAAACTCAAGCAATTCCTATTATCTTTTACAATTTTACATATATTTTCATACATAGAACAATTAAACTATTTATGGTTATACTAAAAACATTAATTTATATTCTTTGACCCCCCTCGTATTATTCTTTTTGCTCGACATGTAAATTAATGTAGATAAAAGATTGAAAAAGAAAAGAGGAATAGTAAATGGTTTATTGACAATGTACATGTCAATTAATTATTTCTTGTCCCATTATTAAATTCTTTAAGTTCGACTTATATACGAATATGCATGGTAAATTGAAAAAGGCACTTGAAACAGAAAGATATGGATAGACAAAATATCCATAAAACTCTTTCTTAATGAGTTATTGCGTGGACGATGATTAACATTGTTTTTGTTTGACTTATATACGATTATTTATAATAGATTAGAATACTAATAGGAATGAGGAGAGTCTTGAGGGCTCTTATATGGCTTATCCATTAATTATTTCGTGGACAATAATTGATGCACGCTCTATACTCTGTACACGAATATATGGAAAATTTGATAAAATAATAGGAGTGATGAGAGGTTTTAGAAGACTTAGCAAAGAAATGCATTACTTCCCAAGAAATAATGATCATTCTGAACAATTTATATACAAGTATATCTGGTAAATCAAGGAATCCTAATAGGAATTTTGAATGCTTTGAGTGTACTCATATGAGATAAAAATTGACTATTACAGGGATAATAACTAATGTCAAATCTGTCGACTTATGTACGAGCATAGCTGGTAAATTGATAACAGTAACCCAGAACTTGAGTACTTTGACAATATTTAGCATATAATCGGGTAACGGTTATAGTATTAAATATACTAGCAAATATATGCACCCTCCGGGTGCAGGTATTTAAGTTTTAATGTAATAGAATATTGTATTAAATTAGAAAGACTAATGAAACTAAATAAGAATGCAGATAAAAAGATTTGAAACAGAGGGGGGTATAACCGAAAAATAGAACAACTGAAACTTACTCTTCCATCACTCTCGTCTTTCATTGCTATTTTTTCTAATGTAAGTATTTAGTTAAAAGAGGAAGTAAAGAATAAAATGACATTTATTTTTTCTTGTTAATGGATTTCATTTAAGGTTTATTGAAGAGATTTTTGCTTATATTCATTAAAATAAAACCAAACAGTTAGAAATCAATAATACTAAGCACATATTTATTAAAATCACATTTTTAATATCAATATGCAAATTAGCCTTCCCATTCACGCTGTAAACCGCTATTTTGTTGTATATATAAATATAATTGTATGCTGTTACTATGTACATATACTTAACAGTATTAATATTGTAAAACAATTTTATCAATAATTGAGGTTTAAATAAAAATAAATTCATGGTCAATATCAAAGAGAATTGTGACTTGAGTAGTGATTTAGTTTCGGTTACAGACAGAAAAGCACACAATCTCCATTATGATAAGATATGGTCAGCTGAGTCCAAAACGCGGACGAAGCTGTTTGCATTTCACATAAATCTGATAAATGCATAAATATATATATTTACCAACTCCTCCACACGAGCAGGATACGACACAAGGTCAATTTCTTAAGCGGAGTTCAACAGGTTTGAATTCAGAGTTTTTGTTGTGATGTTAGTTCAACAGTAAAAAAGAAGTCAAGTCGAGTTAGGGCAAAATGAGACAAGTGTATTTACAATAAGGTACAAGAACGGTTAGCTTGCCGCTAAACGGTAACAGTACAAACTTTTCACTCGGTGTCTCACTATTTATCGTGAGAACCGGTGTATATTCTCCACTGTAGGAACGGCCGGTACAATAGTTTTCCTTCTAGACTGGTTACCTAGTCATGATTAAAGAACCCAGTCTGCCCTACTATTTACCCATAGCTGGAGGGAGAGTAGGATTCATACCTTTCCCAAGGGTATTAGCGCTAAGTGAAATGCAATTACCACGTCCAGGATTTGAACTCGTGGCGACGAGTCCATTTCCCATGACATTAACCATTACATCACACACTTCCTACTGAATGTATAAATATAATATTTTCTTATCGTATCTGTTAAACCCAGTGGTTTCAATGGGGTGGCGAGCTTACTCACCACGGGGGGGGGGAGGGCCGCAAATTTCCTTTTTTAAGGGGAGCAATTGAGACTACCGTGACCTGGGACCAAATTTTTGAATTTTATCTTATTGAAATATTTATAAGGAAATTTTCTCCCTTCATTATTTTCTGCCTTTTGTTTATTTCATTTTTACTTTTCATACATGACTTGTTCTTTTGAAGCTTGTTTAAACCAATTTGTTTGTGTTTTAAGCTTCTTCTTAACCCTGTTTTGAATTAAGTGGAATAGCGTTTTAATATTAAAATTGCGAGAAAGATTAGAGCCCTTGCTTAATTGTTTGAAATGTTTAGCTAGATAAATATAGAAAGAGGAATTCAAATATGTTTTTTTTTAACTTTCAGCCATTTGGCTGTGGAATTACATATCATATAAGTTGCTTCAATTGTGGTAATAATTATCGTTGTAGGAAATGAAAATGGTGATCCGAGTTCAATCCTTGATGAGACTGTTTGCATTTCACATACCTCTAATAAAGGTAGAATCCAACTATATTCTTACAACTATGGAGCATACTGGGCTATTTACCCTTGGCATAACACCCTATCTAGTAGTTGGAGGCTCGTGGTGTAATGGTTACTTTCCTAAGAAATGGACACGTCGAAATGAGTGCATTTCACCGAGCGCTAACACTCTTAGAAAAGGTACGAATCCAACTGTCCTCCCTCCAGATATGGGTTAAATAGTAGGGCATAATGGATTCTTTAACCTTGGTATGGCAACGGTCTAAAAGAAGGAAAACTCTAAATTCAACCAAAGAGACTATCCTTTCATTAGCCAAAACTACTTTGAGTGTTCCTCCCCTGTCCCCTCCTCCTTGATTAGTCCCACAATGAGTTAGAAACAATAATAGAAAAGGTAATACCTTTGAGAAGATATGGCTTTATTTTCTCTTATACTTGTAATACATGTTTTGCATACTGTACTTATCTGTTATTATATTTTATGTCGCTGGTTTGTTTTTAATTAATGAACACAAGACTTTGTTGTATTTCTTTAGGGTTCTTTTATTTACAGTATGAATCTCAGATCAACTCAAACACGGGGAGATTTTAGTTTCTAACGGACAGAGTGCCATTGCGATTCGTCTCATTCAGCGCCCAGCCAAAAACTGATTTTCCTAAACTAAGTTTCTCACGTCCGCTCTGGTGAATTAGAACCGAGATCAAAACACTGGTTAAAATCTATCAATCAAAAACCCCTGTATTTTCCACAGAACCGTTATGTTGATTTAACTACATACACTAAAGTACGCAATTCATAGGCAAGCTATCAATTATGTAATAAAATTAATTTTTTTTAATAGTGATAATAATTTCGATATACATTACTTGATACAAGATATGTTGACTCAAAATTATTCATAACTTGTTTTGAATTATTTTCACATGATGCCATTCTTTTAAAGTGTTTACATATTCTTTTGGATTTGCACAATTTTGTGTTTCATTACCGTAAAAACAACAATAAACAGAAAACACGTCAGAATGTTGCTGTTCTCTTCAAGATTTGTAGGTTTGAAACACAAAGCATATGATCTAAGCTCTTAGTCTTTTTGGCAGCCGTTCGGCCTTACCAAAATCATAAATAAAATGAACTAAAATCAAAACAACACATAACAAAACAGTAGAAAGAGCACGAGCAAAGACAGAGAAGAGAAGCATCTCTTTATTTATCTTAGGCCTCCATCTTAAGCAAAAACGATCTAACATTTTTCATTGATTGATATTATCGTCGAAATACATGAAACTGCTATGGCGTATCAAAGAAAGCCCTCCTCCCCACTTTGAAAAATCAGACACGAGAGTGTGAGGAAGAGAAATGAAAAAAGAATAAATCATATGTTTTGTAATAGAGCGAAATGACGGCAATAATTCAGTTCGGAGTTTGAACGAAGGGGAAAGCGCATATTTATTTGGAAGACAGCTACGTAACTACTTACCATTACGGCTTTATCTTCTCTTGCTTGTTTCGAAGCCGAACAAGGCGTTTGGCAATAATTCTAAAACTTATTTCTCTCCCTATGACGTAGAGGGAGAACAGCAAATCGTAGAAAGTTGGATGAATGGATTTTTCAATTTTTCTTTCCCTCTCTCATATTTATTTAGATAACAGTACCTATAGAAAGGTACGAGGGGCATTCAATAAATAGAGGGACATTTTTGAAAAGAAACAAAAAAAAGTTTAGAATTTCTTTCAATAAATGTAAACTCCGCATTTTTTAGAATTGGTTAAAAAAAAGTAAGAAATATTTTAATATCCTCAAAATATTTATTTTGAGGACTTTTTAGAATGGCGGCAAATCGGAGTGCTCCTGACCATCAAACTATTCGGTGGCTGAGATTTGGTCTGTGATCAAACTTTTGATGTTTGGAACTTAAATTTCTCTCCCATTCTCACATATTTATTAAACAGTATTTATACAAAGCTACGAGGGTCATTCAACAAAAAATTCAACAATTTTTTTTCAAAAAAGCAAAATAATATTGGGGAATTTATAAGGAAGTACGTCCCGGTCTCCTGCCTCAAAAATTGCTACCGGTGACTATCAAAATAACGATCCCAGCTCGTAGTAATTCTTGTTTATTTATCGTAATTTGTCGTAATTGTTGTTTAGATATGAAGATGGATATCTAGTTTGGAATAGTCTGAGATAGATAGATAGATAAATAGATAAACAAACAAAATAATATAGATAGATATGAACAAATGGACATAGATAGATAGATATTTTCGACAAGTAAATGTATTGTGGGGGGTCGCTTCTTTTTTTGTCGTAATTCTTGTTTATTTAAACTAAAAACAAGACATTAAAGTAAACAAACATGAATAAAAGAAAATCTTAGTATTTAAAGTAATATAGATAAATATGAACAAATTGAGATAGATAGATATGAAGATGGATAGTTTTGAGTAGACTGAGCTGGGTTGTTATTTTAATAGTCACCGGGTTGCAATTTTTAAGGCTGGAGACCAGGACGCACTTCCTCATAAATTACCTAATATTGTTTTCAGAATGTTTCCATCGATATAAACTATACATAGTTTAGAACTGATTTATAGCAACAAATACTTTAATCTCACAAAATTATTTTGAGATTATTGAAAATGGCAGAAAATCAGAGTGCTCCAGACTTAATCAGAGGTCTGTCATCAATTTTTTTGTTCGCTGAGAAGTGAAAACTATATGAAATTTATAGTAGAATGTGCGATGTGTATGCAAGAAAAATGTTTTAGTTAGAAAATTGTTTTCAAATGGGCTAAAAATAAGTTCGCCACTTCGAGCCTGTCTCTTAAAAGGCAGTCCATGGTGTGAAAGGGGTCAATTTTTAATCAGAATTCAGAGTTGTCATTCTCCTAAATCGATTTTTATTCCAAGGGTAAAGAGCTCAGTCTGCCCTACTATGTATGCATAGTTGAACAGAGAAAAGTTGGATATATATATATCCGAAAGTTATTAGCGTTATATAAAATGCAAACAACCCCGTTCAGGAATTGAAATCGATTCACCGTGTCCATTTCCAACAACGATAACCATTAAAAAATAAACACCTCGACAAAACACTTACATAATTAAGTATTTAACAAACTCATTCACTACGGGCAGGATATGACATAATGTTAATTTCTAAGTGGAGACAAGCTGGTTTGATTCTTAGTTTTCTTCTCACAGACTGGTTGCAGTAATAAGGCTTAAATAACTGATGTTGGTTTAATGTAGAATTAATGCATATCTAACAATTTATCTATCTATCTATGAATCTATCTATCTGTTTATGTATGTATGTATCTATCTATCCATCTATCTATCTATCTATCTATCTATCTATCTATCTATGAGGTTGAGCTGTCAACTTTTCTGACAAATGGGTTGAAATATAAACATTTCAAGTAAATATCTTGGACAGCCCATAAAATTTTCAGCCGACCCTCGTATCTATATCTCTATCTATGTACATGTGTGAGTGTGTATGTCTTCGAGAATGTGTGTGGGTGTCGGCATGTATATATGTATACGAGGAAGGTAGATCAATAAACATCAATTCTGACAGAGAATTTATGGTTAGAATTTTTATCTGAAAATTTCGTTTAATTTTGTTCGATCTATGTGATCAATATTTCCCCTCAATTTAAGAAGAAGGGAAGAGTTTATGCTGACAAATACATAGATGTCTATATTTATAGGATGAAGCGTTATTATTATTATTATTGACACATTATGGACTTCTATACTCATTTGTTTGCAATACTCAAAACGTTTCGGTCAATGAATAAGGTCGGAGACCACAGCAGCCGAAAAGTTGTGAGTATAGCGACCAAGAGGAATATAACAGTCAGCATTGTAGACAATAATAATATAAATGTTTTGTGAAATCAGTACCTTTTAATTAATCGGGCCAAGACAATGATGTACACACATTAATATAATAATAATAATAATAATAATAATAATAATAATAATAATAATAATAATATGTGTGTGTGTGTGTGTGTGTGTGTGTGTGTGTCCTGGGAATGACCTTAAACTCTATCTGATGGTGAGGTTCCAGTTTTGGAGTTTTGGGGAATGTGGAGCACCCCTTCATCACCATTGCTCCCTCTGACCCAGAGTGGTAGTACCTGTTAGGGTCCCATCTATGGGTTAAATAGGAAAACATGAGTTGATAAACAAAATTGTATTATTAAGAATGAATTTATTTCACAACTTTGTCGGCATTAAATGGCCCACCGAGGTTGATATGCCATAAAACAAAACAAAACAAACAAACAAACAAATGTGTGTGTGTGTGTGTGTGTGTGTGTGTGTTGTGTGTGTGTGATGGAAGTGAATCCGACGGTATATAGTATAGTAAGAAATTTGAAAAAACTGGTTTAAATAAAATAAATAACGCGCAACTACACACACAAAAACACCTAAAAATGCTCAATGTCATTTCTCGACACACACACACACACACACACACACACACACACACACACACACACACACACACACACACACACCATAAAAGAAGAATATTTGACGTTATATTTTTAAACCGTCTACCTTTCAACGTTCCTTCTTCAAACTTCAAATTTTGAACAAGGACTATCGCAGTTTTTCTCGTTAATCTGTGATTTTTTTAATACTTTTCCTTATATCAACAAATGCCCTGAAGAAGATCTACTTAACAGATCGAAACACTGCAGCGTCGAAAATAAACTTACCACTTATTTTATTTAAACCTGTGTTTTTTCAAATTTCTTACTATACTATGTATATATATATATATATATATATATATATATATATATATATATATATATATATATATATAAAGATAAAAGGTGGCTTACCAGTGAATATGGGCACAATCGTTGGTAAGTGCAAAATTCAGGGGTTAAGTCAGCGATATAACAAATACAAAGTGCTCAATACGAAGTAGATCAAATTTATTATAAAATGGATACAATATGGTTAAATCCATTGAATTAATCGAGGTACCGATTAATTCAGTGGATTTAACCCTGAAGATCCTTGTGGTGAAACCCGAGTAGGTTTCTATTGTATCCATTTTAATATATATATATATATTATCAAGTCGTGCTGACAGCACAGGTTTCCTTGACTTATCTCTCACCAACCATAGTCATCACTCCCGTTACGACCTCAGATCGGTGTGCAGTGTCTGCATAGACGTGATTAATATGTTTTTGCTGGTCGGCCAACACTAGTGTGACCATGTGTAGGAGTCTACATGAGAACTTCACCTATGAGTTTGTCCTTATTTCTTCAGAAGTGCCGATCATATTCGTTTTACATGGATGGTTTGTGTGATAGGAAGTAAGTGGCCGTATAGCTGTTGTTTTCTGATGTGATTCATTCAGGATTTATTCAAAATTGCACGCAGTATTCATGTGTAGTTCCATCTAGCTTTTTCCCAAGTGGTTTAGCTTTACAATAATACTGATACGGCTACATATTTTATCAGAGATCTGACTTCGATATGATCGATAACCTGTCTATGGCAGTCTATAAGTAAAAGTAAAGTAAAGTCGTCGGGGTGGCCTAATGTCGGTATGAGCCATACGGCGAGGGGGTCTATCCCCTTTTCACAAGCGCTAGACCAAGGAGATTGTTTTTTTGCGTCTGAGGTAGGGCGCCACACCTACCATCAGCTTATTACTTTACCGCAGAGATCCCTGTGCTACTCATACGTTGAGTTGACGAGGGCCGCTATCGAACTAGAAACCTTCTGGATTCTAGCCGAACACTCTACGACTGAGCAAATATTTATATCTACATCACTTTCTGAAGATGGGACATTGCTTCTTAAGTATGTGAACTGGTTAATAATTTCAGGGGTTTTATTTAGATCACAGAAATTATGGTTTATTTGAGATTACATAGAGGTTAATGCTCTTCCATATAAGTAATGTGTCTGTCCTGAAGATGATCTGAAGTTTTCAAGCACGGTATTTTTATTTGCTTTATTTCATCTAAAAAAATTTGAAAATGTATATTCCCTACATGTAAACCAAAGATATGGGAACATTTGTGTTGACTTATTAAAACAATTAAAAAGCACTGTATATATTTTTTCATTCAACAAATTTCTTCAACATTTTTCGAATTTATTTTTCTCACCTGTTCACACACACACACACACATATATATATATATATATATATATATATATATATATGCATATATAAAGATATACTTATTATTTACATAGTATAGAGCACTCTTTACTTATTAGCGGTTTTTATATATATATATATATATATATATATATATATATATATATATATATATATAAATTGTTTTTCTTTTGGCCAAGTATTATAGTATCAACCGATTATTTTCGGCTGGTAGGACTATCTTGGTCTTTTCTTTTTTTTTAAAAAAATTTTTTTCTCCCCAGGTAATGTTTGGCAGTATATTTTTACAATCAAAATATTTGCCGGGGTTTTTCTTACTGCAAGGGTTTACCAACAAGTTTGGTATATATATATATATATATATATATATATAGTAAATGAAGAAAAAACTCTAAACTTGCTTCATTGCAATAATTTATTTCAAACGTATTAATACGGCATTTTCAGGTAATCACAAGAACATGACTCTTACTTCTTGTGATTACCTGAAGATGCCGTATTAATACGGTTGAAATAAATTACTGTAATAAAGCAAGTTTAGAGTTTTTTTCATTTACTAAATATCTTCTGTCCTTTACACACTGGTATTAGGCACATTGAGCTCTCCTTATTGTCTACCTGCATCAGCTTGGTTAAACCACACTTGGAAAGATCCTACTGAAAAAATATATATATATGGCTCTGTGTGTGTGTCAGTAAAGAAGCAATAGAAAGTCATTCATCTGCATTTGACCTAGTACAAACTGTGTCAATTAATGTTAATCAGTGTTTAAGCTTTTGCGTCTTCTAGAAAAGCAGTGTCCAGCAGGTTAATCTCACAGATCATTACAACTGCAGTGAATTCGATCCAGATGTGTTGCCATCTGTTATACGAAGTTAACTTAGTAAGCATAAAAGTTAGCAAACTTAATAATTACGTCAAATTCATTTTTAGATAAAGCTTTCCCAATAAGTAATCTACATTTATTTTTTTATGTCTTACACTGCAGTTCAAAACTTCCTGGAATTTTTACCAAATGTCTTACACTGCAGTATCAAAACTTCCTGGAATTTTTACCAATATGATGGGAGATTTCAAATCTTTCTCTTAACCTCAGAACCCATTCTATTCAAATAAAGTTATATTATTATTGTAATCTATGTCCTTCTACCAGCAGTCGTGGACAGAAAGGCTTGGCACGATTTTATCCGTACTAAGAAAAGTGTTTCTGTCCACGTATCCCATTTAAATAGAATGTACCGCGCATTTGACTGGTTGTTAGCGCCAGCCAATCAGATGAAGGAATTAGAATTTTACAATTGTCCTAAAGAATAAAAAATCAAACGTCTTTTAACGTCTAATGATGGTGGAGTATCATAATTTGATCAACTCTAATAGGGTCAGCATGATGACGGAAGTCTGATGTTGGAAGACCCGAAACTTCCCAATGAACCATGCATATAATATCACTGACGACATCCACCAGCACCCCAAATGTAGGAGCGTATATTTAAAGAAATGAACTAACCATCGGTATTTTTACTTTGCTTGGGTGTGGTAGGCGTAGGATCACAGTGTTGGGAGAGTCGCTACGAGCGGGTTCAAGTAGGCAAATAATTAAGTCATATATTGTTAAATTTGATCATTTTAACGTTACATTGAAACTTTATTTAAACACGGATGGCTAAGCAATTCTGTTTGCGATATTTTCGTTATTTTTGTTCCTTTATTATTACATCTATCTTTAGTGTTTTTTAATTTACTTGATCACTTCCTTATGTTTAAATCCATAATTAAAGAAAAAGTAAAGTTGACGTAGTAGCCTATTGTTGGTATCAGCTGGATAGCGAGAGAGTCTATCCCCTTTTCGGCACTGCTAGACCAGATATATTGTTTTGCATCGGTGGTGGTGCTCTACACCTACCATCAACCCCCGTTTTACCACACTGATCCAAGCTGTGCTACTCATGCTCTGAGTTTGTGAGGGCGAATATCAAACCCGAAACTTTGTGGTTCCGAGGTGGTTGCTATACCGACTGAACTAAACCTTCCAAACTCGTATGGTTAATACAGGAAACAATTATTTAGATTTTGAGAAATCTTTATTTTTCCTAAAGGCCGTTTACAGTGATAGTAATAGATATAGAGGATATTCAATATGAAATGTAATAGAAATAACAGTCGAAAATGCCTTGATAACAGCTTCCGGTGAATAATTACGAGTTAGCTCAGTACCTTACTTCATGTTCATGTGTATGTGCAAACGTATGTACACAAATACAGACATACATATAAACACATAGAGAAGTATATATATATATATATATAAATATATATATATTACAATATAGGTACAAGTGATAACCTACTCGAGTTTGACCATAAGAAACTTCAGGGTTAAATCCACTGAATTATCGAGATACCGATTAATTGCAGTCGACTACACGTGTGTGTTCATCTTGTACCTATATTGTAATAAATTTGCTCTACTA
>CM042137.1:17872066-17897066 GCA_023376005.1 Doryteuthis pealeii
TATTTTGTGAGGAGATGAACTTACATAGATTTATTATGCACATGAATATCCTTGAATGTTCAAGAACAGACTGCCACCGACGCCATTGTTGTACGTGCGGTAACCAAAGCGAGTGTGTAACATTACAACCAGTCGCCATTTTTTAAGTTGTATTTGTTCTGTATCTTACTCTGTTTTGCCTTCATCCTTTTTCTTTGAAAACCCTTTTTTTTATTTGTTTGTTTCTTGGCTTTATGTGCGCAGATTTTATATTCAGCTTCTTTTTCTGCATTTCTTTCCATTCTTTTTTATTGCCACTTTTTCCCCCTTTTTACCTCCGTTCTTTTTATTCGCCATTTTCTACCATTTTCTTTTCCTTTTTCTCTTTCTTCCTTTTACCGATTTTGCTTTTGCTTTTTTTCGTATATTTCCTTTTTTTCTCTTTTACATTTGTTTCTTATTAATCGAATTCTTTCGTCGTGTTTCCTTTTTTTTCTTCTTCTTTCAACTCTTTGTTTTCTCTAGCTTTTTTTTCCCCATTTTGTTCGTTCCTTCTTTATTTCTTCTCCTTTATATTAAACTTACTTTATGGTACACTCTGTTCCCCCACAAATACATTAGTCTTCTCCTTTTCCGCCTGGTATATTTTCCGAGTCGGGTATCTAGATTCGTGGTTAGTAATGGACCTTGTATGCTAATGTTTTAAGTTAACTTCTACATACAGCGGTCTTTCATTATTCTGTAGCAATATATTCCTAGAGTTTCGGAAGATGCGTTAAACTTTTTAGCTAGTACGAAAAGCTAACCATACGTATATTATATACTTGGTATAGTCATAACTTAGTCACGTTATGAAATAATCAAATGTTACTAGTAATAACTAATAATAAAATTGAATAATTATAATACCAAGTTGTAAAAATATATTGTAAGCTGAAATATGTTTTCTGAACAATTGTGAGTTCATGAGAATTCTCATTCGGTAAACGTTTTTAGCTTGATGTCTTCATGAGACAATTAAATAAAACATTAATTTATTTAATCGGAACAATTCATTGAATGAATTCAGTTTAGAAATGTATTTAATTTGTAGATAAATTAGTCGTCCTCAACAGAATAAAATTTTAAAATTTTATGAAATCTTCAATAGCAAAAAATATGTTCCACGGTATTCATATTAGCCAACTAGGGAGACAGATTGTAATGGCAATTAAGGGTTACTTTACCATTCTCAGAGATTCAGAATTGTAGTCTCACCACCTGATTTATTTAGGTTTGTATTGTGTCCTGTATATGACGTTACATTGCATCTAATGGTGAAGTTCCAATTTTGGAGTCCTTGGGTGTGTGAAGTACCCCTTCATCACCATTATTCCCAGTTCCACTCTGACTTGGAGTGGTAGGACATGTTAGGGTCATATTCATGGATTAAATAGAAAAATAGTTTTAAAAATGTGTAATTAAGAAAGAAAAATGAGTTTAAAAGCAACTTTTAATACTCAGAATAATGAATAAGGTAAAAACGCCTTCGGCTCAATAATTCTAAGGTTTACATGCTGTAAAATCCAACAGACCAACTTAGGTTTGTATTTTCCCAACCTTTTCGCAACTGATATGATGGGACTCCAGATCTTTTTTGTTAGATATCAATGGCTGGTACGAATTCAGAATTTTCCTTCTCTATGGAAAGTTGTCCTATAGGGGTTTAAGAGCCCAGTCTGCCATACTATTCACAAATACTGGGAATGAATAAGCATTTCATGCTTTTTCCAGTGGCATTAGCTTGAAGTGAAATACAAAAGGCCTCGACCAGGACTTGACCTCGGATCGTCGAGGTCATTTCCTACAACGATAATTATTACGCTAGATGCCCCGCTTAAAAAAAATCTGCTGTATTATTCTTTTGTAACGCTTCATTTATTTTAGTTTTGTTTTCTCTGATTAAGTTTACACACACTTTCCTCTTTTTTATTATTTTTTACCGCACATTCACTAGTGCGAGTTTTTATTTACTATGGTAGCTTTGTATCGAGTCTTCAGAGCCCAGTCTGTCCTACTATTCACTATTAGCTGTAGTAGAGAATAGGGACATTCATGCCTTTTCTAGGGGCATCAGAGCGAAGTGCAAACAGTCTCACCCTGGATTTGAACTTCGGTTACAGAGGTCATTTCCTACAACGATAACCAACACGCCAGACGCCTTTATTTTAAGGTCGCTGCCTGTTTTATTTACTGTTTTCTTTTCCCTGCGTTGGTTTACACATATTTACTCATTTCATTTTTTATTTTTTATTTCTTCATCTTTTTTTTACTGATTCAGCATTCCTTCTTCTTATTTCTTTCCGTCAGGTTTTTATTCTTTCATTATTTCTCGCACTCCCTTTTTATTCTTTTTTTCCTTTCTTTCCTCGTTCTTTTTATAACTTATTAGTTTTTAACGGTCTCCCTATTTCTTTCTCTACTTTCGTCTTTGTTTTCTTTCTTCTCTCTCTTACTTCTCCTTTTGGGTATCACTGACAATCAGATTGGACGTGTACTAACCTGGCTCCGTCATCAAATCCACACACTTTAAAGTGATGAAAAGACTTCAAGTCAAAGTATCGCATCATGCTACAAGGACAAAACACCTGATCCATTCCCAAAACCATACGCACGGAGAACAATGTCCATAATTATGTGACTTCCTCTTAGATTGGAATCAACTTTACTAAACTAAATATATATATATATATATATTTCACTCACACACACACACACACACACACACACACCACATATATATATATATATATATATATATATATATATATATATATATATTTGTGTGTCTGTGTCTGTGTGTCTCTGTATGTGTACATACACGTAACATAAAAATGTTCATAACTAAACTAACAATAACAAAAAAAACATATGCAAGCAACTAACATCAAAAGTTCATGTTAGAACAGGAGGTGGGTTAAATTTTAGGTAGCGGACATGAATACCGAAAGGGGTGGGTGTTTCCCGGTGGAAAACTTGTGATATTGTAAAAAGTAGCTGGCACCTTTAAAGGCGAGGTAATTGTTAAAATGAGGTAGCCAAGCGAGTGCTGGTAGTATTAGTATTTTTGTAATATAGCCATTGTAGTTTTTCTAGACAATAACAAAATAAATAAGATTATTCTAATTAATTATTATTCTGATAAATCCATTCCACTCTATTACATTTCGATATGGCACACATGAATGAGCTGTATATCTTCATTAAATTCTAAAAGGACCAGATTGATTAAGCTAAATGTTAGAATTAATCGAAAAAATTACATGATGACATGCATTTAAAAAAATGAAATATTTTACTACAAATTATTTTAATTCATTATCTAGATGTATAAATACATTATTTATATCATATCTACATCAAGATAATAAATGCTATGCTTAATTAATTATTACTAGATAATTTTTACAATAGCATGATTTTTCATTTAGGCACCGCCATATTTTCGGCATAAATTTCAATGCCTAAACTTTTGCCTAGTTAAAGATTGTAGAATTTTTAACCGTGTTAATTTTGTTATTATTTTGATAACTGTAAGATGGTAACATGTTTACCCTAAAGTTACTTTACAGTAATACAAGTTTATAAACACAGTAATATCTTCGCCAAAACATAGTAATGTTGCGTTCGTCACATAGATCTGTTTGAAATTTGATAGTATGTGATATGAATGCTTCACGTCTAATATCTCTGTGTGTATTGTTTTTTGTTAAAATTAGTTACTCGAAAGTTTAAAAATTATTATATTATAATCATATAATTAATTGCAAAAAATATGACTTCAGCATTAAATATTATAACAAAGGTTAGTATGCCATAGAACCAACCACCCAACCAACCAACCAAACAAACAAACAAACAAACAAACAAACAAACAAACAAACAAACAACCATCCCGTGTTATTGCAGCTTGCATATAGCTTTTGGATCTTTTTAACATTTCATTTATTAAAAAGAAATATTGGTTTCGTTTTCTAAATTTATTGGAGAAATTATTGCAGCTGCTCCACGTCGATTAACGTCAGAATTTTTTAATCAAAAACTGGCTGTAATAAGGAAAAAAAGAGTGACATGGTAAAAAGAAAGATTTCAAGAATCCTTTCCAGAAGCCATTCTACGAAGTCATCAAAAATAGGTGAGATAGAAATAAATAGATAAATAATATAAAATAAATGAATAAATAAAATTAAAATAGAATTAAAATAAAATAGAAACCATAAAACAGGATCGGTAAAGAATATGCTACGTTCAGGTTGGCCAAAAACTGGAATCAGCTAAAAAACATTCAAAGAGTTGGAGAATCGTCTGGCAGCAGTCCGAGAAATACTAAAGTTACGAAATCTCAATAATGATGATCAGAATAGACGAACTTTGCAATTAGTACCTAAATTAATATAATCTTACTGGTGTTTTTTAAGATCGGGTTGATTAGACTGTTGAATCTCAATTCAAACTGACTAGAAGTGTGAATAAGTATAACTCTATTTAAATACTGGTTGTCACCGGTACCTCAGTAAATATTAACCTGAACAAAATATTAGCATTAAAGATCACAATTTGAAACTATATAAGTGTATGTAAAGAAATTATCTTTTCACTCCTTGCAAGTGTTTAATAAAAGCGTAAGCTGGTGGTCTTTCACTGAAATCTGACAGCAAGTCTCCTCAAGTCTACAGGACACTTCTGAATATTCAAGTCGATCTTAACAATGCTGTAGTTTGGGTGGTCTCGATTCTTCCTCTGATTTCTAATTCACCCTAATTCTTTTCTAGACCTTTGGGGACCGTTTCAAGGGCACCAATTACAATTGGCACGACCTATATCTTCATGTTCCACAGTTTTCTCAGTTCGTTGGCAATGTCCAAGTATTTGTCTATCTCTTCGGTTTCTATCACTTCCACTCGGTGGTAAGTCGGGACGGCAAAATACACGAGATGATACGTTCTCTTCTTGTTGTTAATTTTTATTTTTTTTTTGGTTATTGGTTTTATATTTTTATAAGGTTTTAATTCAATTTTTGAATATATCATTTTTTTATATACTTGTATTCTTATTTAGCATCCCTTATGGTTTTCCATTGGTAAAATGTTTTTAATCCTCCTCTCGAAAAAAAACAGGGCGTGCATTTTATTGAACTTGCTGGTGTTCACCAATTTACCTTTATAAAAAAACGTGCGCTCAGTCGTACAATAATCCGTACAGACAGACAGAACCGTTCTTATATATATATATATATATATATATATATATATATATATATATATAATGTGTATGGTTGGCACTAGTATACGAGAAAAAAGTTATAGTAATGTTACAAGATGCGTATATATTATCCTGACTTTTGTGAGCTAGGACTACTAATGGAAGGTGGAGGAAGAAATAAATAAATAAGAGATGATAAAGGTTAAAAAATAGTGATGAGCCAAAACAGGATGAACGATGATTTGACCGTAGCGTGACCCCGAACTGAGAATTGAGTGGCAAGCGGAAGTCGGGTGTTGACCGCGACCGGAAGTCGGGTGTTGACCGGAAGTCACGTGGTGACGTGGAACAACGAAGAAAGGGATCGGCCTCCTTTTGCTTTCGGACGTCGTAGGGTACGGACCTGACCTTGGGTCCCTTATGGGATCACAGTACTCTAGTAGTGTTCTCTCTCTCTTTCTCTCTGCCTTTCCTCCTCTCCGATACAGCATACGAGACGAACCTACCCTGGAAATAAAGGCCAGCAGATGTGACGACATATTTCTCGTGTTATAATTTCTATCAACGCCATTTTAGCACTGTGAATTTTGAGGCACGTGGACGACACCCGCTATACAATATACGCCGCCGCCACGTGACAGTTATCGTTGTAGTACACCGGAAAAAAAGGACAACGTTACTTATATCATTTTGGTACCGTGAAAATATACCACAACGGTACAGTAATCCAACGTACAGTGTTATTAGAAGTGTGCTCAATATCTGTGATAGTGCGTTGATAGTTGAATGAAGTGACAAATAAGTTTTAGCTTTTATTCATTTATTTGGGAACGATATTATTACCAATGGTTTCCTGGTAAAAGCATTCATCAGGTAAACGAAATATTTTTTTTTAAATGACAGAAATGGTGTACATAGTCATTTGACCATTTACACAATTTCTGTCATTTAAAAAAACTATAAAACTATTTCGTTTACCTGATGAATGCTTTTAGCAGGAAACCATTGGTAATAATATCGTTCCCAAATAAATGAATAAAAGCTAAAACTTTTATTTGTCACTTCATTCAACTACATATATATATATATATATATATATATATATATAATATATATATATATATATATATGAGTAAGAAAAGGCGGAATGAAAACATCACACAATGCTGTTAAAAGAAGAAAACAATTTATAATAATTTTCTTCTTTTAACAGCATTGTGTGATGTTTTCATTCCACCTTTTCTTACTCATATTGTCGGATTAATTTCCTTTCTTTTAACTTATATATAATATATATATATATATATATATATATATATAGGCGACTTTAACAAAGTTTAACCGGTTTAGCTCAAGGCATTACTCGTCTGTTGTTTACAGACTCGAGTTCTCTAGTCTAATAATTTAATAATGTAAGTATTTATCAGTAAAAATGTTCGCTTCCTACTAACAGCTAAGAACAACCGAGAGGGAAGATGTCGGACTGCTGATAAGTCAGTCAGGTTTCACTCTCGGCTAGAAGTAATTATGTCTAGCCACACTTATGAGACGTAAACGTCGATACACTGTGTCTTGTGGACAACTATATATATATATATATATATATATATATATATATATATATATATATATATTTTTTTTTTTGAAGGCGTAATAATGCACATTTATGTTTTAAAAACATATTTAATTTCTTTCTTTTTTTCTTTTTTTTTTTTGAGTCCTTAATATTTTCAGGCAAATGCCTATCTTCAGAGGATCGAAACATTTTTTTTTTTAATTAAGAAAAAAAAGAAATAAATTAAATATGTTTTTTAAACATAAATGTGCATTATTACGCCTTGAAAAATATATTATTACATTTTAATTAATGCTTCGAACTCACTATAAAAAATGATCTAAAAATCTTTATTTATATATATATATATATATATATGTGTGTGTGTGTGTGTGTGTGTGTGTGTGTGTGTTATGTTCTTGTGAATGTTGCTTGTTTGGTCTTTTTAAAGCACTGGAAAAAGATCAAAAAACAAGAAAAACAAAACAAAAATCAGATTTGTTATATATTCAACCGTTGCTCTGGTTCTGGTTTAATCTATTCCGATATTTCGTGTGAATATTCACCCTTTCTCAAGGTATGTCCGACGGTCTGGAGAGAAAAAATGCATTGTTGAACATGAGGGCCAAAAAATAATTAAATGAAGTGGACGGATTTGGCGTTCTTTTAGCCGCTAATTTTCTTTCGATATATATATATATATATATATATATATATATATATATATATATATATATATATATAGCATTATTGTTTTAGTACACATCAGTTTATCTAATAAATCTTAGATTTATCATTAGCGTTATGTGAAATGCAAATAGCCACGTCCAGCATTTGAAAATGTGTCCATTTTTTACGACGGTGACTATTACACTATATTCATCCACATTTCACCCTTCGCCTCAACGCAGATAGACATACAGTCATACGGAATCTTTTTTTATACATAGATGTAAAATGTAATGGAAATTTGACAAATATATAAATGTAAGCACCGAGTAGGGAGCAGAAATCTGATGACTTAAGAGAAATCTGAATTTAAAAAGACGGAACTCGAGTCATTAATAAAAAGCAAAATAAAAACAATTAGTTATGAACATATGTTTAGAATTATATCAACTTTAGAGAAAAAAACGGGTTCGCATAAAAAGAGGCACATTCTACAAATACTGATTACAGTGTGGAAAACAAATTGGACTTTTAGATCGTCAAACTATTACTACATTCAGACAATCTTAAAATACTAATAAGTAACTGTACATTATATTTTATATATTCATATTTATATTTTTTTAAATATTATATATGTGGGCTAGTGGTTAGAGTCGTGGAAAATGGACTCGTCGATTCGAGTTCAATTCCTAGACGAAGCTGTTGGCATTTCACATAGCGCTAATACCCTTGGGAAAGGTATGAATCCATATATTCTCCCTTCTGCTATGGGTTAATAATAGGGCAGACTGGGCTCTTCAGCCTTGGGTAGGTAACCAGTCTGGGAGAGGGATAACTCTGAATTCAAAATTCCTGAGGTCGGTCGTTGATTGGGTTTGTGGCAACCCTTGATGCCCCAATTCTTTTCTATCGACTGTACTAAAAAGTGTACATTTTTTTATTATTATAATATTTAAATAATTAGAACGTAGATTTATTGTAAATACTCGTGGCGTATAGTGTAACTCTATAGTTTTAAACGTCTTTTTATTATATTTACATAAGTAAAACGTATGTTATTGTATATATTCGATGCGTATTTGCAAATCTTATATATTTAAAATGTTTTTATGTTTTTAATATGTAGAACGTGGTTTTGTTGCAAATCCCCGTAATGTTTAAAAGGGTTTTTAATGGCGGAATAAGTAGGCCGTAGTTTCGTAGTAAATAATCGTTGCGTTTTGTAAAAACAGTATGATCTTTTTTTTCGTATGTTTGAATGAGTAGAACTTATTTTGATTCATCTAATTTTAGTGTATGCAAGATAAATGAAAAAGAAAAAAACTCTCTCTTGTAAATAAATCATAGGAGGAAAATTAATAAAGAGGGGAATAGAAAAAATAAAAAGAGAAAACCCTCTTACAACCTGTTCTTCCTGGTAGTGAGACAATAATTCATTTATAGAATAAGAACTCCATTGCAATGGTTGGGGGTCACATGACCAGTAATATAAAACGATGGTCAACAGAAGGTGAGGTTAGTGAAAGCCAGTTGCTGAGGGGAGAGTCGGGGTTTGATCAGTCCCGATTGGTCTACTGGGGGAGGAATTCCGATGTTAAAAGACCAGAAATTTCCAGTGACCCCAAGGATACAACATCACTGAGGACTCACCCCTCAATCATCTAATAGATGTATTTTGGGAAATTTGTTTTCAAAAAGTTATATAAAACCGACTAATAATAATCCTTAGTAAACAATTCTAGCTTTAAGTAACTATTCTTAGTTCAAATCATTTGCATTTATATGACATCGAGTATTCTTATGTAATACAAATGATTTTCAAAACAGATCTATTTGACCCATAGATGGAGCCCTAAGATGTACCACCATTCCAGATCAGAGTTGACCTAGGAGTAATGACAATGATGAAGTATTCCTTAGACTTCCAGGACTGGAGCCTCGTCACCAGATGTAGTTTACAAGAAGGTATAAAACAAAACTTTGTTAAAAAAAATAACCCAAGGGTTGACATGCCGTAAAATCCAACCAATTAACAAAGTGTCTGAAAAAGAATATGTATGTCTGTGTTTTTATCTATGTGAGTGCACATTTCTTTTTCGTAATTTACTGTTAAAGCGTTTGGACTAGGGTCAGTAAATAGGAAAATGAGTTTAGTATGTTTTTGTCTACATATGTTGCAATTAACCTAGACTCCAACAAAAAGGAATTCAAAGATGAGATTTGCAATCTCCTGTCTGATGTTTTGTGAATGAACGTCGATAAATAATGGCAGTAATTCCAGAATTTAGTTGAATAACATTAAATGACTAAATGGGTCAAATAGTTCATAAAAAGTATGTTAATTAAATTACGGATGCGTTTTTAATTAAACAAAAAAAATATTAGTACTAGTTTTTTTACCCTTTCCCTCAGGGAGAGATGTGTGAGTAAGCAAAAAAACTCAAATTAATATTTCATCATTATATTACCAGCCAGATATTCTTTTCAATGATTAAAAAGTATCATAGTTGTTTGTTTTTAATTTTATATCTACTTAACTTATAGATGATAGTTTGGTTTAGTTTGTTTGTTTAATTACATATCAGTCTTTGATATGTTTAATGACATATCAACCATTGTGGGTTATCTAATGACTAAGGCATTCTCATTACTTATTTAATGCGAAATCCACCCTTGCAGAAGAACACTAGTGGTATTATCTAACATTTTACGGGGATATTAGTCTGAAAGTGAAAGTAATAGTGTGACTGGAGTTCGAAGACGCTATGATATTAAAGTCCAGCACGTTCTCCACTACGACACACACGCACACGCACACACAAATTGTAGTAGACGTTACTTTCAATCTCATCACATGAAATCTTGAGCCTTCTATGAAACCAAATGCAAACCCCATACATGTTAACCCCGGGTCTAAACACCCGCCCTCGATGATTAAGAAAATCCCAGATTTAGTAGAATACAGAATTAGTAAAAAGTATTCTAACCAGCAAATTCTCGATAACGTTAGCGATATTTATATAAAGCACTATATAATAGCGGGTGTACTATAACAAAGAGCAAAAGAACGAAAAACTAAACAGGAAAAAAACAAACAGAAATAGAAGGATTATGTGGTATAACTCACCATTCAACCTACAGTTAATAACGAAAATAGATAAGATATTTCTAAATTTAATCAACAAACATTTCCCAGTTAACCACACTCTACACAAAATCTTTAATAGGAACAACCTAAAGAACAGTTTCTTCAGTATAGATGATATATAAAGGATAATTAAAAAACATAATAACAAAATAATTAAAAACCACACAAATGATAGCAATAAGGAAAAACACAGAAAGAAAAACTGCAGTTGCCGAAACCCGGATATGTGCCCGGTAAATGGCAAGTGTTTGACGAAAGGTGTAATTTACCTTGCATTGATAACGTCAACACAGAAACTAGACCTTATTAAATTCTATGTGCGTTGTACAAAATCAGAATTTAAAACTAGTTTTGCAAGCCATAAACTCTCATTTTCAAATTATAAACTAAAAAATATAACACCCTTAGCTAGCCATGTTTGGAACTTAAAGAATCAATATAGGATACCAATTATTAGTTGGGAATTTTAAAGAGATTCAATATCTGCCGAAGTTTGACTGATTCGTGTTTCTCATGTTCACAAGAAAAGTTAGCGATAATCAGATTCCCGGATAAGAAAAATCTACTAAATAGAAAAGATGCTTCCATAAAATTCATAACACATTAATGTATTATTAAGATTAATATAGATATAATATAAGATATATATTAATTATTATTTAAAAAAAAAAGAAAGAATACAATTAAAATGAAATAGACTTACCAGAAGACTTTAACCCTAGTTGTATACACAGATAGGATATTAATAATAGAAAAAAGGGATGTGAGTTGAAGATAGATGACAGACAGAATTAGAAATTACTTTTGCCTGATAAACGTATGGAAAACTAATCTTTAATGTCAAAGGGAAACCGTTTAGATGTAAAAACTAAAGTTCATACTAATTACAAGACAGAGAGAAATAGAAATATTTCTAAACCAGACAAGTATATTTCAAATGTAGCTACCTATGATTTTTTAGTTCTCCTGAGGAATGTGTACCTTGAACACCGAAACCATGGTAGAGGGAAAAACTTTTTTCTACAACTATATATATACATATACAACTATATATATATATATAATATATATATATATATATATATATATATATATATATGATGAGTAAAGAAATAACAAAAGACTTAGAGATTTAGCATTATAGTCTATTTCAGGGGGCTTAGACAAATAGTCTAAATCTTCTGACATATCAGGTGCGAATGATGAAATTTTTTTATTACTTTAAAGGCATTTGAAAACAGATTTTTATTTATATATTTTTTAAATTTTTTAGAATTTTGTAGTCCTGCGATATGAATTCCAAATGAAATCCTTGATGTTGCAAAAAAAGATGAGTCTTTTGTTATTTCTTTACTCATATATTTGCTCTGAGACATTAAGAGCACACATTGAGCTCTCAAACGGCGACTTGGTTTTGTTTAAATAAATCTCTTGTGTCGTAAGGAAGATTTCTTCTCTGGACTTTTGGATTATATATATATATATATATATATATATATATATATTGTGTGTGTGTGTGTGTGTGTGTGTGTGTATGTGTGTGTGTGTGTGTGTGTAAACACATTAAATTCATCAGATGTTCTGATTAAATATTATTCTTAATTTTTCTTACGATAAAAAAAATCCCCAAATTAAGATTTTCCCAAATATCTTTTTGCTTTATTTTATTCATTTAAACGCCATAATTTACGAAGCGCAACAAACGAAGATATTTTTTCAAATTGCATTTTAAAATATCGCCACATTGTGTCTTTCAAAATATATTCCAGTTTAAATGTTCGTATTATTCCCGTAAATTTCATAATCCCTAATGACGTGCTGGCAAACCTAATAGACTGCGACATCGTAACAGAGTCCAACTCAAGACATGCTACAACGTTCATTATCACAGTTATAACCTTGCGAACGAACCCCCTTATCCCGCAGCTATAAGATTAATAGTATCACTACTGTCCATCGATGAGGAAGGCACTCCATCTCTCTATATTGGTCAGTAAGCTAGTCTCCCAGTTCAATTACTACTGAATAGCGAGTTCGATCCTCACGGGATGCTGCAGACTTGGGATATTGTGTCACATCCTACCAATAGCAAACAAATTGAGTATACCCACTTTCCTTTTACAAGAATGAATTTGGCATAACCCTTAAAGGTTGAAATGCCATTATACAATGAAACCAAACCTACCGAATAAGGATCAACAAATATAATTTGTGTAAATTACATTTTTTAAATCCTCAAATTGTGTTTTTCAAGAGTATCTCTTGGCTTAAAAGTTTATTTTATTAAGTTAAATTTCCTAACTCATAGCAAACTAAGACACATGTTTAAAAAATTATATTAATAGCTAATAAATTGCCGACTTTGTGGGTTTATGAATTTAAAAGCACATTAAATGCTTCAGAACTTTCAAATAAAACTTCTTTGTAATTTAATTGTAGGGTAGGAAACAAAATCCCCGACTTATGTTTTCCAGACATATTATACAATACCGATTACAGCGAAAAAATATTTTTGTAGTTTCAGATTGTCAAACCGTTGCGACATTTCAAGGATCTTAAAAGATTACTAAAAATTCCTTATATATTACGTTTACATAAGCGTATCTGAAAGTGTGTATTTCTGTCTGTGTGTGCATGTGTGGTTCTTTTTGGTAATTTACTGCCACGGGCTCGAAGGTTTCAGTCTGACTAGCAGGCAGTTGATAGGTTCAGACATTGTGGGTGCCCGTGTCGCATTACAAAACTGAACCTATCCATATGTTTGTGGTTATAAATCAGCCGTCACAATGTTCTTGAACTTTGAAATATGCTAACCTAAATATCTCCGCCAAATTTCCAGTTATTCACACTGGCACACGTACAGCAGGTTACAAAAAACTTTCTTACAAAACATCTGTTAATAATTATATACATCCTTTTAAGTCTGCATGATAGTAAATTTTTAAAGGAAGGTTCGATATAAATTCATGTTTGATATCAAATGACATTATTATAGGTTTTCAAAATTGTCTAGGTTATTGATTATAAAGTTCCGCCCATAATTTATAAGTCACTTATTGATTCATATTATAAAATAATATACAAGAAAATTTAAATATTTTTCGGTATTATCTATAAGGAAAATAAAAAGCATTGAAACACTGCAACCAAAAATAAATCTATGAACAAAAAGGGAAAAGTAAAGTAAGCGGAATAGCGTATTTGTCAGTATCAACCGGACAGAAAAGGGAGTCCATCGTTACAGGGCGTGTCACTGTGCCTCAAAATTCACGGCGCTAAAAATGTATTTGTTGTATAACAAAGTAACAAAGTGTCTTAGTGGCAAATCCCGGAACGATATATGTTGCCAACTCAGGCCCCAGCAGCAGTCGTCATTAGTAGATAAAGAAGGCACAACGGACACGTAAGGTATATGGTCACAAGGAGCTTAGCATTTATTTCAGGCTTGTGTCGTGAGCTCTGTTTCGGTGAGAAGGAAAGGCAGAAGAGAGAGAGAGAGAGAGAGAGAGAGAGAGAGAGAGAGGGGGACTGTTAAATTATTGTACCTTCTAACATAGTACCAACTATATCGCAGTCCCAAAACCAGGGATCAGCAGCCCCGTCTGAACTCTGCGACGGCCGAAAGGCAAAAGAGGACAATCTTCTTCTTTCTCGTTCCTCGTCGCCACGTTACTTCTGCTTCCGGTCAACACCCGGAACTTCCGGTTTTAGCTTTCAATTCCTCTTCCTGGGTCATTCTTCGGTCAAATTACCGTAACGCGTTGTGTGTCCACTCCTCCAAATTTTAACCTTTATTTTCTCTTATTTCTTCTTCCTCTCTTTCTCTAGCAGTCCGCACACAGCTTTATTACCACTATCAAACTCCGGTGGACCCTAATAATTACGCTACCCATCTCCTTTTCACTAGCGTTAGACCAGGGAGATTGTTTTTCGTCTGAGATCGTGTGCAATTCTTACCATCAGCTTCCACTTTACCACACAGATAAAATTTGTGCAAATCATGCGATGAGTTGGTATCGAACCTAGAACGTTGTGGTTCGAAGTGGATGATTTAACAACTGAGCTGAAGCGAAAAAAAATAACGAAAGACCCACAACTTATATATGCATAAATTATGTACATATCATTAAGTTGTTACATATTGATATTCTGGGTTACAAAGTTTTGATTTGGTAGATTTAGGTAATAAATGATATCTAATAATATCCATTTTGATTTTCATCACAGTAAAATAATGCAATTCATGTTCTTTCAGTTTAGAAGAAAACTATTATTTTAATCAAATAATGTTTGATGCTTGCATTATTAGACAAGAGTAGACTTATTGTATTTTTTCTAAAAAAGTGAACGTAGTTATATGATTTTTCATTCCTTTCCAGTCCTCCCCCTCTCTCTCTCACTATACATATATATATATATATGTTGTGTGTGTGTGTGTGTATGTATGTACGCGTGTGCGTGCGTGTGTGTTTAATGTAGGCACAAGTATCCACACACATATCAATATATATTAATAATAATAGAAGAACCCGGAATAAACAGCGGTACAATGATCATATGTATACAGACCAACTTGATCCATTCCTCATAGCAAATGTTCTATCATATATCATATCATAGTGAGAAAGAAATTATGTGCAAGCTGTTTTTTTTAATCCAAAATGATTGTAGGAGGAATCTGAATTGCAAATGTCAGGCGAAAAGTCTCCAGACTGTAAATCTAACGCAAATTCACAAATTTCTTTAGCCTCACTGTATCTTAAAATATAAGTTTATCATTTCACTATTTGATGCAAAAAGAAAAGGATTTCTGAACAGAAATCGATCCAAAACTTAATCTTAATTAAACTTTATATGTGCTAAACTGTCCTTGAGAGATCACGAACTATTTTGAAATTATTCTATTGGAAAGAAAGGAAATTTGTTAAAACCAAGAAGCTTCCTCCTCCTCCACCACTTCTTCTTCTTCTTCTTCTTCTTCTTCTTATTATTATTATTATTATTATTATTATTATTATTATTATTATTTGACCCCATGAACGTTTTTCACCCCCCCCCACACACACACTTTAGCAGGTGTTCACTGGAGGCTGAGTTGCAGCAAGTTTCCACTGATCTCCAGGACTCTTCTAGGTATTCAAGTTGATCTTAATATTGTGGTTTTGATGGTCTCGATTCTTCCTCTGATTTCTAATTCACCCAGACTCAATTTAAAGCCTTGGGTTCGTTCCAAGGCCACAAATTACAATTGGTACGAAAATATGATCATGCTACATGGGAAATATGAAAGAGGAAATATGGTTGACAGCATACCGTTCTTTCTTCTCATATTAATCATTTTGCCTATATTTAAACAAGAAGTACTTTCGAGTTTATATTCTTCATCTACTATCTATATTCATCTGGTTACATACTTGCTTTCGCGATATATCAACCTTTGTTGGGTTATTTCATGCCAAAGTCAGTTTAACAATTAATGTATTCTATTAAAAATGTACCTTCACAATAACTCTAAACTAGTAAGGATTTATACAACCTGCTCGTTATGGGTAGGATGTAACACAAGGTCGCAAGTATATGCTATTCAGCAAGGACATAACTTGCTATTTAGTGGTAGATATTTCCCCAATCCGTTTGCCATGGGTAGGATGTGACACAAGGTCGCATTTATGGGGCATTCAGTAAGGAGGAAACTTACTATTCAGTAGTAACTGATATGTGAGACTAGCTTGCCAACTATTACACCGATGAGATGCCCTTTTCATTCTAGACCAAGTTTCCAGTTTTTGGCAATATCAATACTTTAAGATTAAATATAGTTCAAATTGATTTTGAACATTATCTCTAGTAGATTTATTTAATCCAATGATGTTACCCTATCAAGTACTCCCACCACGGGCAGAATAAACCCCGGAGAAATGACAACCAAAATGTGACTCCATACTTCTCGGACCTTCAGAAGTGAAGCCTCACCATTCCCTAAATAATGCCAATTCATAGACAATCCCAGAATAATGGCAGTAGATTATTTAGTTAAATGAAATTGATTGAATAAAAGGATAAAAATATTTTATGTTAATGAAATTATAGATACGTTATCGAAGACGACAATCCTAGATTGTTCATAACGCAAATATTTTTACCCTCAAGAAAATGTGTAAATAAAAAAAAGAATTAACATTTTATCATTTTATATTTCCAATCAGATATTTCTGTCAATGAAGAAAAATACAAAAATTCAGTAATTCATTTTTTTTTTCATATTTTACATATGAATTTGGAAACACATTAAATATTCACACAATTTCAGAAAACGGGTGTATCTGGCGGTGAGGTTCCAGTTCTGGAATACTGAAAATTATTCCTTCATTGCCATTGCAGTCAGATCCAACCTGACCCGGAGTGGTAGTGCTTGCCAGAGTATTATCAATGGGTCAAATCTATTTGTTTGAAAAATATTAGTATTGCGTAGGAATACAGAATACCATATCATTGTGTACAATTTATTTGTATAAGGAGTTAATTGAATATATAACTGTTTGCTAAGGATTAGTATGATTAGCCATTTGAAACCATTTAATTACTTACAAGTAATTAGTGTTACATAAGAATAATTGGAACAATATCATTGGCATCCTTCCGTCTACTAGGGACGATGGCGTTTTCATCTGCATCCCTGCGTGTGGTTGATCAGGCCAATTTTTGAATGGCAGCTTCTGGTGCACTGACTGCACATAAACAGTAAATCTTCCTGTGATTACTGTTGTCTCTCCTTTTTCTGGCTCTCTTGGTTATGGAGACTACTTTCCTCTCTGTTTAACTCCTTTTCATGAGTTGTGTATTGTAATTAGATACTGAATATGCAGGTGTTTCGAAACTTGAAACAAATATGATATCCGAGGATAGGCAAGCGTTAAAACAGGTGACCCCGGCAATCCAAGGGAGATAATTAAATTCCATTACTAGATAGGAATAAAACAAAGACATGGGATCCAACTTAGGATCTGATGTTTTTGTTTATAAACAAAAGTTTAATTGTATAAATAATTCCGCCCAAAACGAGACTCAGTGGCGAATGAAAGGGTTACATTCTCAGATGTTTTAGGTGTGACCGCGAGGTTTAACACGTGTTCTGGGGTTCGAGAATCCGGAAGAACTTTATAGAAGGTCATGGACTGTTCTAAACCAAGTATCTAAGCATCTGGTCTGAGAAGTCTGGAGGTAGTTGAGTCTAGAGTCTAGAGGGAGCCGAGTCGGGGCACTGGTAGAGAATGGACCGAAGCTTATTAGGGTCAGATGCTCGAGTGATAGCGACTCGAGCTTCGGACTCTGGACTTTTCGGCTGGACAAACTAAGGTAATTATAGCCGAAGACAGTAGGTTAATTAAACCGAACTTAACGAAAGATACAATAAGATACTCCTCTCTCTCCCGAAAAAAAAAGAAACTACCGATATAATAAATTCGTTGAAAAGCAAAGAAGCTCCTGATTTACTACGTGTTGTCACTACGAAAAGTTTGTGAATGAATATGACGGTCCAGCTATTAGATGTAAACAAACAGCATTTCCCCCCAACCAACACGAAAGCTAAACAGAAAGATAATCTGTTGACCTAAGTCAATTGACTGTGACGGTGACGCGTGCCCCCTGATGTCCCTGTCCATTAATATGCTCTTCTCTATCCACTGACCTTCCTCCTCCCCGGCCGACCGTAACGAGATATCTCTGACCAGAGAAGAAGCGAGGCCCAAACAAGAACTGCTATGAAATTGTGCCGGTAAGCAAATGCCGACGTATTGAGTCCGTACCAAAAGACTGCTTGCCTTGAAAACGCCTTCCTAGCGCAGTAGCGCAATGGCCAGTGCAGTGTATCTGCTGCAGAAGGCCACGCTACACTTGTTTGACCGTGAGGTCCTAGTCCGCTCGTTTCTCTACACAGACATCCTATGTGTTGGTTTTTGTGTGGTATTTCTTCATGTTTTTCTTTGAAGCGTGGGTGTGGTCTTCCTGCAGTCGGGCGCCTTATGTTAACTCACCGTACAGTATGTCTTTGAGTATTCGGACTTTGTCCATCCTCCAAGCAAGCAAGGACGCCTCTCGCAGAGGATAGCGAACAAGTTGTTCATGTTAATTTTTTCCAGCACGTCTGTGTTGAGCAAGGATATGCAAAATGGGTCATATCTGACAAGGAAACTGTCAAATTACCACCCGTGGCTTGAGGAAGTGGTCAGGTTTTATAACCGTAGAGGAGTGTGCTGAGAATGAAGGCATTGGAACAATATGACTTTGTGCAAACAAATGATTGTTATTGAAGAGGAATTGTTAGGTTAAACACTACAATTGAGTATGAATTATTTGATAGAAATTTTATAATTGATTTTATGTGAGAATAAAATATTTTTCAGAAAATCTTAAAAGAGTATTTTATTCACTTGATTTTCCAAATACATAAATATAGACAAACTAAGAATATTCTTTTAAGAAATTAGTTAAAGGTTAAAATATTGAAAACAACTAAAAGAGCTACTTGGCGTTTTCCAGAATTTAAAGAGATTAGAATAAATATATATTTATATACAGATTAATAAAAGATAATTTATATCTATATTTATTTAATTATATTTTATTCTTTATATGTTCTTGTTTTAAGTTGTTATTTTTATTATTCTTTTTTTTTTTTAATTTTATTTGCATTTTATTGTTTTACTATTTATAAATGTATTTTACTTTTTAATCGTCGTTTTAATTGGTGTTTTAATATATCATTGACTTATACCCTTAATATATTTTCATTTAGCTTCCCAAGGAAAATTAGGGTAAAAAATATTTCTAGAGAAAGATAGTTTATGGATTTTATTCAGTGTTGTTCTTTAGAGGTCTCCACCAATTTTCTTTTTTAAATGGACGTGTACTCAGTCGTTGTACAATCAAACAGACAGACAGACAGACAGAGACATACAGAAAATTTCTTTTATATATATATATATATATATATATATATATATATATATATATATATGAGATGTAAACAAGCAAACAATGTGTTTGATATGGCCTTAGCCGACAATTATTGGGAGAATATGTGATTAATGAAGTCGTACCTAATTTTGAAAATTAATTAATTGATAATTAATGAATTAGGTGGGCATACCTGTTAAAATGTAAGGCTAAACAAATCGATTTGTTTAGCCTTACATTTGAACAGGCATGCCCGCCTAATTCATTAATTAACAATTAAATAATTTTCAAAATTAGGTACGTCTTCAATCAAGCACATATTCTCCCAATATATATATATATATATATATATATATATATATATATATATATATATATATAAAGTAATTGGTAATTTGCTTGAAGCATTGTTAAGTATGTTATAAAATAATAAAATTCGAAGGCAATACAATGCGTAAAAATAAAGACAAAAAGATGTTTTATATGTCTAATCGATTTCAAAGCAAAGCTTTATCATCAGAGTTTTTTTCAGAAAAAAGCTCTGATGATAAAGCTTTGCTTTGAAATCGATTAGACATATAAAACATCTTTTTGTCTTTATTTTTACGCATTGTATTGCCTTCGAATTCTATTATTTTATAATATATATATATATATATATATCGATTATATCATTATATGTTATTATATTATACAATATTGTTTTTTAAATCACAATAAATTTTTTATATATTATTTATTTATACCTTATTGTATTTTGATTTAGCTTTTCTTATGGAAAAGGATAGGAATGTTTTAACGCATTCTTTGCTGGTCTCCACCAATTTTGCTTTTTAAAAGGTCTTTCGCTGGTGATTGTACAAACAAACATATATACATACAGACAGGCATTCAGAATCATTTTATACATATATACACACACACACACACATACACAAACACACACACACACACATACATACATACATACATACATACAGACAGACAGACAGACAGACACACATACATATTTGTATTTTGCTTACTTAATGTTGTACCGGCCGTTCCTACAGTGGAGAATATACACCGGTTCTCACTATAAATAGTGAGACACCGAGTGAAAAGGTTGTACTGGTACCGTTTAGCGGCAAGCTAGCCGTTCTTGTCCTTATTGTAAATACACTTGTCTCATTTTACCCTACCTCGACTTGACTTCTTTTTTTACTGTTGAATTAACATCACAACACTTATTATTTCAATTTTTTATCTATAAATCTATAAAAAGTTTAACATAAAGTAACTAAATAAAGAATAATATTATACATTCAAATTAAAAGTGGTTATACGTAGAAAGCGTTGCAGTCGTATTTGATGATAAAATATTTACTTTTTATCCTAAATAAACTCAATAAAATCCATAAATATTTAAATGAGTTTGTTATTAAACAAAATAAATCGAGTAACTTGGATTATTAATTGTATGATAAAGAATTCACGAGTTAAACTTTCGATTCGTTACATTGATTGAAGAAATTTTCACCACTTGATTGCTCCCCTTCATAGACCCAAACTGTGGTTTAAAAGAGCAAGGTTGTCACTAGTTTCAGGACAGTAAATAGATTGATTTGAATAACAAAGAAATTTAATTATAAAAAACTATCGACTTAACAATTGCTTATTCATAAAGATCACAAAAGACCAGACTGAAAAGAAATACCAAAAACATAGTTATTTGTCACAATTTGATTTTTCTGAGTTGAATATGTAAATTGGATATACACATTAAACAAAATTGATAAGATTGCTAAAATATAAGGGGCACTTTTGCAAAGCATCATTGATTATACTGTGAATTGTAACAACTCTGACTATAAACAGTGCTTGTTAGAAGGAAACAAAACAGGCTAGAATTTTTTCACTGGAAAGCACAGCAACAGAAGAACTTAAAACATGGGGCTACCAATTATATATATATATTAATAATATAATAATATAGTATATATCGTATACTCAGATGAATAGCACTCATACATAAATGTATCAATATCAAATAAATGATCATATAGTAGTAGTTAATAAATATTATATATATATATATATTAATAATTATATAATAATAATATATATATATATATATTGATAATATAGTGTGCTATATTTACAAATAAGTAGTGCTCAATATCGTGGATAGAGCATTTATATCTAAGCTCTGGTTGCGAGTACATGAAGTCAACTGCTCTTGGTTACTAATAGATTTTCACCTATGCGATTTTCAAACTAACTTGGTTTGAAAATCGCATAGGCGAGAAAAGAGTAACAAAAATTGGGGTTTTGTGAAGGTTTGAAACGGATTAATGGCATCTTAGTTTATTTCAATGTGGAGAATCTATTTGATATACGAGAAGGTTGAATAATCAGTGGAACGTAAGTCAAGTCATCAATGTGGTTGTTTGGTGAGTGTTTAGTTGAGGAGTTGAAGATCCGAGTTATGGGTCCCCACAATTTAAATGTATAAGACTGCGGAAATGTAGTTTCCATAGAAAACAAAAGAAGACAAAATTGATAAAGGAAACAAACTTTATTTACAATTGGTATATTCAATTGTTCTTTCAGTGGTGTTGCAGACTGTATGTGTCTGTACAAAGTTGTGTGTGACAAGTGTGACATGTATTGTTTGTATTTGTGCGATTGTTTCTTTCAACATTGTAGCAGTTTTGTCTGTGATTGAAACTTGTGATTGCAATTTGTTGTTGTTAAGCGAGAGGGAGAGGGAAAATTGGAGACGAAAATACGAGACCAACCTAATATATCATTTTGTGTCTTCGGGCAGCAACTTCTTCCCATTGTGTCGATGTTGGGGAGAACTTTCGCTCCTACTGTCGAGTTAAGAGCATCATCAACTGTCGAGTCGGGAAGAGCATAAGCTCCCCACTCTCTGGTCTTTCAGCTAAAAGGGTCTTTTTATAATTCTTTTTTGTAATTGTCTACGTGATCATTAAGCTAAAATGTTCATCAAATATCAGGTGATTTGCAATGATGCAATATCGAATGATTTTGGTATCTGTGGAATTTTCGTGACATAAATTATCGGATGAATTTAAACCATTGTTTCTATTGTTGTTAAAATATTCTCTTTTGTTTACCTTATTCTAAACTCATGACATACCATTGTAAAACTAGTTATTTAAGAAAACTTAATTATTTTAATTTTGTCGATACCACATGCCGTAAAAATATAGGGGCCAATCCCTATAATTATTTTTTTTTATAAACCCGTCTCTGTTAGAGATAGAGGGAACTATGTATCAAATCGTCTATTAAAAAGTGGGTATGAAATGCCAGGTACTTCTTTTCCTATTACCACCATGTTTATTTCTTCCGGTTCTTTCTAAGAAATAAAAAAAAGTTTTGATAAAGTTTCGGGCAGTATTACAAAAGCAAGTTAAATACTTACTGGTTTCCGAGCTTTTGAAAAAAAATTGCTGGAATTTGTAAATTGTGTTATACATGTTATTTTTTCATTATCATCATCAATGTTAATATCAGTGTTAATAGGCGTGTCTTGCAAATGTTATGCCATAACCCAGTAATATCCTGGGCCGTCTGAAACCTTTTATGCATGGGCCAAAAATTATGATATATGGGGACAGCTGGCGTTTTTGTGGCATGTAACACATAAAATGAAAACCATATATATATATATATATATATATATATATATATATATATATATATATATATAGTGGTACCTTAACTTACTTGTTTAATTCGTTCCATTCGTTAATCAATTTTCTCGTATATCAAATCAATTTTCTCCATTGAAATAAACTGAAATGTCATTAATCCGTTCAAGCACCCTAATAATCGGAGTTCAACCACCAATGAATTCAATACAAAGAAGAATTTTCACAATTCCAATACAAATGCTCAAACTACACAAGTTCCGCTGATTATATAATAAATTTTCTTCATTTCATTTTTACCTTTAAGCACCCATGGTGTAATAGTTATTATCATAGGAAATGGATATGGCGATATGAGTTCAAAACCCTGACAAGGCTAGAAGCATTTCACGTAGTCCTAATACCTTTTGGAAAAGCATCTATTCTCTTTCCAGCTATTGGTAAATAGTAGGGCAGATTGGGCTCTTGGTATGCTGACTAGGAAAACACTTCAGTTGAGGAAGTTGTAAGTCAAGGTATTACTGTATATATATATATATATATATATATATATATATATATATATATATATATATATATATATATATATTGTGTGGGGGTGGTGTAATATTGTCCCTAGATAAATAGATAAACCCTTATTATTTTTATAATTTGATAAGAAGGTAATTTTCTCAATCAAAGAGTCCCATATTTTATTTTAATGTTATATCATACAGATAAAACGGATAGCATTTTGTTATTTATTAACCACTGCAGGATTATAACTCTATAAAAAAAATATTGATGTACAGTAGTTAAACGTTAAATGCATCCCAACACAAAATGCTAAATAGTAAGTATATTTTTAAACCAAACTTTCTTAGAGAAGTCCCTGCGGTCTTGTGCCTAACGTGCAGGACTTCGAAATCGTAGTAAACGATTTTGAAATCCAGTCACAATGTTATATACTCGTTCAACATTAAGTATATAAACGGGGATAGAGTCTCGTATATAATAGAGAGAAACACACACACACACAGACATATATATATATATATATATATATATATATATATATATATATATATATATCTTTGAAAGGACGAAAAAGTCAACACCGTTATTCCATAATAAATTTATTTCGACCAAAATTGGGGCCTTTCTAATCTAAGTTGATTCAATAAAGCTCCTCAAAATGAGACTGGATTTTGAGGAGCTTTATTAAATCAACTTAGATTTTTGGTCGAAATAAATTTATCATGGAATAACGGTGTTGACTTTTTCCTTCCTTTCAAAGATAAATATTGCTCTGTACATAATCTAAAAAGTTTATTATACATTGAGCTCTCTGTAGTGATTTAAAGATTCACTGTATTTATACATACTGGATCATACAATAATAATACAGTATGTCTTAGAAATCACATATAGAATCATCCCTTACTACCAAGTTTTGGATACCTCAAAATATATATATATATATATATATATATATATATATATATATATATATATTAGAGATGGTAGAGATTATAGTTCTTATTTTTACATAGCTGCTTCTGATACTTCGTCTTGGTCATCTACCTTGTCTAGTTCATCAGCCACCACGTTCTTTCATCTAGTGGGCATCTGCTGTTAAGGGTTGGTCTTCCAATTTATCAATTCTTCTTACAGGCTGGGGCCATTGTCTTAATATTCAATTAATAACAAACACAACAACTTGATTGTTTCTTGATCAAATTTTATTTCTTAGCCTATGTTTCCGCCGCGGGGGGAATTGAACCCCAGGAGATGACAATCGCGTCT
>CM042137.1:17902066-17914566 GCA_023376005.1 Doryteuthis pealeii
CGCTTCCAAGAGAATGTGTTGATAACTTTCGTAGTTGAAGGATGTCTTGTGGGTATAACTTTTTTGTTTCCAGGTGCCTTCAGCTACACAGATGCATATTTTGCAGAGTTTTGTTTAGGTTGTACTATACTTTGGTATACTAGACGAGTTTGGAGACAGTTGTTATTTAAACGACACATCTTTATTTATGCAATTGCATGGGGGTTTGCTTTTAGTGTGTCATATATTTCATGTTATATACTTTATGGTTGTGCTTTGTTTATTATTTGTAGCACGTTTATCATGGAGTTGTAGCTGAGTTTTAATGTGCTTCTGTTGAATATGACTATTTTTATTTAAAGAAGTATTCATTAGTTTTATGAATTATTGTTTTAATTTTAAACCATCGTCAGGCCATTGTTAATATGTGGTGTTGTAACTTAGAGACGTTAATATCATTCTGTTTCCAAATCATGTGACGTAATTTGAGATCAAAATTATTTTAACATATATAACTGATATTCATGTGCACATGCACTTATAGAGGACTATACATACATATATATGTGTGTACGTGTGTTTGATTGAACGTCTGTGTGTGTTTATGTGTTTCCGTGTGTGTATTTGAAGGTGTGCCGACGCATGTACGTCTCTATTTACGTGCAAAAATCTGCGGAAATCATATATATGTACGGAAAACAGTGTCAATTATATACGAATCGTTTATGTCTGCAAATATGTCACCTCTCTCTCTCTCTCTCTCTCTCTCTCTCTCTCTCCCTCTCACTGCCCCCCTCTCTCTCATTCTCTCACTTTTGCAGTCCAATACGTTAGCCAACACCTTAGCCAAATCTGATGAATCTTGTACAGAATGGTTGATTGGATTTTACGGCATGTCAACCCATGGGTTATTTTATGACAATGACGTTCTGTTTTATTCATTCTTAATGGGTATTACATTTTAAACCCATTTTTAATTCATTTTTAATCTATTCAATCCATAGAAAGATGCTACTACTTCGTGCCAAATAGCTGGAACTAATGGTGATGAAGGTGTACTCCGCATTCCAGAGCTCCAGAATTGGAACTTCACCATTAGATGTTGTTGAACGTAATACCCAGGAAATTAAGATCCTCACCGACAGCCTTCTAACATATATGATAAAAAATAGTTGAGGTTTTCCATAAGGTCAATACAGTCGGGACAATCATATAGGTGCTAGGACTTGGCATGGAATCCGGTTGATTGGAAAAGAAGTAAGGGCCAAAGTTGAATCTTTAATTTTCTGGACTGTTCTACCACCTGGGTTACATCCTTAAGCATCACGAGTCGTCACACTCGCCAAACAGGTGGCCTCGTTGGTAGAAGGGGTTTTTACGGCTTTGCAGAGGGGAAGTCGGTGCATTTTATAGCCCCAGCCAAAAGAGTTTCCAAACAAAGGAAAAATAAACACTTAGGCAATTTGTACCCATCTATTTCTATTGTATCGAATATTTAATTCATGTAGGGGTGATTCCATGACAAATCACCCACGCCATTTTCAATTTTTCTGATATTTTGTCCAAGTCTGGATTATGATAAAGTTAGACAATCCCCTAAATTTGAGCTTCCAATTCAAAATATTGGGGGAGTTATGTTGAGTTTCAGCTCTCCAAATTTGAGGGGGGTCGGGAAAATGGCGACTTTTTGTAACCTATTTTTGTCTGTAAAATGAGACCTAGAACGTCACTACGCCTAAAAATTGGTTTATAATAGCATTTTCCTTATCTTACTATCAGAAACGTATTAAAGTCAACCAATAATAAGTTATTGATGATTTCTTCTTTTTTTATAGAAAAATCCATATCCCAATGTGGCACAGCAATTTTTTCTATTATTATTTTGAAATTGATTTGTACCAAAAATATAGTTTGATTTTTGCTCAGAACCGAATTTGTTAAAATTTTGCACTTCAATCTTTTTGAAATTTTGTCCAGTTGTGGAACATCTTTAAGTTAGACAATCCACAAAATTTGAGCTTTAATTCCAAAAAGAGTTATCTTGATTCTAAAAATCGACATAACTCTCCAAATTATCTTTTTTTGGGGGGAGGGGGAGAAAAGTTCATAAAAGCATTTTAGTCCAAGGAATCAGAAATTCTATCAAAAGTCTTAAACTCAACCAATTTTAAGTTATTGATGATTTCTGATTTGCAAAATTGTAATTGATGTTGTAGCTTCGGTTCTGAGCAAAAATCAAACTATCTTTTTGGTACAAATAATGTTCAATATATGTTAGATAATAATAAGATCTTTTAATAGCATTTTTGGATTTATTGTGCAAAAATGTTTTTATAAATCAATTTTTAGGAGTAGGGAAGTTCTGGAACTCATTTTACGGACAAAAATAGGTTACAAAAATCGCCATTGTTCGCCAAACCGACCAAATTTGGGGAGATAAAATCGACATAACTACGCCAATTTTTGGAATTGTAAGCTCAAATTTTGGGGATTGTCTTACGTTAATATAGTATATACCTGGAAAAAATAATAATGAAGGGGCTGGGTGACAATTTTACTTTTTTCTGGATGATTTGACATGAAATTACCCATATCTATTCATATCTAGCAGAGGAATGAACATGTTTTGCATCGTCTCGATAAGCAATAAATATGCTTCTTCTTTTATTTCTTCTGTTGATTAAGAATTTTACTTATTAAAGTACCAAAATCTATCCTTAGTTATCATAGTCTTTTAATTGTAGCATAATGATTTCTCACAAAGATGTAACAATGTACAGGAGAGAAAACTTTATATAGCGTTAATCGAAGAAAATATATGATAAAATATCATATCTATAAATAATACTTCGACACTTTATTCAATACTTAGTAAAAATATTCCATAAACGTTTCTTTGGTGGAAACGTCAATAATCATGAAAATCAAAATTTTGATTGTTTGTGAATTCGGGGTGTCTGACATTTAATTATTTGTCTCGAATTCCGGAGTTATTTCTTAATGCCGTGACTGCTTTTTATTCTGAAAGAATCTTGGAGGATTACATTACGAGTTTTTTTTTTAATTTATCAAACGTGCCTTGGGATTTTTGTAAAATATGTCAAACTTTCACATAATTACAGAAAATATTTCTGATAATACTTTCTCTATATAGCAGATTTTGTGAAGAAAAATGTTCATAGTTGCTTTTTTTTCTGATTATAATTCCAAATTGGTTCAAATGCTAGACATGGTTGTTTGCATCTTATACAGTGTTAATACTCTTGGGAAAGGTATGAATACAACTATTCTCTCTCCAGCTATGGGTAAATAGTAGAGCAGACTTGGCTCTTTAACCTTGGTATGGCAACCAGTCTAAGAGAATGAACACTCTGAATTAAAACCTGTTAAACCAGCTTAAAAACTGATCTTTCTGTTGTATCCTATTTGTGTGGAGGTGTTGGGTAAATACAATTCCAAATATGACTGTATTGCAGATTGTTGTGCATTGTCCCATTTTCCTGTTGGGAATAATAATCATACTTAAAATTGTATTCTATGATTTAAGATTATTATAGAATACTTAATATTGTGCATCGAGAGGAGAAAAGGAATCTTCATAGATTTTTATTTAATTTATTTTCAAAGTGGATTTCTAATTTTCACCTCAAATACTTGGTCTTTTGAAAATAACACAATATCCAATATAATATAATGTTTGTATTTAGAGTTAAGTATTAGGCCAACATCTGGTTGGCTTGTGGATGCACTTTCTTAGTAACTGGAGGCAGAATCAGATGAAATAGCCGAATTCATCTCGAAAACGCACGCTGGAAAAAAGATCATATCATAGCGAATATCGTTTTAGTGTCAACAACAGCTAAAAAATAAAACAGTATTACGATATTTGTGACCATTTTAGGGCTGTAGTTGAAAGCGGTTTCTTGAAGTAGAAAGATGTAGTATCAATTTTAATCCTAGTCTGTTCCTCTGTCCTCAAAGCTGTTGAGCTCAGTTTATCCTGTCTTGTAGTTGAAAGGAATTGTATCAGAGTTTTGTGTCTTGAAATAGAAAGGGGTTGTATTACAGCTGATCCTGCCTTGAAGTAGAAAGGAGTTACATAATCCCTGCCTGTTGATCTGTCCTTCCAGCGAGTAGGACAATATATCAACGGCTTTAAATAGTAAAGTAAATACATGTTAGAACATTTTTTAATTGGCCATTTCAGCCCCCGCTGTTTGGAACAGTCTATAAATATAAGTCACGGTCTTTAGCACATATTATACTCCAAAACTCATGTGGTGTAATGGTTAGCAGCTAGATTAGCAGACATTGTTAGTGAGTTCGATTCTCACTGGTATGCCACATCTGAGCTAAGCTTAGTAAATAACTATACTCCAAATACTCCACAAACGAAGTTAAATAAGATACACAGTGGAGATGCATCGTCTCAGCATGTATCCTGGATAGCCTGAACGCTTTGGTTGTCCGTCTGACTACTGTCTGCAGGATGAAAATGTGCTTTTGCTTAGGTGGGTTTCAACCTCTTTGTCTTGTCAAATCGTAAAACCTGGCGTCTGCAAAGTTTACTCGACTCAAGTGAGGCGGCAATACCACATGTATCGTTGCATTTCGACTTTAAATTTCAGATGCTTTAATTTTCCCCAGAACATTTGACCATATTTGTTCAAGGGGACCGACAAATCAAGTGCTTCAAATTAATAACTCCCAATCTAGACATTAACTGTTAACCCTTGAGGGAACCTATTTCCTAAAATAGGAGTAAGCGACACTCTTGTTTGTAATTTACTGAGTGGCTGTTGTCTGTGCAAAGGAATTATTCACTTTATTTGCTTCTTTCTTCTTCCTTCATACTCTCATCTTCTTCTTCTTCTTCTTCTTCTTCTTCTTCTTATTATTATTATTATTATTATTATTATTATTATTATTATTATTATTATTATTATTATTATTATGTCCGTACTTCGTTCACTTTATTTGCTTCTTTAATCTTTTTCTCATTCAATCCTCCCTTTTTTTTAGTACGGTGTTCACTTTATCTACTTCTTGTTTTCTCTCATTCATTCTTTCTTTCCTTCGTACATTCTTTCCGTGCTTCGTTCACTTTATTTATGTGCATCTCTTCTTCTTCTTCTTCTTCTTCTTCTTCTTCTTCTTCTTCTTCTTCTTCTTCTTCCATACATAGAGATTAGATGACAATACGTTTTCTCAAATCTTGAATCTAGTTTTACATCTAATCTTGCATCTCTACTTGCATCAAATTCTGCAAATCTTTAGTAATTTTGCATCTTCTCAGAACGCCGCATTTTTTCCTTCTATCTATAATCTTTTTCCATCTGATTTTGCAAATATTCAGTAATGTTTACATTTTTGCAGGATCCAACAACGCAGAAACCAGTATTTCATGCATCTAATTTTTCATCTATTTTTCTAAATCATCAGTAATTCTGCATCTTTGTCGATCCCAACAAACCTTATGAAGCGAAATACTCTAAATTGCAATCTAATGATGCAAAAATATATATTTTACACAACAGATATAAATTTGTTAACTTCTTAACACACCACACACACACACACACACACACATATATATATATATATATATATATATATATATATATACCAACGCCTCCGCACGATGTGACACAAGGTTAATTTCTTAAGCAGATTTTAACAGGTTTGAATTCAGAGTTTACCTACTCCGACTGGTTACGTATCCATGGTTAAAGATCCCAGTCTGCCCTTCTATTTACCCATAGCTGGAGGGAGAATTAAATTCATACCTTTCCCAAGGGTATTAGCGTCTTTTGAAATGCAAACAGCTTCGTCGAGGAATTGAACTCGAGTCGACGAGTCCATTTCCGACGACTCTAACCATTAGACCACGTACCTCCATAAATAATAATACTTATTATATATATACAGGAGTTCTTTTCTAATCAGAACAATCAAAGCGATGTTTCAGAGGTGCCATACATTCAAACATAGATTATTTATTTCAATTGTTTTTGGTACGATTTTTACTTTCATACTTTATGATTTTCTCAACTTCCGATCACAGACCAGATATTTTCTATTTACCTAACCACGTCTCCGATCTTGCAGGTCTTCTTTTCTTTATCTAGGATTATTGAATCAGCTTTTCCCGCTTGAACGCTATAGCCAGCCTAAATATCAAAGTGCCTGAATATCGTATTCTTCTTTTTTCTTTCTTTTTTCTCCGGGGTTGAATTTTTGATATTTTCTTAGATTGTCGAATTGAATTTATTTGCACAGTTTCCAGTGTACAACCGTTCCTACTCCTACATGGTTGACTGGTTGGTTTTATGTCATATCAATCCTTTTCGGGTCCTTTAATGCCAAATAATGTCATCTTTGATAATTACAGGACGCAGGTTGACTTACCGTACCTGTTGCTTAAGTGAAAATCTACTAAAGTATTACTCGTATCACGGCCTACTAATATTATACGGCCCCACATGATACATTAAGAGGCAAAAATTAACAGGCCGATTGGCCTGCTAGTCAATCTGTAGGTTTGGCTGGAAATGTTAAAGTATACAAAAATACACAAACTGTTTTCTTTTTTTTTTTTCTTCAGAAATGTAATATGAAAAGATTAACCATTTTTGTAAACAAATTATCGCGAAAAACTTTAAAAAATCAATATTTAAATGCAAAAAGTTATGCGTTAGTAATTTTAAAAAAAACTAGCGTCTTAGGCAAAACAGACCGTATACGTGATTGAAAAGCATAAAAACAAGGTAAATCACAGCCGTTTATAATTCGTAGATTAGTGAAAGACAAAGTAAAAATAACGTATTTTAATTTTGAAAAGAATTAAAATTAAATTAAAATAATGACTAATAAATTCTAGCGGTATTATTTTATTATTTTCTGTTAAATTTTTAAAGTTACCTTCCTTTCTGCGTCAAGTTTATAAGCGACCCAGAATGAGTTAAAATATAATCGGCCTGTTATTTTTTGCCTCTTACTGTATCATATGGGGCCGTATAATACTAATGGTTAATCTTTTCATATTACATTTCTGAAGAAAAAAAAGAAAACAGTTTGTGTATTTTTGTATACTTTTAACATTTTCCAGCCTAAACCTACAGATTGACTATCAGTCAGTTGTACGGCCACCTGCCCTTTATCACACAAATCATCCCAGTAAGATGAACAAAACATAATTGACCCTGCCGGGGAAGTATCGACGAAATAATAAGCAACGTTATCCTGGGGAAGCCTGCACATTAACTGCAAACACGTATATTCTGATTATTTATTTTGCTACATATTTAAAGTATCAACATGTTAAAAATGTAATTACTTAAAAAATCATTTACTTTTATAGACTGAAAATTATACTTAAAATCTTTGAGGAAAAACGACTTTCAAATATTAAGATATTTTTAAACACCTGTGGATCGAAGGGTTAAGTTATTCCGATAAAGAACAATTCCCATTCATAGGTGAATGCAAATCCTTTGGCGTTCATAAGACTGTGAGTCTTTAAATGTTGATAATCAGGACATAAACATCTGATGGTGTTCGAAGACCGAAACCATTTGGTATTAAAAAATTTATGAACATTTGTAGCAACGTATATGCGATAATAATTTCGTTCATACATATATATATATATATATATATATATATATATATATATATATATATATATAGAGAGAGAGAGAGAGAGAGGAGGAGACAGACAGAGGAAGAGGGAAAGAGAGTAGTTGATGTAACTAAGGCATGAAGTCAACAGTTATTAATAACTGTCAGTTTCTCATCTATTTTCAAGACTTGGATTGAAACACGTGTCGGTGAGAAACTGACAGTTAGCAAGCGCCTTTGATTGTATGTCTCTGCTACCCTTACGTAGATACACATGATCTATCAATAATACTGAGCACTCTGCTTATGTATATATCAAACCATATTATCAATATTAATATATGGATAATACAATTTTTTTATAAATACATTTTTCTATTTAACCCATAGATGGGACCCTAACAGTTACTACCATTCAGGGTCAGAGTGGACCAGGGAGCAATGGTGATGAAGGGGTGCTCCACATTCCCCAAACCTCCAAAACTGGAACCTCACTATCAGATAGAGTTTAACGTCATTCCCAGGACATGTAGAGCCACCGCCTTCTAGCACCCATATGATAAAAAGGGGTTGGGGCTTGCCATAAGGGCAATAGAGTTGGGAAAATCATACAGGTGCTAGGGCTTGACGTGACCAGCCGATTGATCGGAGGGGGCCTCTCCGACCGCTCGTCTAGCCCAAGATAGGGCCAAAGTGGAGTATTGCATGTCATAAACTGCTCATCCACCTGGGCTCTATCCTTAAGCATCACGGGTCGCCACACACGACCAACAGGTGGTCCCATTGGGGGAGTCTTACCCCTCTACAGAGGTGCAGTTGGTGCATTCTAACGCCCCAGCCGACAGGGCAAACAAAATTAAGTGGGATTGAGACTTTGATATAAATTACAGACATCTAGTTACTTTTTAAATAGTTCGACAGGCAAGGCCACACGGATTTTTGACGTGAGCATCTATATGTTTATGATGTTTATGAAGAAGGAATATAAAAGGACTTCATAAACAATAAAATAGCAAACCATATTATGTACAAATCGGCTCTCAGAAACTAAGCATAATTTTCCTTCATCTTTAAACCCGTTCCTTCTTCTATTGGGGCTGGGGTATTTATGTCATATTCATATTTTGGTATTTATAAAATCTTCTTGAACTATAGATAAGAATCATTTATTCAAAAAATCTTATTATATTCTAGTACATCGCCGGATATATATATATTATATATATATATATATATATATATATATAGAGAGAGAGAGAGAGAGAGAGAGAGAGAGATTTTTTTAAATTTGAGATGAAACAAGAATCACAGTGCTCAACCACAAATTTGTAGGAGCTTTATTTATTTATTTGTTGAATTGTTTAAATATAATTGTTTTCCATAGGCAACTACCCAGGTTTCAGGCTATTTTGCCATCATCAGGTTGCTAATAATTCTTTTGGTGTTTATGCGAAGACATTTCTTGCTGTTATGTTTTTGGACTGATTATAATAATTCCAAATAAGAACGAATTTTCATAAGATTAAAGGGAGATAACTTTGTGAGCATTTAAAAAAAAATGCAGAAATTCAAAAATTCAAAAATAAAATCCAAAGCATAAAGAGCGTCCACAATAATCAACCGACGTAATTTGCGGTCCAAAAACATAACAGCAAGAAATATCTACGCATAAACACCAGAAGAATTATCAGCAACCTGATGACAGCAAAATAGCCTGAAACCTGGGTAGTTGCCTAATGAAAACAATTTTATTTAAAAAATTCAACAAATAAATATATATATATATATATATATATATATATATATATATATTATAGAAAAGAAAACCATAACAAACCGAAAGTTAAATGTTGCCCTGTATATAATTTAATTTATTGATTATTATATATTCAGTTCTTTTTTGGGATTTATAAAAATACTTGTATGAGTATATATGTTTGCACCTGTAAGAGCATACAGTATGGTTGTATAGAATCATCTCTTAACAGTCATTTACCTTACACACACACACACACGCACACACATACACATATGCACACACACACACATATTATATATATATATATATGTATATATATATATATATACATACATATATTATTATTGTTATTATTATTATTTATATTGGGAAGGCAATTACAATGCGTATAAAAAAATAAAAAAATGTCCAGTGTCTAATTGAAGTTAAAGTTAAAAGAAAGGAGATGAATCCGACGGTATGAGTATATATAAAAAGATATGAAAACACCACAAAATGCTGTTAAAGTGAAAACATTTTATAACTAAGCTGATATTGAACAATATTTTGATTTTATGAAAATCGTCATCAGAGAAAGTTTCTCCAATCTTAACAACACGGAGTATAAACAAGCTCTGATGACGATTTTCATAAAATCGAAATATTGTTCAATATCAGCTTAGTTATAAAATGTTTTCACTTTAACAGCATTTTGTGGTGTTTTCATATCTTTTTATATAATATATATATATATATATATATATATATATATATATATATATATATATATATATATAGAGAGAGAGGAGAGAGAGAGAGAGAGAGAGAGAGATAGAGATACATATCATAAATAAGTACGCAAGTGGTTTGACTTTTCTTCCTATTTATTTAGATGTTACACTAGATGACTGGCGTTTCGGATTTCTCGATACCTTCTCGAAGATCGACGGAAAAGTTCATAGGCTGACAAATATACTCTCATGCAATGTGACCAAATGAGGTTTATTTTTCAACATTGTCAACGCACTTCTTTCATGAGTGTTGCTGTGCTCTGATTCTATAGGTAAAAAAGTCACCAACAGTAGACATGACGGCATCATTAGAATTTTTCAGGTTACTATAATATAGGCAAGGCTCTTTAAACTTCAAATAATATTTATGAGCCTGGTAAGAATATGATGCTGACGAAATATCTCTGACTGAAACTGAAGCCACCATAGTGCAAAATACATCCACCTAGACAAGTTCAATGATAGGTTGCATAGATTATACCCGGGAGTGTATTTTTGTACGATAAGAGTTCCAAAAATTCAGTGATTTTTGTTTAATAATCTAATTATATCACTTAATCAGTAAAAATCAAAAACTAAATTTTGCAATTTTTTAAAATTATAAACATATTAAGGTGTATACGATATTTCAGCGCTGAATGGCATCTCTTATCTGAATTATAAGACCACATGGACGTACTACAAAATTCACACACACACACACACACACACACACACACACACACACACACACACACACACACACACATATATATATAATATATATATATATGCATTTTTTCATTTTGGTTATAAAGTTAGGAATTTTATTTTTGGTAATTTAGTTTCAATACTGGAATATTTTGTACGAAAATACCTAATAATATCCGTTTTGAGTCTATAATGATTCCATGGAGAAAAATAAAATGTGTGTTTGCCGAGAAAATCTTCAAAAATTTAATAGATATATTCATATCTATGTACTTTAAATGTATGTATGTGAATAAAGGAGTTTTCTTTGTTAAAATACACATACATACACACGCGCCCACACATACAGATTTGTGTACTTTTCTTATTTTATATATATATATATATATATATATATATATATATATGTATATATATATATATATATATATATATATAGTAACTGTATACTAACTAACTTCTCTAGATAAAAAAAATCTTATAACTTATTTCTGACTTATTATTTTAACAAAAGATGTATATGAGAAGAACACAGATAACATGGAGTTTTATTCGGAATTTTATATGTGTCCCAGCATTCACCCCCAGCTTCTCAAGCCAGTCGGGAATCACATCAACTATCTTCCCAGGAACCCTTGTGGAATGTCAGAACTAAATTCTCCTATTCGTCCTTCAAGTTCCTCAAGTTCTTCCAAAATCGTTAGTTTCGTAAGAAACTCCCTCCTTTAACCAACCCCAAACAAAAATCAGAGCTTCTGTCCGGTTACTCTTGCGGACCATGTCTACACATCCATCTCCCGGGAAAATGGTGAATCAGCCATTCACGAACAAAAAGAACACAATTTTGAGGAGCACAATCAAACAACAAAACAATTCTAATTACCATATATATTTGGGAACATACATTAAAGAATAAGGAAAAATAAAAATTATGAATAGTTTAAAATAGGAGCTACTTTTCAATCACCCTATGCCCCCCACATATATATATATATATATATATATATATATTATATATATATATATCACTACTGCATCGCTCACTCGAACCACTACCTTTCCTACAACCTTACACTACCAATGGTTATTACCTCCCACTTCTAATTCCTTGTAACTACTCGTTCTCGTTAAAAACGAAACACGAAACCATACCATCGTATCCTACCTGATGATGGCAAACTGTATTGCCGAAAGCGCTCATTTTGAAACCTTTGGTGGACTGTTACACCAGTTACACCCCGAAACCAAAAAGGTGGCCCGAAAATTAGAAAGGATCAACCAAAAACTTGTCCGACAAGAATTGTCTGTACAGTTCAACAAAACTTGTATAAAAGAAAAAATGCTGCCAAAATACACTTATTTTGAAATATATATATATATATATATATATATATATATATGTGTGTGTGTGTGTGTGTGTTGTGTGTGTGTGTGTGTTTTATTTCTTCTTTCAAAACAATCGGTACTCCTACGTAGTTACAGACACTTTGCAAATTTGCTTCAGCTATCACATTTTTGGCAGATCCATTAATAATTTATAATATTATCGAGTTGAACAAAAAATCTATTCATGGCTATTTGATGAGGAAGAAGTTATGTTAACTAATTTATATTTATTGTGTAAAATAAATGTTTTTATTTTACATTATTAGATTGCAGATTTATTGATGTACCTGCTTATT